>ML795552.1:225264-259822 GCA_009831015.1 Picea engelmannii
CCACTAAAGATCCAAAAATTGACCAGGGCTGAAATGGTTGAACGCCAACTCAAAGGCCTTTGTTATAATTGTGATGACAAATATTTCCCGGGCCACAAGTGTAAGGAACAAAATCTTTTTATGGCCATCTCCGAGGATATTTCGGAAGAGGATGTTGAAACTCCCCTTGTGTCTGAGTCACCTGAAACCACTGACATAACCCCTCCCTCAGACCCTCCCGAAGTAGAACCGATCATTTCCCTCAATGCTCTCACTGGCTTCTTCACTCCCCAAACCCTCAAGCTAATCAGTTACATCAAGCATCGAAAGGTCATCATTCTGGTTGACAGTGGAAGCACCCATAATTTTATTCATCGCCGCATTGCCCAAGAAACTCATTGCTACATCCATGCCATCAATAATTTCCAAATCGTGATTGCTAATGGTGGCTCCATGAAATGTGGAGGGTGTTGTGAAAATGTGCGTCTCCAAATTGGTGACTACCACCTGAAATCTCATATGTTTGCTATCGACATGGGCGGTTTTGACATTGTGTTGGGTGCAGACTAGCTAAGGACTTTGGGTTCCATTCTCATGGATTTCAAGGAATTAACCATGCAATTTGACCAGGAGGGCCACCAATATAAGTTCCAAGGCATCATTGTCGGTTCACCTGAGATCATTAAGTCCCATCACATGAAAATGATGCTCAAAAAAAATCATTCATTGCCCAACTCCATGCCATACAAGCAACAGAGACACCCTCAGTGTCACATGACCTCCAAGCCATTCTTTCTAAACATCAAGTGGTATTTTCCACTCCCTAGGGACTCCCTCCTTCCCGTGGTGTTCATGATCATTCCATTCCCCTTGTACCAGGAAGCCTTCATCCCAATATATGTTTGTATCGTCACCCATTTTCCCAAAAAAATGACATTGAGAAAATAGTCCAGGAACTCCTTAATGCAGGTGTTATCCTCCCTAGTACAAGCCCCTACTCTTCTTCGGTGGTCATGGTCCTGAAGAAAGAAGGTTCTTGGTGAATGTGTCTTGACTTCCATGCCCTCAACAAACTTACCATTAAAAACAAATTTCTCATTCCTGTCATTGATGACCTCCTAGATGAATTGAGTGGCACCCAATTCTTTACTAAACTTGATCTTCCTTCGGGCTACCACCAGATACGTATGAAAGAGGCAGACATTCCCAAGACTGCCTTTAGAACTCATGAGGGCCACTATGAGTTTTTGGTCATGCCCTTTGGCTTGTGTAATGCCCCCTCCACTTTCCAAAGCCTCATTAATCATGTCTTCCATCCTTTTCTACGTCATTTTGTCTTAGTTTTCTTTGATGATATCCTCATCTATAGAAAAACTTGGACAAGCCATCTTGCTCATGTGGATCAAGTTCTCCATCTACTCTCTTAGCACCAACTTTTCCTGAAACAGTCTAAATGTGTTTTTAGCGCCTCAGAAGTAGAGTACTTGGGTCATCTGGTTGTCAAGAACGACGTCAAGGTGGATCCTAAAAAGATTGAAGCTATGCAAGACTGTCCTCACCCAAAGACTCTCAAAAGCTTGTGTGGATTTCTAGGCTTAACAAGTTATTATAGCAAGTTTGTTAAGAATTATGGAAAGATTGCAACACCTCTCACTGCTCTCCTAAAAAAGATCTCTTTCACTTGGACCCCGGTCGTTGCTCAAGTTTTCAAACCTTGAAGATGGCCATGTGCACCACTCCAGTCCTGGCCCTTCCTGATTTCACAAAGACCTTTGTCTTGGAATGTGATGCTTCAGGGAAAGGAATTGGTGTTGTCCTTATGCAAGAGGGTCAGCCTTTGGCCTTTACCAGCAAGCAACTATCTGAAATAAATCTAGGCAAATCAATCTATGAAAAGGAAATTTTGGCTATTTTGCATGTCGTTGATCTGTGGCACCCTTATCTATTGGGGCAACGCCTCCAAATTAAGACAGACCATCAAAGCCTCAAGTATTTTCTGGAACAACGCATTTCCTCCCCGGAACAACAAAAATGGGTGACTAAGCTCTTTGGATATGATTATGAGATCATTTACAAGAAAGGCAAAGACAATGTGGTTGCGGATGCACCTTCCCGAAAATATGAAGACGAAGGATCCATTTTTTCTCTTTCCTTCATTGTACCAGATTGGCTCCAAGTCGTTCGCCAGGAATGGCTAAAAGATCCCAAAAGTTCGCATATGATCCAACAATTGCAGTCCAATGCTCCAACTTCCCCAGGGTACTCTTGGCTCCATGATGAGCTTCGATACAAAGGTCGTTTGTATTGAAGTAAATAATCAAATATTAAATCCACGGTACTTTCTGAGCTTCATGCTACACCCACAGCGGGGCACTCAGGGTTCACCAAAACCTATGACAGGGTCAAACGTTCTTTTTTGTGGGATGGTATGAAACAAGACATTTGTAATTTTGTCATTGAATGTGATGTGTGTCAATGCAACAAGGGAGAAATAGTCAAATCATCGGGCACACTACAACCGCTTCCGATTCCACCTACTATTTGGAGGGATATCTCTATGGATTGTATTACAGGCTTACCCAAATCGGGAAATAAATCAGTCATCATGGTGGTTGTTGATCGCCTTTCCAAGTATGCTCATTTTTGCACTCTTCAACACCCATTTACAGCATCCACAGTTTGTAATATACCAGATATAAAAAGTATGCATAACATAAATAAAATGCTAGTAATGGCAGAATAACAGCAATATAACCAGAACAATCACCACAATAACACTAAAATGATATAAGAACAACAATAGAAATAGCACTTTGATTCTGAAATCAATGTTCACAGGCCTCTTCGAGGGGGCAACCTCCAGTTGAGCAACACTTTATTACAATATTATCGAGGCTAGGGTTCTCATACCCTCGGCTCCTATTTATACTAAATATGTCTATTGAAAGAAGCATCTAGAGGAAGATCCTTCTAGAAGCAGAATCTTCTATTAGGTCTTCTTACATCTGTCTTATTCTATTTTATTGAAAGGCCTTATTAATATTTACCTTTATTACATTCGAATATATTGTTCTACCTATATGCGGGTTAGGACCCTAACATGCCCACCCCTTAAAAACAACCTTGTCCTCAAGGCTTGAGATGAAGAAATTGCTGCAGAATGGTAGTTGGTTCCCAAGTGGCATCTGCTGGAGTTGTATCTTTCCACTGGACTAGCACTTCCTTGATGGTTCTCTGACGTAGGCGACGCTCATGCTAGTCCAAAACTGCTTCTGGTTGTAGCCAAATGGATCCTTCTTCAGCTAATTCGGGAAGGTTGGTTTGAATTTGGCAGTTAGCTCCAATCACCTTCTTTAAGCATGAAACATGAAAAACAGGATGGAGCTTCGAA
This sequence comes from Picea engelmannii, assembly GCA_009831015.1. Lineage (NCBI taxonomy): Eukaryota > Viridiplantae > Streptophyta > Pinopsida > Pinales > Pinaceae > Picea > Picea engelmannii. Next base: position 228,635 of record ML795552.1, read on the forward strand.
TGGTTGGGCAAAGCTAACTGATAGGCTACTTGTCCCACACGCTTGAGAACAGTATAAGGACCATAAAATTTGGGCGCTAGCTTCTGACAATGCTCGGCCTTGAGGGAAGTTTGCGTGTAAGGTTGCAGTTGAAGAAACACTTGATCCCCTTCTGCAAATTGACGTTCAGAGCGACCTTGATCTTCTTGTTGCTTCATGCGATTTTGTGCCATCACCAAATTCTCTTTGAGGGTACGGAGAATAGCCTCTCGAGATGTAAGTGTTTGGTCAACCACCTGGACCTTCAAGGCACCTGGTAAGTATGAGAGAACTGAAGGTGGCTTATGTTCATATACCACTTCAAAAGGAGTCATGTGTGTAGTTGTATGATATGAAGTGTTGTACCACCATTCAACTAGGGGTAACCATTGAGTCCACTGATTTTGATTTTCTGAGGCAAAACACCTCAAATATGTTTCTAAAAACTTGTTGAAAACTTCCATTTGGCCATCAGTCTGGGGATGATAAGTTGTGCTGAGATGCAATTCGGTGCCTTGTATCTTGTACAGTTCTTGCCAAAAATTGCTTGTGAAAGTTGGGTCACGATCAAAAACAATAGAGTGTGGCATGCCATGAAGCTTGAAGACATGATCCATGAAAATTTGAGCCACCGTGGATGTTGTAAATGGGTGTTGAAGGGTGCAAAAATGAGCATACTTGGAAAGGCGATCAACAACCACCATGATGACTGATTTATTTCTCGTTTTGGGTAAGCCGGTAATAAAATCCATAGAGATATCCTTTCAAATAGAAAATGGAATCGAGAGTGGTTGTAGTGTGCCCGGAGATTTGACTGTTTCTCCCTTGTTGCGTTGACACACATCACATTCAGCAACAAAATTACGAATGTCATGTTTCATACCATCCTAGAAAAAAGGAACGTTTGACCCTGTCATAGGTTTTGGTGAACCCGGAGTGCCCTGCTGTGGGTGTAGCATGAAGCTCAGAAAGTACCATGAATTTAAGCTTTGATTGTTTACTTAAATGCAAATGGCCTTTGTATCGAAGTTCATCATGGAGCCAAGAGTACCCTAGGGAAGTTGGAGCATTAGACTACAATTGTTGGATTAGATGCGAACTTTTGGGATCTTGTAGCCATTCCTGGCGAACAGCTTGGAGCCAATCTGGTACAATGAATGAAATAGAAAAAAGGGATCCTTCATCTTCATATTTTCGGTAAATTGCATCCGCAACCACATTGTTTTTGCCTTTCTTGTAAATGATCTCATAATCATATCCAAAGAGCTTAGTCACCCATTTTTTTTGTTATGGGGAGGAAATGCATTGTTCCAAAAAATACTTGAAGCTTTTATGGTCTGTCTTAATTTGGAAATGTTGCCCCAATAGATAAGGGCGCCACAGATCAACAACATGCAGAATAGCCAACATTTCATTTTCATAGATGGATTTGCCCAGATTTCTTTCAGATAGTTTATTGATGGTAAAGACCAAAGGTCAACCGTCTTGCATAAGGACAACACCAATTCCTTTCCCTGAGGCATCACATTCCAACACAAAGGTCTTTGTGAAATCGAGAAGGGTGAGGACTGGAGTCGTGCACATGGCCATTTTCAAGGTTTGAAAAGCTTGAGCAGCAACTGGGGTCCAAGTGAAAGAGTTATTTTTGAGGAGAGCAGTGAGAGGTGCTGCAATCTTCCCATAATTCTTAACAAACTTGCGATAATACCATGTTAAACCCAGAAATCCATGCAATTTCTTAAGAGTCTTTGGGTGAGGCCAATCTTGCATAGCTTCAATTTTTTTAGGATCCACCCTGAGGCCATCCTTGCCAACCAGATGACCCAAGTATTCTACTTCTGAGGTGCCAAAATCACATTTAGACTGTTTCAGGAAAAGTTGGTGTTGAGAGAGTAGATGGAGAACTCGATCCACATGAGCAAGATGGTTTGTCCAGGTTTTGCTATAGATGAGGATATCATCAAAGAAAACTAAAACAAAATGGCGGAGAAAATGACGGAAGACATGATTCATGAGGCTTTGGAAGGTGGAGGGGGCATTACACAAGCCAAAGGGCATCACTAAAAACTCATAGTGGCCCTCATGAGTTCGAAAGGCAGTCTTGGGAATGTCTGCCTCTTTCATACGTATCTGGTGGTAGCCCAAACGAAGATCAAGTTTAGTGAAGAATTGGGTGCCACTCAATTCATCCAGGAGGTCATCAATGACAGGAATGGGGAATTTGTCTTTGATGGTAAGTTTGTTGAGGGCACGGAAGTCAGGACACATTTGCCAAGAACCTTCTTTCTTCAGGACCATGACCACGGGAGAAGAGTAGGGGCTCGTACTAGGGCGGATAATGTCTGCATTAAGAAGTTCCTGGACCATTTTCTCAATTTCATTTTTTTGGGAAAAGGAGTGACAATATTGGATCTTTAGTGGAGCAGAGGGAGTAGTGGGATTTACTAGTTTAGGGCGAGGGATAAAGGAGGGTTTTCGGTTTTGAGAAGATACAACTCGTTGTGCTTCTTTATCTCTTTTAGTCGCCTCCACCCAACTCTGAGGCCGAGCCATGAGGACATGGGCTCGAATCTCATCCTTGAGGACGCTGATAAAACACTCTCGGAAAAAGGCATCAGACATGCCCTCTGTTCTAAAATCCAGTCGCTCAAAGGCAACTATAAAGACTTCCACTGTTCCTAATTATTTCAACTTTTTCAAACGGCCCAAATGGTCGATGTCAATGTCAAAGCGTTCATAAATCTCTGCCACAAAGTGTGTCCAAGCAATATACCCTTGACGAGAAGTTTTTCTCCATTGCCACCATTGCCAACGTTCTTGATATAGATGGAGAACACCATATGGGAGTTTGGCCAAGTCGTATGTAATGTCGTATAAAGAGAAATAATGTTCCATTTGAGTTACCCAACCAGTGGGGTCCGAGCCATCAAATTTGGTCACATCCACCCGCGGAAGGCGTATGTCACGTTGAAAGTGATGGTTTTGAAAGTTATGGGAATGAAAGGAATGGTCACCTTCAGTATGTGGAGGTGAGGAAGAGGAAGGGTTATCTGTAGGGATATGCAGTTTGGTGCAGAGTGCCGAAAAGACAGATTCAAGCTGGGTGGTGAGGTCTTGTTTGATTTCCTCCATTGAGGACTGCATGGTTGTATTGATGGCAACAACATTGGAACTGATTTGTTTCACTTCTTGTTGGGTCTCGATGAGACCAGATTGCAAAACGTTGAAGCGAGCTTCTAAGTCTTGGCTATGGGTATGGGCCATGAGGATTTTGGGGGAACTGAAAAGGGGCGGGCGGGGTAAAAAAAATTTCCAAAAAATGATATGGATGAATGTGATAAGGGCGAAGAGATGAATCCAATGGAATAGGTCTCAAATAATGGTGAAAAAACTTCCAGAAATACTCTGATCTGAAGAATCCTGCAGTGATGAAATGCCCAAATGCTTAACCAAGAAGAAATGTGTAGTGATTTGACAACCCGAACACAGTTGCGTGGCAATAGATCTTGTCTGTTTTAATTTGTTTATGTTTATGTCCCCAAGGGTTAGGTATTCAAGGGTTCTATAGACAAGGGTTTGCCCTGTGCTATAACTCTATGATATACGTGTGGGGTCCAACAATAGTACTCAGGCCAATATCTCAGGGCACTAACTAAGGAGGATGGACCGTACTCTTAGCCATAGTACCCGACTACCCAGGTACTAGAGAGTATCTTCCCAAGTGTTATTTTCAGTGACACTATAGCAATCAGGCGACCGATCGGTTTATCTAAAGAGGGCTTCAAGTAATCTAGGTCGATCCGTACACAGGTGATGTTTGATGCGCTACCACTCAAAGGGGTACCAACAAGGGTTACAAGGGTGGCCAACAGATGTGCGCTTAAGAACCACTTGTATCTCCTGTGTGTATGAATCCTTCAACCGCGGGTTTATGCGCATAACGACATATCTCTATGGCTTAAAGATGTCGGAATACGTCTCTACCTTGAAAAAAAAAATTAACCCACACTTTCTGCCGAGGAAAGTGCTCTGATACCACTTGTAATATACTAGATATAAAAAGTATGCAGAACAGAAATAAAATGCTAGTAATGGCAGAATAACAGCAATATAACTAGAACAATCACCACAATAACACTGAAATGATATAAGAACAACAATAGAAATAGCACTTTGATTCTGAAAGCAATATTCACAGGCCTCTTTGAGGGGGAAACCTCCAGTTGAGCAGCGCTCTATTACAATATTATCCAAGCTAGGGTTCTCATACCCTCGACTCTTATTTATACTAAATATGTCTATTAAAAGAAGCATCTAGAGGAAGATCCTTCTAGAAGCAGAAGCTTCTATTATGTCTTCTTACATCCACCTTATTCTATTTTATTGAAAGGACTTATTAATATTGACCTTTATTACATCTGAATATATTGTTCTACCTATGTGTGGGTTAGGACCCTAACACAGTGGCTCAAATTTTCATGGATCGTGTCTTCAAGCTTCATGACATGCCGCACTCTATTGTTTCTGATCGCGACCCAACTTTCACAAGCAATTTTTGGCAAGAACTGTTGAAGCTACAAGGCACCCAATTGCATCTTAGCACAACTTATCATCCCCAGACTAATGGTCAAATTGAAGTTGTCAACAAGTGTTTGGAAACATATTTGAGGTGTTTTGCCTCGGAAAAGAAAAATTAGTGGGCTCAATGGTTACCCCTAGCTGAATGATGGTACAACACTTCATACCATACAGCTACATGCATGACTCCTTTTGAAGCAGTATATGGACAAAATCCACCTTCAGTTCTCTCATACCTACCAGATGTCTCGAAGGTCCAGGCGGTTGACCAAACACTTACAGTTCGAGAGGCTATTCTCCATACCCTCAAAGAGAATTTGGTCATGGCACAGAATTGCATGAAGCAACAAGCAAATCAAGGTCGCTCTGAATGTCAATTTGCAAAAGGGGATCAGGTGTTTCTTCGACTACAACCTTACAAGCAAAATTCCCTCGAGGACGAGCATTGTCAGAAGCTAGAGTCCAAATTTTATGGTCCTTATACCGTTCTCAAGCGTGTGGGACAGGTGGCCTATCAGTTAGCTTTTTCCAGTCATTCGAAGCTACATCATGTTTTTCATGTTTCATGCTTAAAGAAGGTGATTGGAACTATGTGCCAAATTCAAACCAACCTTCCTGAGTTAGCCGACAAAGGATCCATTTGGCTACAAACACAAGCAGTTTTGGACCAGCGTGAGCATTTCCTGCATTAGAGAACCATCAAGGAAGTGTTAGTCCAGTGGAAAGATACAACTCCAGCAGATGCCACTTGGGAACCAGCTACCATTATGCAGCAATTTCCACATCTCAAGCCTTAAGGACAATGTTTTTTTTAAGGGGGAGGACATGTTAGGGTCCTAACCCGCACATAGGTAGAACAATATATTCGGATGTAATAAAGGTCAATATTAATAAGGCCTTGCAATAAAATAGAATAAGTCAAATGTAAGAAGACCTAATGGAAGCTTCCGCTTCTAGAAGGATCTTCCTCTAGATGCTTCTTTTGATAGACATATTTAGTATAAATAGGAGTCGAGGGTATGAGAACCCTAGCTTGGATATTATTGTAATAGAGCTCTGCTCAACTAGAGGTTGCCCCCTCGAAGAGGCCCGTAAACATTGCTTTCAAAATCAAAGTGTTATTTTTGTTGTTATTCTTATGTCATGTCAATGCTATTGTGGTGATTGTTCTGGTTATATTGTTGTTATTCTGCCATTTCTAGCATTTTATTTCTGTCCTGCATACTTTTTATATCTGGTATATTATAATGTCGTTGACTGCCTCAGTCGACCTCCTGTGGATTCACTCACCATCGTTCTCCATTCATGTGGGCATGATGCATCTAAGTTGATCCATATGGATGTCGGTGGCCTCCCACCTATTCCAATTGGCTCATTTTGGCAGTTTTCCAGTTCGGCAAATTTTTCCTAGTTTTCGGGTCCCTAACTTCTGGGGCTGTTATGAGGCCCTAAACAACAGTTTTAGGGCTCACCATAGTCAAAATATGTAGGGCCTTCCATAGGCAACATGTGTATTCCTCTAATAGACCTTTCGAATGGGCTATCGTGCGCCTAAAACAAAGATCATATGTAAAAGTTACAACCCCAGGAAGTTGATGTATTAACTTACCCAAACGAGGCCCACATGACTTTTGGCACTTCATCTCCTAGGGTTATGTTTTTTGATGTTTAGGGTTTTTGACATTCCTGTTTATTGTAAAAAGGTCTTGAGAGCCTCATTGTAATCATCTGCTGGCGAATGAGCGCAGTCGTCACATCTCTTCTCAAAGACAAGTCGCCACCATTCTAGCAAGCTTGTTTTCCGCTGCATTTTACAGTTTCAACTTATTTCCTTATTGAATAGAAACTAGTTTTATTGTATATATATTATTTTGTGTTAAGAATCTTTTGATAATAATCTATATTCATTTCGTTCTGCTCATAAAATCTGAATCAGTGGTATCAGAGTAGTCTGTTTTTTGTCGTTCTTAATGCATGTCCCCAATGAGGTCAGGGTACAAAGAATTGGGTCTCGAGCTTGTTTCTCTTGAGGACAAAAGCTCTCGCACACCCAAGCAACCTCTCATGGCGGGAGAAAAGAAAGAGGACGGGACAGGAGATCCCTTAAAAATGTTTCTCAAGGAAGCCCTCATGCAACAGAGGAATGAGATGATGGATAGTTTTGCGCAAATCCTTCGGCGACTACAAACATGTGATGCATCTTCCTCAAATAGAGGCGTCACCCTCTTCAAGGTACAAATCAACTTCAATATTCCTATATTTGAAGGTCATATAGACACAGATGTTGTAGACAAATGGTTGAATCTGCTAGAAGGGTATTTCTTTCTCCATAACTTCTCGAATAGAAAAAATATTACTTTTGCGCTCCTCAAAGTTGTTCCTCATGTCAAAGATTGGTGGGAAACTTTTTGTGAGCAGAAGGAAATAGGGATACCCTCATTATTTACAATCACGGTCACCTGGGAGTCCTTCAGGGATGCTATTAAGGAACAATACTACCCTGTTGGAAGTTATGACGACTTGTATACAAAATGGACCACACTGTGGCAGGAAAGAGACCAAGCAGTGCCCGAATTCACAAATATCTTCCATACCTTGCACACCAAGCTGGGTATCAAAGATTTTGAGTGGCATCTAGTGCTCAAGTATCACAGCGGCCTACATAGATACATCTAGGGAAAAATGGAGTTTCTGGACATCTCATCCTTGGGCGCGGCCTACCTATATGCCGTCAAAATTGAGCAGAAGCTGAAACAAAAGACACGACAATTTGGGCCTGGGAACCCCTCACATCAAAAGCTAGGAAAGGGTGGCCCCAACCCAGAGAACAAAGGACAAATCAAAGAGAGATCTCCTCAGGAAAACCAGTCTAGGCCGTAATCAAAGAAGAACAATGGAAAGAAAAAGAAAGATACCGAGAAGTGGTGCGACTTCCATAAGAGCCCTTGACATAACAGTGTTGATTGTCGCTCAAAGCAGTCGCTGGTGGCTGAGATGAAAGCCTCTGAAGTAGGTGCGGGGAGACAGATCATTGATGCAGAACCCAGTGCTATTGTTGCTACCACCAAGCTCCAGCTCAGGGAACCAGACGATCCATAGGAAGGCAAGCACCTTTTTCATTTACAGATGTGTGTAAAGGGTACCCTGTTGCACTTCATCGTTGATAGGGGTAGCCAAAATAACCTCATCTCAGCATAGGTTGTCAAGCGACTCTCCCTGCTGACAACGTCGCACCCGCATCCCTACACCACCGGATGGCTCCGCCAAGGAAGCGACATGTGCGTTAACCAACAATGTTGCATGTCATACGACATTAATCCCTTCAAAGACGAGCTATTGTGTGATGTTGCCCCATATTTATGGAAACACCATGTTGTATATGAGTCTAGTCCTTGCAGTGTTATTATTACTTTGAACAAGAAATTGTACAGGATACTAGAGGTAGTCCCACCTAATGTTATTTCCTTGATCTATGTCAAGCAAGCAGGAAGATCATCTCTCAGACGGGGAAGTTTGTCTTCTTTGTGATTCTCACTCAGAATGAGCGAAAGATTGCAGCCACATCCAAGGTCTCTGCGGCCGACCTCTCCACACAGCAGAAGAGTGTGGATAAGGTCGTGGAAGCATACTCGGATATCTTCTCCTCACCTACCGAGGTACCTCTGCATTGTCAGGTCAAGCACCCCATCGATCTGACCCCCGGCGCACTGCTGCCCAATGGGCCAGTCTATCATCGCTCTCTGTTAGAGAATGAAGAGATCAAGCGGCAGATCCAAGAACTACTCCACAAGGGGCACATCTATCCCAGCTCATCACCTTGTGGGAGCCCAATCGTGTTGGTACAGAAGAAATATGGAACCTGGCGACTCTGCATTGATTATCAGGCCCTGAATAAAATCATAGTCAGAAATCGGTACCCGATTCCTCGAATCGACGACCTCCTTGATTAGCTCACAGGGGCCAAATAATTCAGTAATATTGATCTGAAGTCTGGCTACCACCAGGTCCCGATAGAATAGACAGATGTATGGAAGACCGCCTTCAATTCCAAGGAAGGTCTTTTCGAATGATTGGTCATTCCCTTTGGATTGACAAATGCTCCAGCTACTTTCATGAGGATGATGGACGATACCCTGCGACCATTCACCAATACTTTTGTAGTGGTGTATCTGGATGAAATTCTCATTTACAACAATACTTGGGAAAAACACTTGCAACATATTCAGCAGGTTCTGCACACCCTGCAATAGCACAAGCTATACGCCAACTTGGAAAAATGCTCCTTCGGCATGGACAGGGTCCATTACCTGGGCTACATCGTTGATCAACATGGTGTACATGTGGATCCAACCAAGAGCTAAGTCATCCACGACTGGCCAACCCTAACCACACTCACTGAGCTTCGGAGCTTCTAGGGCCTTGCCAATTTCTATCGCAGGTTCGTGTTGGGATTCTCTCATATTGCATGGGCCCTTAGCCAAGTAACCAGGGGTGGTGGTAAGGAGAAATTTGTTTGGGGCCAGTCCAAACAACAAGCGTTCGATGATTTGAAGCAGCGCTTGTGCTCATCCCCAATACTTTCACTACTGGACCTACAACAACCCTTTGAGATCGAGACAGATGCTTCAGACTATGTTGTGGGTGTCGTTCTCACTCAGCACGGCCACCCCATGGCCTATCATAGTGAGACACTATCAGATGTTGTCCGTAAGTACCCTACTTACGACAAAGAAATGTACTCCATTGTGCAAGCATGTCACCAATGGAGACATTACATTCTTTGGAAGGAGACATTCATCCACACTAATCATAAGCCACTGCAGTTTATGTAGACACAAGAAAAATTGCAGATTGACCGCCATCAGATGTGGTCCACATACTTGCAACAATTCCACCTCAACATCAAGTATAAAATAGGAAACACCAACCGCGTTGTTGATTTCCTCAACAGGTCGTCAATCGCTAAATTCACCATGGTGCTAGACTCTTGCGGCCATGAGACCTTTGGATGGCCCCAACTCTATGAGACAGACCCAGACTTCGCCACCACCTACCAAATGTTGGGCGCAAACGCAGTTGTCACTAATTTCCATATTCAATATGGGTTGTTGTGTCATGTGGGCCATATCTATGTTCCATCAAGCAAGTGAGCGAAGTTGATCTAGGAAGCCCACTACAATCGGGTGGCAGGACACTTCAGTGTCGAAAAGACAGTGGCAATGTTGCAGAAACATTTCTACTGGCCGAAAGTTCGACATGAGGTCAGCAAGTATATCAGGTCCTGCACTATTTTCAAACTGACCACTAAGAAACATGGCTTGTACACCCCTCTACCTACTCCTGATAGGCCATGGGAATCCATCTCCATGGACTACATGTCGGACCTCGCATCCACCATATGAGGAAATGACTGTGTTTTTGTCATTGTTGATCGCTTTTCTAAGAAGAGCATCACAGTAGAGGCCACTGCAAATCTCTTCTTTGAACAATTCTGGGTAAATTTTGGAATCCCACAAACCATTGTCTCATATCGAGACAATCGATTTCTTAGCACATTCTGGTCGAGCCTCTAGTCACTACTGGACACCAAGCTCAACAAATCCACGACCTTCCACCCCCTGATAGATGGCCAAACTGAGGTTGTACATCGAATGATCGTGCATATCTTGTGCATGTATAATTACAAGCACCCTCACACATGGGATGAGAGTCTTCTCTATGTCCAACATAGCTACAATCGAGCCCTACATAGCTCAATTGCCCAGAGCCCCTTTTAGGTGGGGTTGGGATTCCAACCATTAGGTCTCGTAAATGTTGCACTACCCCTTGCGATCACCTCGGTCGACTCATCTCCTACTCCAACTGAAGCTGACAGAGCCACCCGGTTCATTTAGAAGATCCAGCACATCCGCCAACAGGTTCACGAGATCCTACATAAGTCTAATGACAAGTACAAGCAGCGATATGATCAACATTGGGTGCCACATAAGTTTCAGGTGGGCGACAAAGTTTGGCTGCATTTGTAGAAAGAATTCCTTATCGGACCCCATCGAAAGCTTCGCCCACTTTGTTATGGGCCATACACCATCACCAAGGTTGTGGGTGATAATGCTTTTGAGCTCAACATTCCTCCTTTCCTTGGCCTGCACCCCGTGTTCAACGTGGATCTCCTTCGACCTTATTTCCCACCATTATTCAACACCTCAGAGATAGCAGAACAACTGACACCAATAGAGCTCAACCCCGACTGCATACAACATTTATCTAGTGATCAGAATGTGGACAAACAGGTCAAGGGCACTTGCCAGCAAAGGATCCAACTTTATCGAGTTGTCAAAGTAGGGCAACTCCTGCACCAAGGCAAGTGGCTCACCCAGGGCCAAATTCAGCAAAAAATTATTCATCTAATGGGGGAACTCAATGCAATGGAGACCATTTCTTTCTAAGGGGGGAGGATTGATCCAGATGGATGTCGGTGGCCTCCCACCTATTCCAACTAGCTCATTTTGGCAGTTTTTTTCCTAGTTTTCGGGTCCCTGACTTTTGGGGGCGTTTTGAGGCCCTAAACAACGTTTTTAGAGCTCGTCACAAGAAAAACAATATAGGGCTCACCACATGCAACATATGTAGTCCTCATATAGATCTTTCCAATGGGCTATCATGCACCTAAAACAAAGATCGTATGCAAAAGTTACGACCCCGGGAAGTTGATGTACTAACTTACCCAAACAGAGCCCACATGACTTTTGGCACTTCATCTCCTAGGGTTAGGTTTTTGGATGTCTAGGGTTTTTGACAATCCTGTTTACTGTAAAAATGACTTGAGAGCCTCATTGTAATCATCTGTTGGTGAATGATCGCAGTTGTCACATCTTTTCTCAGAGATAAGCCGTCACCATTCTAGCAAGCTTGTTTTCCGCTGCAATTTACAGTTTCAACTTATTTCCTTATTGAATAGAAACCAGTTTTACTGTATATCTGTTATTCTTTGTTAAGAATCTTTTGATAATAATTTGTATTCATTTCATTCTGCTGATAAAATCTGGATCACAAGTGGCCCCAACTTTATCAGCAAGATCTTGATTTCTCCACCACCTATCAGCTCTTGCGTACAGGCGCGAATGTCATCGATTTTCACATTCAGAATGGATTGTTATGCCATCTAGGCCACCTCTGTGTTCATACAAGTGAGCATAAAAAGATGATTTGGGAGGCTCACTACAATGGATGGCAGGACATTTTGGCATGGAGAAAACTGTGGTCGTTCTACAAAAACATTTTTATTGGCCAAAATTTCGACAGGACGTCAGCAAGTATATCAGATCTTGCACTGCCCGTGCCATTGCCAAGCCAGCCATCAAGAAGCAAGGATTATACACCCCTCTTCCTACTCCCGAGAGGCCTTGGGAATCCATCTCGATGGATTACATATCTAGACTTCTATCCACCAAGCAAGGTAATGATTGTGTATTTGTGGTGGTTGATCGGTTTTCAAAGATGGCCATTCTCACAGCCTACAAGAAGAGCATCACAGCGATAGATATTATCAAACTCTTCTTTGAACGAGTGTCGGTCCATTTTGGGATACCACATACCATCATCTCCAATCAGGACAACATTTTCCTCAACACATTTTGGTCGAATCTCTGGTCACTATTGGACACCAAGCTCACTAAATCCACTACCTTCCACCCTCAAACCGATGGCCAGACAGAGGTCATCAATTAGATGATTGTGCACATCATGCGCATGTATAACTCTAAGCATCTGCATACATGGGATGAGAATCTTCCATATGTTCAATACAACTACAACATGGCTCTCCATAGCTCCACCGACAATATCCCATTTCAGGTGGGGCTGGGATTCCAACCCTTGGGTTCCATTGATGTTGCACTACCTCTTGTAACCAGAGAGACATAATATTCTCATGTTCAGTCTGAGGCTGACAAAGCCACCAGATTCATTGAGCGGATTCAACACATCCCCCAGTAGTTCCATGAGATTTATAGAAATTCAATGCTAAGTACAAGCAGTGCCATGATCAACATCGGGTACCGCAGAAGTTTCAGGTGGGAAACAAGGTCTAGTTACATTTGCAGAAAGAACGCCTTACAAGGCCCCATTGGAAGCTTTGTCCACTTCTCTATGGGCCTTACACTATCACCAAGGTTGTGGGAGACAATGCTTTTGAGTTCAACACTCCCCCCTTCCTTGGCTTGCATCCAGTGTTCAATGTAGACCTCCTTCGACCATATTTTCCACCATTATTGGACACCTCATAGTTTGCAGAATAGTTGACACCAACAGAGCTCAACCCTGACTGCATGGAACATGCATCCACTGATCAGATAGTGGACACACAAGTCAAGGGCACTCACCAGCAGAGGATCCATGTTTATTGGGTTGTCAAGGCAGAGCAGCTCCTACACCAAGGAAAATGGATCACCCGGGGCCAAATTCAGCAGAAATTTCCTCACCTGATGGGGGCACTCAACACAATGGATACCATTGCTTCCTAGAGGGGAGGACTGATCCAGGTGGATATTGGTGGATACCCACCTATTCCAACTGACTCATTTTGACAGTGTTAGTTCAACACTTTCTTATGTAATTCTTTGTAATTGTGGGTTCTACACTTTTAGGGTTGTCTAAAGACCTACACTACCAGGTGGATATTGGTGGCCGCCCACCTAATCCAACTAGCTTATTTTGGAATTTTTCATGTCAGTACATCTTTATGTACTTCTAGGGCCATTTTGGGGCCCTATACAGTGTTTTTTTGGCTTTCCACAATCAAAATATAAACTGAGTCAGAGTGTGACGACATAATGTGTAGTTCTCGAAAATATCTTTCGAACGAGCTATCACGTGCCTAAAACAGAGGTCGTATGTAAACGTTACGACCCCGGGAAGTTGAGGTACCAACTTACCCATCAGGGCTCACATAAATTTTGGTGTTTCATCTCCTAGGGTTAGGTTTTTGGATGTCTAGGGTTTTGGAATTCATGAGTAATGTTAAAAAGGCCTCTGGAGCCTCATTGTAATCACTCTACTCAAACGGATGTGCATAGCAGCCACATATCTTCTCAGAGATAGCTACCACCATTCAAGCAAGTTGTTTTCAGTTCTGCAATTTTATAGTTTCACCCTATTTTATTTATTCAATAGAAGTTATTGTTCACTGGATATTTGTTGTTGTTGTTCGTATCTCTGTGTTATTTTATTCAGTTTGTGATTTATTTTGTTCTTCTCATAAATCCGGATCAATGCTTTTGTAAAATCCATCTCTCTCATCTCACAACTTCTTGTATCAAATCCCCATTAATAAAATCTTGAGTAGCATGTTTTATGACATGTATAGTGTTATTGTGTGTTATTTAGCTTATGATACTAAAGTGATTTCCTATGAATGTGTGACCACTTCATGTCATTTTTTATTGTATTTAATGATGTGCAAAGGGTACCTCCATGGATTTAAATATATGAAAATGTTTACTATTTGATGCATGATTTAATGATCTGGTATAGCTATTAGAACTGTTGTATTCTTAATTTCTCAGCATGTTATTCTTTCCATAGACTATGAGATTCACCTTAAAGCTACCTCACATGTTTATCTTTTATTTCTTTTGAATCCATCCCTTCTCAACTTAAACTCAAATTGTCTAAAGCACTTGTGGACACATGCCGCTTGACGTTGAACATTTTGATATTGGTTTTGGTATTGTTTGAGAGATGAGAGTTCTATAAAAGAGAGAGAGAGAGAGAGAGAAACTTACCCACAAATTTTGAATAATTTATGCTATTATCAGCATGGATTTAAGGCTCGAACTGAGTGTTATCCCCTGGGATGCCTCGGCATAGTTCCATTAACATCCTGGAACATCTCTAGGGACAACATACAATAGTATCCAATTGCTAGATGGAATTTTGGAATAGGTTAAGCCACTTTTTCAAGTGTGTATGAAGTAAAATAAAGCAAAATTCAGTGATTGTAGCAAACTTTTGTAACAGCAACAAATAATCACATTTGTTTGCTAAGATTAGGGTTAGAGAAGTTAGTAGGATAGTTGAGAAAGAAAAGTGAATTTAAATGCTACTTTCACCACAAGAACAACTCTGGACTAGTGTTGTTGTCCTCTAGGGCTTATGGAGTCAACATGCATAACTTTGAAGATTGAGCTAGAAGAATAAGAAGGATGAAGTCTAAACCCTAAAGTGCATACACTCTTGGGCCTTAGGACTAGACCTTGAAGAAAATGCTTCCTAGGGTGCAAATTGTTGCAGATATTACACACTCACCTAGTATTTATTTTCCTAGGTTGACTAGTCTATGTTGAGAGTGCCCTTGGTTAAAGATATTCTCCACTAGATGAGAGCACCACATCCTCTATAGTCTTGAGTCAGTTACACCTCAGTTAGACTAGTGAATTGGAGGCTTGCATGGAAACCTCAGTATTATCACCAAGTGTTGCATACATACCTCGATATCATCACCATGAGTGCGCACTTACCTTGGAATCATCACCAAGAAGGCACCACACATGTGCATTCATGATTCTCTCCTCACTCCACTAGTCATTAGTCAGTTAACTAATGATTGCATGGCTAGTTAACTATGACTAGGTGGCAGTTCACTCCTATTTCTGTCAGTGAGTGTCTATATCTCTCTAGATCATTACTATGGAGAATTAGTTTGCTCATGTAGAGTATATCATATGTATTTTTACCATTATCGATTCAATTAATACAATTCTTTCATTCTACTCTCTTCTCTTCTCTCTTGCAAGCTTTATGTGTTCATTTTCTACTAGCTAGGTTTGTTGTGAAAACTTCACACAAACACTTTTGGGCCCTAGGTGTCATTTTCCTTCTTCTAAATCAACTAGATCAAGGATCCAAGACTAAGATTAAAACCTTAAGGTGAAAACACTCTTGGGCCTTAGGTTGTTAACCCTAGCAAAGAATGCTTTCACAAAACTTGGATAGTAAAAATTTGTGAAGGAGAGAACCGCTTGTGTCTCCTTCCTAGGGTTTCAACAAGATAGTAATTAACACCTTAAAAATTAGCAAAAGACATGAAATTGCAGAAATTACTTACTTGTCCAAGTTGCTAGACCATACAAAACCTAGTTGCGGAAATAAATCATCCAAGAAAGAAAGAAAGAACATCCACAAATGATCCTTCCTCCAATAGCGCATGAAATCAAGAGACCAAGAGAGAGAAATAATGAAGTTTTTAAGAGTTTCACTCCCACAAGTGTGAGAGGAAGTGATGATGAAAATGAATGGAGTGCTAGCCTTATTTATATAATGAAACCCCAACACTCCAAAAGTCACAAAAATGAAAATTCATTTATCTTGAGTGGGGCCAACCCCTCAGATTTTCCTTTACAAATGATAAATAATACAAAAATACCCTCTTAGGTCACACGTGTGGTGATGTCATGCTCCAAGAGGGTGTGTGAGAGCCTCCCAAGGCCACATGTCATCATCTCAAGGTGTAGTCATGATAGAAGGTGGACCTGCTCATCTATGGTCATGTCACGTCATCAATGGTACCCCAAGTGTTCATCAAGTCCCATCATCATCAAACCCTAAAATGTGATGTCATCATCAATGGAGGGCCAATGTCAAGGGTGTAGGGCACTGCATCCAAGGTGGATTGGGGTGTATCTCATCTCTGCAAGTTATCCAACTATCCACTAGTGCAACGTCTTCAATCCAATGAGTAATAATCCCTAGGTACATTTCCCAGCATGTGGGATTTCATCCCATATATGTGCCACCATGACCAAATCTGTCAAAATCAATCCCATCTATCAATCGTTGAAGGTCCCAAAGATGTGAGAGCCACTTTCTGAATGTGTCAAGTCACTAGGTCACTCACTGCTCTACATCACACGTGCCATATCCTACAATAAAGGCACAATATCATGGGTGAAAGCATAAGGCATCCTTCAAAGAACCATGTCAGGGGCATCTCAAAAAAGAATATGATGTCAAGGAAACTAATGTTCATAATATATACTAGTCCTTAAATCATGCAAAGTAAGTTGTTATTTAAGATATGAGCCACACAAAAAATCCATTGTAGTATCCCCTTCAAATATCACACCAACTCAAGACTTTATGTAAGTTGACAATTGAATATGGGAGGGCCTTCATCAAACCCTATTAGGTGTGCCAACCAAAACAATGAAAGAAAAGACCCGGGTAGAGGGATATGTCCCAAGGGAAACAGTGAAAGAAAACAACCTTTCAAGAGTAAGTGTGATAGTAGTACATGTTGGGATTACTTCATGGCTTATGGTGTCACTGAATCCATTTGTATGAGCGCCTTTGTGGAGGGTGCACTTGTTTTTGAGTTACCACTTTCTAAGTGCTACGTTTTTCCAAACCCCTTTATCTAGATTTTTATTTTTCCTCTCATCATATTTGCAAGTCGCCTTTTATAAAGTTTCAAGCTATGTCATCACTGCTTGGGACTGAGGCGAACGTGAAAAGGGTAGAGCTCAAGTTTGGACTGGATTTTGAGAGTCCTTTATTATCATTCCTCTCTTTCTTTAGCAATATTATTTTATTCTTTAGTAGCAGTTGCAATCAACCTTTGGGCCTTCATCCCCTCTTCTCTTGAGAGAATGAATCGTGACCTATTACCAAAGTTTAGTACATTGCGACGGGCTCCATGATGGAAAATGTTAAGTATAGTGGGGAATAAAACATTACCCTTGTTAGGGCCCCCATATAGTACCCATTTTCCCTGGGCGGTGACAACACGGGACTAGGGAACAAGAGTTGTCCACCAAGGTGAAATAAGGAAACACGCATAACTTCTTGATCCAGTGATCCATTATCCAACTTCAACCAATGATCCTCATCCACATACCTAGAAAATTAAGCACAACACTTTGCATGAAAGGAATAACATACCTCATGGTGACGTTATCTTACCATCTCCCATACACTGAGTTGGATGGATGTGATGATCTTGGCTAATCTGTAGTAGAAAAGGTGATCTGAGGGGGGTTTTGGGTTGTTATCTATGGACATGTTGATCATCATCATGGTCGATATCATTGTCTCCATTGCGAGCCATGAGATATTATATCCTCTAGTTACCCCTATTATTATGGAAATATTCCCCTGCGAATAGGTGAAATCTCCCTTGGATTACAAACCCCTATACCAAGACAGAAACACTACAAATGGAAATTAGCATCCCTTTGAATTCAGTTCAAATGATCAGAAAGAGAGAAGGAGAAAGAGTGTGATGCACCTTGTTTCAAGTTTGTCCTCGTTGCTTCCAATCCGAGCTTGATCTCAAAACTCTTTAATGCAACTTGATACCTGCAGCAAGCAACAAAGAGAAGCAAAGAACTTGTGCTCTACAAGATTAGATCAAACAAATTCATCTACAGAGATCAAAGGAATAGTAGGCAAGCACATGAAAACATAAATTTGAAGGAAATAGGCCAAGTATATTAAATGAGAACCAAGAAAACTTACATACCACGAATGATTTCAACTGCAAATCCTCCAAGCTCTCCTCGTCCAGACCCTTGCATGAATCCCAAGATCATAAGTTTGATATCTTTGTCTGTGTGTTTTTTTCACCTTGGAAATCTCTCAATATATAGGCTTGAAAGGCACAACAACCCTAAGTAGATTTGGGGATTAGTTAAGGATATGACTCCTTTAGGTTAGGATCTGATCCTAGGATAGTGCCATAGGATAACATTCGATCCAAACCAACCTCATCTCTAAGAGTTGTCCCTTAGAAAGAGGCAGGATTCTCCAAATTTTGCTCTAACCAAAAGAAACACTCCCCTATAGTTAAAGACAGAGCGTTGATCCTAGATTAGCGCTCCCTAAATAGGGTAAGGGGGGTGCTACCCTATGGGGTAGAACTCCCCCAGCATGGCCAGGGGAGTGCTACCCTTCAAAAATGCCCAAACAATGGTCGATTTTCCAAGTAAAAAGTGTGTTTCTGGCCTTGAAATGATGAGTTTTTTCCTCCAATATGATTTAGGGATCATGGCAAATGTTCATTGATGGTTTCAAGGGGTTAAAACACATAGAAACACATATAAAAGTGCATGTGACACTTAGTAAGGTGCATACGGCACTTGATGACACTTGTGACACTTACCAAGGTGCATACGACACTTTTACAACACTTGTGACACTTAGGGTGAGATACTTAAGTGTGACATTTTGATGTATAACAGATGCCCCCTAATGTGTGAGGTTAGAAGAGAAACTGATGGCCAAAACACTTTACAAATTCTTCGATGCAAGGGTGTTGGAGCGAGAGAACCTGGTAGAAGCTGCAAACAACCATCAAACAATATTAATATATGTTTCATCCCTGAGGCAGGCATACCTATGCTCGGAATACAAATGACTCAAAGCATGGTCGTCGACCAATACACTGCAAATCCATGAGAATATTGACTAAGGATATGGCCACCAAACATACAATGTGGATCCATATGACTCGATCAAGTTGTGGCCACGAGATTTTACACAGTGGAGCTATAATACGACAAAACAACATAGCCACAGACCAATACAAAGTGGATCTTTGTAACAGTGTATATCAATAAGTTTCAAACTCCATCACAACCTGGGTTAGTCAGATAACATTTAGTAGATGCCAAATATGTGCCCAGGGTCTTCATCTTGATCCCGAACTAGTACAATTCTAACTATGCGAATACATGTGTTGATGTCGAACATGGTAGAAACCACTTCATTATCGGTCATTGATGTATACCTTTAACAAGAGCAAAGAGATCACCATTAATGTCAATGACCCTCAAGGTATCATTGTACAATCTAATAGGTGTGAATTTTATGAGTTGAAGTCGAACACTCGTGGAATCTCGATCAAAGGCCAATGATGTTAACCCATTGTTGAAAGCGAGGAGACCTGCCATTGAGGCATGCAGGTTCCAAGGTACTAATTGGTTTCTAAGTCTAGTTCTTGGATGATGTGTTGAAGTCAATAGGAAAAGACTCGTTGAATGAGGGTCTTGATGGATCCCCCATCATCGACACGAAACTGACACAGGATAGTGATTTAAGATGAAATATTTGATGTGAACAGACTGACATGGGTATGAATACCGCAAAGCAGTTTATAATTCCCTTGAACATTGCATGGCACAACAATTGACTTGGAAGCATTGACTCAACGAAGCAAGGATCCAAACATAATGTGATGATCTCCATAGTATAACGACAACCAAAGGTTCTCTTTGAAGGGAAAGAGTATGACGGCATAGAGTGTGATGACAACCAAAGGTTCTCTTTGAATAAGAAGAGTATGACAACACATGGACTTCAAATGACTCGGAGACAAGCGGATTACCCAATTGTACGACATAATGTAGATAGGTGTCAAGTTCAAGGGTGTCAAAGAAAGTTGCCATAAAGATTTCATTAAACTTGGACCACTTCCCAATTTTTTCCCCCATCCATATAGATGAGTACCTCTTTATTTTTTAACGAGCTCGAGGAGGATAACATGTGCTCAGTATAAGCTCATCCTTCAGAGTGTTTTTAACGAATCCTAGGAAGGAGTGGTTCGGTCCTAGATAGGCCTTTCAATGTATGTTTTACGAGCCCAAAGAAAGTAAACTCGGTGGTTTTTCATGTTTAGAGAGTTTGAAAAACACTTAAAGGAAACTCCCAGATGGACTTTTCCGTAAGTTTAGTCTCCCAAGCCTGAAAAAGTATAAAATAATATGTAGGATAACTCTCATAACCATATGGTCAAGGTGTTCCTTTTTCGTAAGGTAGTTTGATGAGACCAAAAAAGAGATAAACTACTGCTCAACAGACATGTTTTCTAATTCACTTTAACGAGTGTGAAAGACAACAAGATCGCTCGACAATCTTTTCATGTTTAGAGAGTCTGAAAAGAGCTTAAAAGAAACTCCAGGGGGTTCATTTTTCGTATAACCTTTATGAGTATGAAAAAGTCATAAAAGTATACTCGGTCGCATTCTCATGTATTTACGAGCACGAGAAAAAACAAAGACTAAGCTCATAATTGGTTTCATTTTTACACAAGTTTGAAAAAAAATTAAACTATGCTTGTAATTTCCCAACGTAATTTCCAAAGGTTTTGAGGGATACCCATGGGTGGTTGGTACTCTACCCCCAACTTGAGAAGCTAGCGGTTTAACTCCAACATGTTGTTCAAAGGCTGGAGACATCCCTCCCCAAGCTTCATTTCATTCATTGACTTTGAGGTTGTCACCAATTTATGTACCAGATGGAGAAAAAGGATAAGGGTGGATGAAATGAAGGTACTGGTACGAGTTCTAACGAAAGACTTGACTCGATATCTACGAGATATAGTGAAAAGAATCGACTTGATAGGAGAGGTGATTATTTCATTGTTTAACAAGATTGACACAACAAAAAAACTATGTGTGTAGCTCTAGGTTCAATCCCCAGATTTTTATTTCATTTTTTTAACGAGCTTGCCACAGAGAAGAGAAACTATGCTCGTAACCTCTATTTCATTTTTTAACGAGCTTGTTACAAAGAAGAAAAATTATGCTCGTAACCTCTCCTTGATCATGGCTTCCAAGAGGACGATGTTATGGAAGGAATACATGTCAAGGGACAGACGCCAACCATGGCTTCCAGGAGATCTTCACTAGATGGAAAAAAAACACTCCAGAACGAATACATGTCGACAGCCTCGATAAGGGTAGGGAGCTCTAGCTCTAATAGCCCTATCGAAGAGATGACCATGTCAACTACTGGATCTAAGTCATCAAAAGGGAGAGATTCACTCTCCTTCGGAGTTGAACACATGGGACAGATCATTACATAATTGACTTGTGGCGGGATGGACATCGTTGGCATGTATGGACCGTTTAGGGAAGGTAGATGGTTGATCATCAGATGAGGGTCAATGAATGAAAGTTGGTCGATCATTACTATGTTTCCATTGTGAGGGAAACATATCACTCGAAAGAGAGTGAACATGAAAGCTCTCAGAACACATACATAGTCTTGCCCAAGGAGCAAGTTAAAATCCAAGGGGTCGTGAACTACCATCACATTGACGTAGATCATTTTTCCTTCCAAAGTAACCATAAACTGAGGAAGCATCCCTAAAGGTTGACTAACTCTTTTATTAAAGGTCAACAGATTTTGAGTCATGGGCGCAAGCTGCGAGGAACCAAAAGTTTGCCAAGCATTCACAAATAAGATGCTAACAGAAGCACCTTCATTTATTATAGTGTTAGGAATATTCCTATCACAAACCTGCCCAATGATTTGAAAAGGCATGTAAGAAGGAAGACATGATTCTATCAAATGATTCCAATCAATAGAAATCATCTGAGTTCTTGAAGGAGGTGCCATCGAGACGGGAGGAGTGCCCCCTTGTCCGAGTGAATCAGTATTAACGAGGTAGACTTGAGCGACATCCTCACTCTTTAAATGAGGAGTGAAATCGACCGATGATGGACTCAGAGCGACCACTAAGGTAACACTCCTTAAGGGAGAAGTGGGATCGATCTATGACAGAACTGGATCGACCACTTAGGCTGCACTCCTTAAGGGAGGAGTTGTTATGGGGAAAATCCCCCTATACTAGGTCAAAGGTAAAGGCAGAGCGCTAAATCCCTTAAAAGATAGTTCTACCCTTAAACTACTCCAAAACCAACTAAACTAAGTGATGAGAAAGAAAGGAAAGAGGATTAATGAATGCACCTTTAGTCTTTGCGGTTGGTGTCAGCCTCTTTTGCTTGTTGTTGCCTCCTAGATCACTGGTCTCCTCCCAAATCTTACCTGCAAAAGGTTAGGAATACAATGCAACAACATACATTATCCCTACTAATCACTTTAAAAGTTTAGACATAGATATAAATGCACAAATCAACAAAAACATGTAGACATAGTGTTTTGGGACAAAAATGAACTCTTTTATTCAATTTTAAGATAAAAAGGATTGCAACCTTTCTTGGAAATTGCTCCACGGACCAGGTTTGGGATCCTCTATCGTGGCTCCAAGTGCATCAATCCCACGTTAGCTTCTCACAACCAACTTATCACCTAGGGAAGGAGGAAGGGTTGCATAAGGAGAAAGCACTGGAGGGAAAGGCTGAGGCCAAAACTCAGAGTATGATGCAAGTCTGGGCTAAGAAGGGGAAGGGATTTTGGCAAATTTTTCTTATTCTCTTGCTTTTATTTTTCTAAATGACACCCCAAGACCTCTTTTTATATGAGAAAAAAATGATTATTCGGTTTGGAGACGAGCTACAAGGGGTAAAATGGTTAGGAAACCCTCTATAGCCCGTAAACTCTATCGAATTCCATGCAATTTTATATTTTTTGCAACTTTTGGAGGTAAATGTGAGCTAACTAGCATGCAACTCGCGTATGTACGCAGGATGACTAGCATGCAACACGCATGTGTACACGGGCTATTAGTGCAGCATGATGCGTACACTCTCCAAAAAATGGTTTTTTAAGAGGAAGCCTTAGCAGTATTTTGACAAAGTATATAAGTGGAAAGGCCAATGTCTTGTATGCATAGAGAAGGCATCTTTGGACTATAACAGGAGTGAGATCGATTGGCGATGGACTCAAATCGGCCACTTTGGGTTCACTCTTTAGATGAAGAGTAGGGATGACCGATGACAGAACTGGATCAACTTTAGGTTACTAGTTCAACTGAGGATGAAACCAGATTGACCACCTGATCAACGAGACTGACCGAGGATGGAACCAGATTGACTAGTCCATCAACTAACGACGGGTTTTGAGAGATATTACAATAAACAGTTGGAAGTTGAAGCTTTTCCGAAAGATAAGAAGTCTCGTCCATACGAGGGAAAAGGTGAGAGTGATGATCACATCCGCATAACATACAAGGAAATTTGACGGTTCTATTCTTCTTATCAACCTTAATGTCATTAGTTGGCGGGGTGTCACCAGTGTTTGGTAACTATGACTACTGCTTGATGAAATAGAGGGAAGAGGGAGGGCTCAAAAAACAATCAACCAAACAAGATAAAACTAGGCAAAGGTTCAGATGATACAAGGAAAGATAAGTCAATGTCATTCCTCGGTGGAGTCGCTAATTTCTGTTACGGAAATATTCCCCTGTGGACAGGTGAAATCTCTCTTGGATTACAGACCCCTATATCGAGACAGAAACACTACAAATGGACACTAACATCCCTTTGAATTCAGTTTGAACGATCAAAAAGAGAGAAGGAGAAAGAGTGTGATGCACCTTGTTTCAAAGTTTGTCCTCGTTGCTTCCAATCTAAGCTTGATCTCCAAACTCCTCAACACCTGCAACATGCAGCAAAGAGAAACAAAGAACTCCTACTCTACAATATTAGATCATACAAATTCATTTACAAAGATCGAAGGAACAATAGACAAGCACATGAAAACATACATTTTGAAGGAAATAGGCTAAGTATATTAAATAAAAACCAAAAAAACTTACATACCATGAATGATGTCAGCTACAACTCCTCCAAGCTCTCCTTGTCTAGACCCGTTGTTATCAGACAAATAGGTAAGTGCGGACACAAACAGATCTCCCTAGTTTCACCACGAAACTAGAACAAAACAAACAATACACTGAACTTTCCTTAGATTTCAGATATCAAATAAGAAGATGATCCAAAACATGTCTTTTAAATGTTGAAGACTTGACCTCGCCAATGTGATCCCAGCTTCGTCGTAAGGCTTATGGAGAAGTATCTGCAAAGAAACACAAGCCAAGGAAGATAAGAATAACAAATTCTATTCGATATGAAACTATGTAAGTGATCAAGGAATCATACAATATGGATAAATATCGTTCATATAGGAAAGAAAAAGTATATCTGTATTAAAGCATGTGGAATAAAGATACAACCATATGCCTTGATGTTGTCAGGTTCCTTCCAACAGTTCCTTGCTTCCCACACACTTCTTCTCCAATGAGTTCTAAGACTGTAAGTTTGAAGATACTAACAATCTATCTTGACCACATAAATCATAAGCCTATAATAAGCCCATTTGCTGAAAATTCTCAAGCAAAAATCTACTAACTTATTAGCTATTCTCAAAGCTAATTTTCCCCATGAGAAATCCCCTCCTTTTATAATTTGAAAAGGATAGAGTGAGGAGGTTAGGATGATCCCACTAAAACAGGGATGCGACTCAGATCCAAACCGATCAGAGGCCACCTCACCCTCGAAGCTTCTATTCTAGAAGCGTCAAGAAGCTTCTCTTTTTTCCTTCGTAAGGGCGTTCGTTGCACCCTTAATACTAAGAAAACTACAACAATGTCACAGGCCACTGTGGTGCAACCTGCATTGATCTTAGATCGTTGCACCCTTAACACTGAGCAAGGTGCGATGATCTTTCTTTACAAGGATTTTTACAAAGGAAAAGATAATTTCATCTCTCTGGGAAAGTTGGTCTTCATTCTTCTTCGGGGATTAAGGAAACTGATCATTCTAAAGACAAAGGATAGGTGTACATCATTACCGGTCATAGGGGTGATGAAAAAAATGTGCAACACCCTTGCATGAATCCCAAGATCGTAAGTTTGATATCTTTGTCTCTGTGTTTTTTTCACCTTCGAAAGCCCTCAATATATAGGCTTGAGAGGTACAACAACCATGAGTATATTTGGGGATTAGTTGACGATATGACTCCTTTATGTTAGGATCTAATCCTAGGATAGTACCATAGGATAACATTCGATCCAAACCAACCTCATCTCTAAGAGATGGCCCTTAGAAAGAGGCAGGATTCTCTAATTTTTCCTCTAACAAAAAGCAACGCTCCCCCATAGTTAGAGACAGAGCGTTGATCCTAGATCAACGCTCCCTAAATAAGGTAAGGGGGGCGCTATCCTATGGGGTAGCACTCTCCAACATGGCCAGGGGGGCGCTACCCTTCAAAAATGCCCAAGAAGGGAAAATAAAATGTGGTTGCTGAAGGGAAATGAAAATGTGGTTGTTGATGTGCCTTCAAGGAAATATGAAGATGATGGGTCCCTTTTTTCCCAGTCATTCATTGTAGAAGATTGGCTTTAGGATGTTCACTAGGAATGGTTGAAACACCCCAAACTTTCTAGACTAATTCAAAAATTGCAACAGGATCCTCAAGCTTTACCAGGGTACTCTTGACACAATGAAGAGATTCGCTATAAAGGTCGCATGTACTTAAGTAAACAGACAAACCTTAAATGCATGGTGCTCTTTGAGTTTCATGCTTCACCTGCAGCTGGGCATTCAGGGTTTACCAAAACCTATGAAAGGGTCAAACGTCCTTTTTTATGGGATAGTATGAAACAGGACATTTGCATCTTTGTGGTTGAATGTGACACATGTCAACACGATAAGGGTGAAACAGTCAAAGCTCCAGGCACACTTCAACCGCTCCTCATTCCACCTACTATTTGGAGGGATATTTCTATGGATTTCATTATTGGCTTACCTAAATCGGGCAATAAGTCATTCATCACAGTGGTAGTAGACTGTCTTTCCAAATATTCTCATTTCGGTGCTCTTCAACACCCATTCACCGCATCCACAGTGGATCAAATATTTATGGATAATATATTCAAACTTGTTGGACACACAAATTAGATAAGCATGTATATGCATATTATCATTAGTATGATACAAGTATAAGTACATTGATGTGACCCTTGGATTTTGATTCCAAGAGGTCTCTGGGACTTCTTACAATAATTATGTTTTCTGACGTTTCATATTCCTTCTTCAAGTAACCCTAAATGGATTACATTTCCAACTCCTCCCCCCTTTAATCCGAAGGGGTGTATATGAGTCCAAGAAGAGAGCTAAAATTTGAAAGTGGGCAGTTGAAATATGGAAGTGTGCAACTACTAATGGTTGAATGTGCTCTCTAAATCTGGTGGTTTTGGGATGACCACAAACCAAATGGATAACGAAAGTTGGATGTCCTCTAGCAAGTGGAGGTTTAAGGAAAACCACAAACCGTTGTCTAGCAGAAGTTGTAAGTCTTCTACTAAGTGGTGGTTTAAGGAAAACCACAAACCAAGCATGCTTGCTTGTTACTGCTCGATTGATCAGACTTCAAAACTTGAAGCATGATTGTCAATCAATGATGTTGTCCCCCCCTATCAGGGACAAGGTGAGAAGATGAAAATATATCCACTACAAGATGTGTCAATACTCACGTGCAAATTCTACGGTATCATTGGGATATCTTCTTGGCTATTGATGACCATCGCTAAGAAGTCATCCACCCACAATGTTTCTTTACTTGTGCAATTGTCTTGCATTTGGAACACCTATACGAAGGATGGTTGTGCTTTCCACAATGCTCACAAGGATGAAGATCGAAGCACTGATCTTCCATGTGGCCAACTCGTTGACTATGTTGGCATTTATGAATCTGCTCTTGAACTGAAGCAGATGAATGTGAACCTTCTTGAAGCAATCCAACACTCTGGAACTGGATCGGTTTGGTGTAATTAGGAATATGAAAGGTGACTACATTTTCATATATGATACATGTTTTGTGCTTGTTGTGCCTAATTTCTTCCCATGGTCCGATGATTATCTTGGAAAGGGAAGGTTGAACTTCTTCTCCATTCATATATGAAGTTGGCTCACTAAGTTCCTTTTGCACTGGTTGTTGATCTGAATCAATATCTTCTTCGAGAAGACTATTGTTTTGAACAAGGACTAGTTCATAATGTAGTATATTATTTTGTTGTGTTTCTTCTTGTTGGAGTTGTGATTCAAGTTGTAGAAATTCAATTTTGTCTAGCGAATCTTGTAAACAGGTTCGGACATCAGTGAGAGTTGCTATGTCAAATGTGATTGTATTGTCCACAGAAGAGAGTATTAGAGTGTTAAGTAACTCTAATAGTTCATCAATTCGAGGCATAGCTCGGACCTCACAAGGTTTCTTGCAACTCCACCCTTTAACAATCAGAGTCAAAAAAAGTAAACAACAAATGGAGGGTGTCAACTTATACCGAAAATGCACAAGTTTACAATGCAACTCAATTTCAAAAAGTACAAGTAACTTACAAAAAGACTATTTGCAAATATACCTTGATTATTGTGAATGTGCCATCGATGCTTTTGAAACTATCAGTATCTATGATCTTCAAGCTCCAAAATGCAGAATCAAAGCTTTTGCTTGTGGGTTTAATCACAATAGTTGCAGATGAAGTTCAAGAGGAGCTCACAAAAACAATGCAATTAATCTATGGTGTGCCCTTCAAGGCAGTGAGTAAGTTTAGCTCCTCATCATTCTGAACATGGGAAATAGAATGGCATTTTGGCATGAGATCAAACAAAGACTCAATCAGAAGATGAAAGACTTTGACATGGTTTACCATGCTTCCACTTTGCCACTCTGGTCAAGCTTGCCTCTCTTCACAATAGCATCAAAATCCATGCTCTTGTCTCTCTATTGGAATGGTATACTGCTTTGGTCCTTTAGTATGGCTCACCACTACCCCAACAATACAAAATATATAAAGGCTTGCATCACATCCCATACATATTTCTTTTACGGCCTACAATAGCGTTTTATTGGGAGAGTTTATGTAGCTCGATTGGGATATGTTCCATAGTTTTCATCCAATGGTTGAATACCATACAATGGCTTGCCCTAACTGTTGGGGGATGTTGTCGAGGGATGCTCAATTTATATGAGTGAAAAAAATTGGTGAAAAATATCTAAATATTGAATCGATATGTGTTGTTCAAAAGGAATAGCCATAGTGTGACATGTGAGTAGAACATAGTCTAAATCCTAAAAATTAGATTCTTTGTTAGCTCCTTTGCACGACACAATGTATGGTTAGAAGCTCTAATGTAGTCTAATCTTTTGAATATTTATTGATCCATGACTTTTGAATATGAGGAATAGCACCCCCACCAACTAAAATCTTGCATGTTCTCGATCAAAATTGTAGCAAGTAGATGATCTCTAGCTCTTTTTGGTCATCATTGTAAATTAAGAAACAATTCAAGCGCATCTGTGTGTCCTCTGTCAACAACTATCCTCTCTATATGTATGGATTCACGTAGATTTTTCTATGCAACAGATAGCACAAAAAATCTTGAACTTTGACCATTGGGTATTCACCTTCCTAGACAAGCTCTCAGCTGATACCACTATTCACTTTGGGTAGCCACACGATTCAACATGTCGCTCACCGTCTCCAAACATCGAGCAGAAGAGTCTCCACTTTCACAGATATCAAACACTTCCACAATACAGACTCCGAAAGGGATTTATTTTTGTTTTTATTTTTTTGCTTTGAGGTGGAAGCAAGAGAACCGGTATGTGGGAACGACTATGGATTTGCATAGCACAACTTGATTTTTGAAACCCTAATAGACCTCTTGTTGCGATATGAGAGATGGACACGACAAGGAATGAGGAAGAGAAGGAATGAATGAGAGAAGGGGAAGGATATCTCTGAGATGCAAGAGGTCTAGAGTCGCTTTTGTATGTAGGAGGCAAGAGACAAATCTACGACATATGGAAAGACAATAGAGACAACAAATGAGTGTTTTCTGCAGGTGGAAATGAAACATTAAAGGTAATAAATGAGACAAACTCAAAAATGTTCCCTTTCATGTGCAGAGCTATGGACAACTAACATAGGTAAATAAGGCCTAAGAACTAAGGTCGCTCTGATACCACTGTTGGACACACAAATTAGATAAGCATGTATATGCATATTATTCATCAGTATGATACAAGTATAAGTATATTGATGTGACCCTTGGATTCAGATTCCAAGAAGTCTCTTGGAATTCCTACAATGGTTACATCTTGTGACGTTTCATGTTCCTTCTTCGAGTAACCCTAAATGGATTGTGTTTCCAACAAAACTCCATGGCATGCCTCATTCTATTGTCTCTAACTGAGACCCAACTTTCACCAGCAATTTTTGGTAAGAATTGTTTAGGCTCCAGGGAACCCAATTGCATCTCAGCACCGCCTATCATCCCCAGACTAATGGACAAACTTAAGTTGTCAACAATTGTTTGGAAAGATGTTTGCAATGTTTTGCATTCGATAGACAAAATCATTGGGCTTTGTGGTTACCCCTAGTTGAATGGTGGTATTATTGGCACAGGGGCAGACCCAGGGTTCAGCTCCAAGAGCGCACCAACAAGCCCTAACTACTAGCCCTTTCGGCAACACCTGCGAAGCAGATGCAGTCTCACCCGAAGCAATTATGAGGGGGTTGCAGGACAAAGATGCCTACAACCAAAGGGAAGATCAAGTGGATTTAATACAAGAACAACACAACATTCATATATCACTTATCAGCTTAGATCTATTATGCACATCTACTTATCAGATCTAAAACAGTAATGCAATCACAGTATATCAATGACGGAGATAAAATACCAATCACACACAACACAAGATGTACGTGGTTCACCCTCTCTCTAGGGCTACGTCCACAGAACCGTGCTATATTATATTAAGGTAAAGCATACAGTTCCTGTATGTTCTCTTAGCTAGCAGATATTCTTTCTTCTCCTCTCTTTCTCTCCCCTCCCTGTGCACCCAACTCCAGGGTTGATCTTCGCACCCAGCTGAAGATCTTACAATACCAGAAGGCTCTCATTCTTATCCCTTCTTGTTTACACCCAATTCGTCACCTTGGTGAGCAAATAAGGGGTGCTTACATGCCCAGTTGGGTCTTGCTGAGCATGACAGCTGTAGAGGAAAGAGTTAGAAAAAGAACAACAAAACTATAAGCAAGAATTAAACTAATACAAACTAAAATTATGAGCATATGGATAAAGAAATAACAAACACAAAAAGACCAATATCACCAATATTTTTAGGTTGATCAATTGATGAAATCAAAGCACAATGAAGAAAGGGGACTATGAGTCCCTTCTTCCTCCAATGGAAGGCTCTTGAGGCCCTCACAAACTTGTTCTCCTTACAATAAGAAAATGAGAATGATGGTGAAAGAACTCCTAGCACATCCACTCAATGGAGAGGTGGATAGCTCAATGAAATGGTGCTAATGTGTTATTGCCAAGGAGTGAGTCCTTAAAACAATCTAAGNAGCATAACATTACATGAAATTCCTTGAGAAAATGATGTTTCTTCATGGCTTTTTATAGCATAGCATTGGGTGATTATGTAACTCCTTTGAAGTGTGAAAAGGGGCTCTTTAGGGCTTCATTAGGTCTTTGACCAGCCTACCATGTGGATTCAGCTCTGATTTGAGGGTCAAATCAGCTTGGGAGCTGATCCATAAGTGGTTGGGAGGCCGACCAATTCAATAAATGCGTCGTTTAGCAAGTGCGCGGGTTTTTGCGCCAACAGCCGCGCATCGTGCGCATATGCGCGCATGGTACGTTCCTGTTCCGCGCATGTGCGCGCGCACCAAACTTCTGTAAAGCGCCCTTCAATTTTTGGTTACTTTGTATAGTTTTTGACCTTTTTGCAATGTTGTGAACTTAATTCAGTGTCATGAATGACTTCATTACTATTTGACGATGCTGAGTTCTTGTCGCCATGTGCGGACAAAATTTCAGTGATAACAGATGCCCC
>ML795552.1:306729-320463 GCA_009831015.1 Picea engelmannii
TTACATGCCCAGTTGGGTCTTGCTGAGCATGACAGCTGTAGAGGAAAGAGTTAGAGAAAGAAAAACAAAACTATAAGCAAGAATTAAACTAATACAAACTAAAATCATAAGCATATGGGTATAGAGATAACAAACACAAAAAGGCCAATATCACCAATGTTTTTAGGCTGATCTATTGATGAAATCAAAGCACAATGAAGAAAGGGGACTATGAGTCCCTTCTTCCTCCAAAGGAAGGCTCTTGGACCCTCACAAACTTGCTCTCCTTACAACAAGAAAAATAAAAATGGTGATGAAAGAACTCATTTGCAAACCCACTCAATGGAGAGATGGATTGTTCAATGAAATGGTGCCAAAGTGGTCTTGTCAAGGATGGAGTCCTTAAAACAATCTAGGCAGCATAACATTACATGAAATTCCTTGAGAAAATGAGGTTTCTTCATGGATTTTTATAGCATTGCATTGGGTTATTGTGTAACTCCTTTGTAGTGTGAAAATAGGCTCTTTAGGGCATTATTAGGTATTTGACCAGCCCACCATTAGGATTTAGCTCAGATTTGAGGGTCAAATCGGCTTGGGAGCTGATCCATAAGTGGTTGGGAGGCCGACCAATTCAATAAATGCGTCGTTTAGCAGGTGCGCGGGTTTTTGCGCCAACAGTCGTGCATTGTGCGCGTATGCGCACATGGTACGTTCATGTCCCTCGCATGTGCGCGTGCACCCAACTTTTGTAAAGCGCTCTTCAATTTTTACTTCTTTGTATAGTTTTTTACTCTTTTGGAATGCTGTGAAATTAATTCAGTGCCATGAATGACTTCATTACTGTTTGACGATGCTGAGTTCTTGTCGCCATGTGCGGACGAAATTTCAGTGATAACAGGAAGTACACAGTCGAAATCTCAAAGAGATTCGACATGCTAGAATGCAAGCCCATGAATACACCCATGGAAGCAAAGCTGAAGCTACTTGTCGATACTTCGTCAAATTTGATAGATGCCACTCTGTACAGACATATTATTGGATCGTTGATGTACCTGACGAACACCAGACCAGACATCTATTTTGCAGTGAACACCTTGAGTCAGTTTCTGGTAGAGCCCAGACGTGTTCATCTAGTGGCTACAAAACATGTGATGAGATACCTTAAAGGTACAATGGATTATGGTCTCAGCTATGATGGAGATCGTGACTTCACACTGAGTGGATATACTGATGCAGATTGGGCAGGAAGCATTGCTGACAAAAAAAGCACTTCCGGATGTTGTTTCAGTTTGGGATTAGCTATGATCTCATGGCAGAGTAGGAAGCAATCCAGTATTGCTCTTAGCACAGCAGAAGCAGAGCACATTGCCGCATGTTCTGCTAGCTACGAAGCTATATGGCTTCGAAAGTTGTTGACAGACCTATTTGATTTGGAGATGAGAGCAACCGCAATTCTATGTGACAATCAAAGCTGCATTAAAATGACAGAGAATCTTGTGTTCCACGACAGGTCAAAGCACATAGAGATCCGCTATCATTTCATCCGCGACATGGTACAGAGAGGAGACTTGAAGCTCTAGTACATTAACACGGATGAACAGGTCGCTGACATGTTGACTAAGCCTCGTGTAAAGTTTGAACACTTTCGAGATAAGCTTGGTATAGTCCGAAAGGACCCTCCCTGAAAGGGGGAGTATATTTATTCCTTGCTTTTGACCTCGTTGTTAGACGTAAAGCAAGATGAGTCATGCTTCTGACCTCATTGTTAGACGTAAAGCATGACGTTGTGTGATCCTTGCTTCTGACCTCGTTGTTAGACATAAAGCAAGATGAGTCATGCTTCTGACCTCGTTGTTAGACGTAAAGCATGACGTCATGTGATCCTTGCTTCTGACCTCGTTGTTAGACGTAAACCAAGATGAGTCATGCTTCTGACCTAGTTGTTAGATGTAAAGTATGACGCCACTGATTCCTTGCTTTTGACCTAGTTGTTAGACGTAAAGCAAGATGATTCCTCGCTTCTGACCTCGTTGTTAGACGTAAATCCAGATGTTGATGTGTTCCTTGCTTCTGACCTCGTTGTTAGACATAAAGCAAGATGAGTCATGCTTCTGACCTCGTTGTTAGACGTAAATCATGACGCTGTGATTCCTCGCTTCTGACCTAGTTGTTAGACGTAAAGCGAGATGATGATATTACTTGCTTCTGACCTAGTTGTTAGACGTAAAGAAAGATGTGACTAACACTGAGCTATCAGCGTAATCGTTGTGACATTGAGCTAGTGTAGTACTGTGATGTGCCAGCCTAGTGTTGTGATGAGGTATCATTTTTACTGATACATATTTGATGCAGATGATGATAGCATTCTTTCGAGAATGATGATGTTGTTGATGAAGAAAACTTCCAATGACTCGTAAATATGCTAACCAATGTTTCAAGATGATATTGACGATACTGTCCTCCATATGCCACTGATGATGCAGACCTCTCTCGCTTGATGCTGATGAAGAATACCCTTCTTGTTAAGGGGGAGTGTTGAAATAATGTAACTGCGAAGTGCATTCTTATTATTATTGGATTAAATCCCCATTGCGGATTAATCATGTTATTATTATTATTGTTATTGGATTAATCCCCATTGTGGATTAATCATGTGGGTCATTGTATAAGGACCAAATCCCCTTTTGCGGATTGGTCATCGGACAATTATAAAGGGCAGAATAAGAAGTCGGACCCAACAGTTATTATGGAAGACCCATAATTAATTAAAGGTGGGTTTACCCACCTAGAGTGAGAGGTCGGCCCTGCTAGTTGTGACCTTTCACACATGCCAGTCTTGTATAAATAAGAGGCTAGCGCCTCACTTCAAACACACAACTCACTTGCTCATTTCTCTTATGAGGCAAGCTGCAATTACCAGAGAGAGGAGGAGAAGAGTGGCACATATCTTGGGGAGGACTTTCTGTATTGGTTTGAGTTATCTCTTAAACATTGTTTAAGCTATTTATGATAAGGAAGTTTTGCTGGGTTTTCTTCCCCTAGAGGGTTTCCCAGGATAAATGTTGTGTCTCTTGTGAATGTGTATTTCTCAGTGATCTTGTTCTTATTATGCTCTTATCTATTGAAATGCAAAGAACTATAATAATGGCATAAACATTAACACCAAATTGGATATCAAAGACTTTGAGCGTCATCTGGTGCTCAAATATTGTGGTTGTTTGCATAGATACATTCAAATAGAAATGGAGTTTCTGGACATCACCTCATTGGGCATGGCCTATAGATACGCTATCAAGATCGAGCAAAAATTTAAGCAGAAAAGGCGAGAGTTTGGATCTGCCAACCCCTCTCATCCGAAGCAGGGAAAAGGCAACCCCAACCCACACAACAAGGGACTAAGTCGAGATGGTCGTCCTCAGGAAAACTAGTCCAAGCCACAACACAAGAAGGGCAATGAGAAGACAAAGAAGGATACGGGAAAATGGTGTGAGTACCATAAAATTCCTTGGCACAACATCGAAGAATGTTGCTCCAAGCAGTCACTCATGGTCGAACTGAAGGCTTTTGAGTCAGAGGATGATTCTGATTCTGAATCAAATCTTGAAGGAGGGAAGCGGATTATCGATGTTGAACCCAGTGCCATTGTTGCTACCACCAAAGTCCGTCCAAGTGAACCAGAAAAACCAGAGGAAGGGGAATGCCTCTTTCACTCGCAGATGTGGGTAAAGGGGGCTCCGCTTCATTTCATTGTCGATAGTGGTAGTCAGAAGAACCTGATTTCAGCAGAGGTCGTCAAGTGGCTAGACCTGCCAATGACACTGCATCCGCAACCCTACACCATCAGTTGGCTTTGGCAAAGAAAATATCTATGTGTCAGCCAACAATGTTGTCTGCCCTACGACATCAAGCCTTTCAAAGATGAGGTACTGTGTGATATTGCTCCCCTTGAAGTTTGTGATGTTCTTTTAGGACAACCATATTTGTGGAAGCGTCATGTTGTGTATGAATCTAGACCCCACAGTGTTATTATTATTTTGGGTAGAAAATTGTATAGGATATCAGAGGTAGCACCGCCTACTGTTATTTCTTTAATCTCTGCTAAGCAAAGCAGTAAGGTCATTTCACAGACCAGGAAGTTCGTCTTCTTTGCGATTTGTGCTCACAATAAGCAGAAGGTCGCTGCCACATCCATGGCCTCTACACAGAGCCTCTCTTTGCAACAGAAGCAAGTGGAAGGGATCGTGGAAGAATACAAAGACATCTTCTCCTCACCTACAAGGGTATCGACACACTGCCAAGTCAAGCATCCAATTGATCTGACTCCCGACGCACCTCTACCTAATGGACCAGTTTATCGTCATTCACTGATGGAAAATGATGAAATCATGCGTTAGATCCAAGAGCTTCTCCAGAAGGGGCACATCCGACCTAGCTCCTCCCCTTGCGGAAGCCCGATTGTATTGGTGCAGAAAAAGGATGGGACTTGGCTATTATACATTGATTACAAAGCCTTAAACAAAATCACAGTCAGGAACCAGTACCCCATTCCCAGGGTTGACGACCTTCTTGACCAACTCAAGGGAGCAAAGTTCTTCAGCAAGATTGACCTAAAGTCTGGCTACCACCAGGTTCCCATCGAACCAACTGATGTATGGAAGACAACCTTCAAGTCTAAAGAAGGTCTCTTCAAATGGCTAGTCATGCCTTTTGGCTTAACAAATGCACCAGCCACTTTCATGAGGTTGATGGATGATGTATCGAGACCCTTCACCAACTCCTTTGTGGTGGTATATTTGGATGACATCCTCATCTTCAACAGAACGTGGGAGGAGCACATGCGACATATTCAACAGGTTTTGAGCACTCTGCAGCAACACAAGCTATATGCCAACTTGGAAAAATGTTCTTTTGGCATTAACAAGTTCCAATACTTGGGCTACATTGTTGATGAGCATGGGGTACATGCTGATCCAGCTAAGATCCAAGTCATTCATGACTGGCCAACCTCGACCACACTGACTGAGTTTCGGAGCTTCTTGGGACTAGCCAACTTCTACCGACGGTTCATGTTGGGATTCTCCCATATTGCATGGGCCCTCAGCTAGGTGACCAAGGGCGGTGGTAGGACCAAGTTCGTGTGGGGGAAGGAACAACAACGAGCATTCAATGATCTGAAGAATCACTTGTGCTCAGCTCCAGTACTCTCCTTGCCCGATCTGCAACAACCATTCAATATTGAGACTGATGCATCCGACTATGCTGTGGGCATAGTTCTCACTCAGCACGGTCATCTAGTGGCATACCATAGTGAGACACTCTCAGATACTATCCGGAAATACCCCACCTATGACAAGGAAATGTATTCCATTGTACAAGCATGTCGTCAATGGAAACATTACATTCTGGAAAAGGAGACGATCGTACACATTGATCACAAGCCTCTGCAATTCCTACAAACATAGGGGAAATTATAGAACGACCGCCATCAGAAGTGGTCCACCTACCTGCAACAGTTCCATCTCAACATCAAGTATAAGACATGTATCTCAAATTGTGTCGTTGACTGCCTCAATCGACCTCCTGTAGTTGCACTCACCACTGTGCTCCATTCCTGTGGACATGAAGCATCTGAGTGGCCCCAACTTTATCAGCAAGATCCGGACTTCGCTACCACCTATCAACTCTTGGGTACAGGCACTACTGTCACCGATTTTCACATTCAGGACGGACTATTATGCCACCTGGGCCATCTCTGTGTTCCTACAAGCGAGCGTGCAAAGTTGGTTTGGGAATCCCACTACAGTCAGATGGCATGACATTTTGGCGTGGAGAAAACTGTGGTCGTTCTTCAGAAACATTTTTATTGGCCAAAACTTCGACAGGATGTCAACAAGTATATTAGATCTTGCACTGCCTGTGCCATTGTCAAGCCAACCATCAAGAAGCAAGGCTTATACACCCCTCTTCCTACTCCCGAGAAGCCTTGGGAATCCATCTCAATGGATTACATGTCTGGTCTTCCATCAACTAGGCAAGGAAATGACTGCGTATTTGTGGTCATTGATCGATTTTCGAAGATGGCCATTCTCACATCCTGCAAGAAGAATATCACAGTGGCAGATACTGCCAAGCTCTTCTTCGAACGAGTGTCACGAGTAAGCAACTAGTTACGAGCATCGGGACATACCTATGATCAATGCAAGGGAACACGTGCGGGGCATGGACACTCAGGGGGATGTTTCTTCTACATGTAAATGGTGTCAAGCTGCAAAGGATATATAAAAGACATTGCTTGGCTAATGTTGAGAATTGTTGGGGCAAAAGGGCTTATAACGAGAAAGCAGGAGCCAACAATAGGCTCAACAATGTAAGCAGGCTAATGGGATGCAATTACAACTTAACTCAAAAGTGTCATTTTTTGTAAATGTTAGTTCCCTGGGCCCGAAAAGGTATAAAATAATACCCAGGAGAACTCTTTTAGCCACTGGCGACTAGAGTATTTATTTTTCGTAAGTAGTTTACTTGGTCTGGAAAAGGGTTAAACTTATACCAAATAGACGTCCTTTCAAAACCATTTAACGAGTGTGAAAGAGACAAGTTCACTCGACAATTTTTTCATTTTTTGGAGTCTAAAAAGAGCTTAACTAAGACGCTAGGATGTTGTTCTAAGAAGCATATCATGGGGGAGGCCAGGGCTCCCATGCAAGTATTCTGTCGAAATCAAACAACTCACGGGTAGCTAACACAAGCTTGGGAGAACCCAAAGCTTGCCAAGCTGAGGAGGATAGAATACTTGCAAAGGATCCTTCATCTACAATATATCGACGAATGTCCATTATCTGGAAGGGTGCAGAAGAAGGAAGGCGAGGCTCTATAAGATCATTTCAATCAAAGGAAACCATCATAGGACTTGGAGGGAGCATACTCGAAGAGAGTGGAATGCTCCATTGTTCAGAAGGTACAGAACTAGAAATGCTAAGGACATGGTCGAAAGACGCATCATCCCCCAAAAGAAGAGTGGGATTGGCCAAATATTGCATCGACAATGTCACTTCCTTAGACTTGTCACTCTCCAAGAGAAGAGTGGGATCGACTGAAGATTGCATCGACACGACCACTTCTTCAACTATCAGTTGAAGAGGATGCGAGACAACATGGTCAAGAGACACATCACTCCCCAAGCAGGAGTGGTGTCCTCCGAAGATTACATCAGCACAACTGTTGGTTGAACAATATGTGAGACAACATGGTTAAGAGATGCATCACTCCCCAAAATAGGAGTGGTGTCCGCCGAAGATTGCATCGGCATGACCATTGTATCAACCAAAGAAGGATTAGAATGTTGGGAAACCAAATATGACTCAAAACCTGAAGGGACGCTAGACAAGGACCACACTTTTCGTAACACTGCAATAACAGGGCACAAACGAGTTAGGTGATCTCTTTTGCAAAGTCTACAAAGGAACTTGGTCTTATTTCCTATACGTCTAGGCTTATCAATCGTATCAATGCCCCTAGCATAACTTGCAGTGGCCGATGACATGCTCCCAGCATGACTTGCAAAGGCTAGTAGCACATCTCCAACATGACTTATAGAGGTTGGTGATGTTTGTCCAATGTGACTAGCAGTGACTAGAGTTGTACCCCCAACATGACATGCAACGACTAATTTCCTGTCCCCAGCATGACTTGCAGAGGCCGATGACAGGTCTCCAACATGACTAGTAGAGGTTGGTTTCAGGTCCCCAACATGACTTGCATAGGTTGGTGACTTAATGCCAGTATGACTCGTAGTGATTGGACTTGTGCTTCCAACATGACTTGTAGTGGATGGTTGCGGCATTGGAGACCATGATCCCGGGAAATAATGGTTTTGAGAGATCACGAGCCAAACATGGTTCTGGTATACACTATGGCCTTGCCCAATAGGATATTATCCTCCTCCCAACTGATTCATAAAATGTTGTAAGGGCATCATCACCGAGGAAGCCGCTTGCGAGGAGAAAGCGACATGATAAGGGTTACTCATGTGAGGATATATGTTTCCCCCATATGAAGGAACTCTTTGTAGGGGGTTGCCCATACAATAAAACTGAATCCCCCCGAATGAAACACCAGAGGTTAGAGAGAGGTTCATCGTGAGAAAAGTGTTCGTAGGAACCAACATAGCAGAAGAAAGATAGATGGATGGGATGTAAGAAGTAGAAGGACCGCCCATTTGAGCACTTGCTCCTGGAAAGTGAAGCTAAGATTGGGTACATAGGAAGGAGGATTCCAACCTCCTACCGTAGGATTTGATTGAGGGATATGACCCCCACCAAACGAAAAGAGAGAATAAGGAGGCATCATGCCCCTAGACCCAAAACTAGGATTCACATAAGACGAGGAGACAAAGGATGACAAGTGTGAATTCATGTGCAACATACCAAAAGAGAAAGGATTAGAGGCCCAAGCAATTGGTTGATGACTATGATTCGGCGTACCACTCGAAAATACAAAAGGATTTGTCCCCATGGGCTAGGTAGCGCTAACTGAGGGAGTCATAGGGGCTCCACCGACCATAACAGTCAGAGCTCATGACGCAGTACAAAATCTTAAGGCCAACTAATAATCAAAGAGCGCACTCCTAAATAAAGCTAAAGCCTAATGCACACAAACAGGATATGCTGGTTGAAAAGGACCTCCCGAACTAAAGTAGGTATGCCTCCCCCAAGAGGGGCTCGAGACTCCGCAACAATAGAGTGGAGGTATCATAACCAGTTATAAGGACCCTCGTAGGCTTCACAACACAGTCGATCAGATCCCTCTAGAGAGGAAAACCTCCATAAAGTTTGTGTGTTTTCTGATCCCTATCTGACCCAGGGTGCCTATAGAATAACCCTTGCAAGCAACCTATGTGGTTATGTATGTCAAGCAACTAGAGTCACCACTATATAATCAATGTGTAGGCAAGCAGTCGCAAGTCCGGTCCATCGTATGGGCAGGGTAGCAAAGCCTGAAATCTTGAAAGCACCACCTTTCAAGGAGGTAAAGGCACTAGCAAGACCCCCAAATACGAATAGAACCCCAGAAATATTTCTGACAGTACGAAGGTATTAGAGGGTTATCTCTGCAACCAACTTCACGTGACCTCGTACTTAACTCCGATGTGAGTGGAGTCTTGTGACGTCACCAATTATACAATGGGTTTCACCACTCCCTAGTCAAACACATATGTTCAACTTTATAGCCTCGGAGAAGTTTACTCACAAAATCCTATTCCAAGGCCCTAGGTCTTATACTTGTTTGTATACCCTGAAAAATAAAATCGTTTCTAATCAATTTTAATTATTCAACGTTAATTTTAATGGCTTCTACTTACTCAAGAGGTGCGATCATAAAACTGATGGTATGAAAACTCAACAATCTCTATAATTTCAATGAAGTGTAGTATTTCCTAATATGCGAAAACTAATGCAATTTAAACAAAATTGCAAATGCTCAATTTTTTTTTTTGTATTTTCAGTACAATCGAATGAAAATGCAAGGAATGAATAAAGAACCTCTCATAAAGACCCTACTGCAAGCACCAAGGGACAAGCCAAGCATGACACCAAGAAGTAACTACCCAGACCCAAAATGCAAGGACAACAAAAATAAGGACCAAGAGTTCGCCTAAGAATTCACCAATAAAGCGACTACCTATAACTTTGTAGGAACTTAACAGTCATAATAGGGACCCAAGCAGTCTCAACAACCAGCAAAACTCACCCAACAGTCACTAAACTTGGCCAAAAAGACTCGGAAAATAGTGTATGCGCCCTAAAGGAAGACAACTCGCGTATGTACAAGCCCTAAATGACGACATCTCGCGTATGTACATGCCTTGTCAAGGGAAAACTCGTGTATGTAAAAAAAAACACTGCCAAGGAAAGGGTTAAGCCAAGAAACTCGGATAAAAGACAAAATACAAGCTGTCAAACAACAAGCGACATAGAAACTCAGACAAACAAAGAGCAAATCAAGAAGAAACAACACCCAATACTCCAAAAAGGAGATATCCCCAGTGGAGTTGCCAATTCTGTTATGAGGAAAATCTCTCTATGGCTAGGGGCAAACCACAACAAACAGAACGACACACAGAAATCAATTCTAATCTCAAGTATGCTATATAAATGAAATTATAACAAGAGAAGGTTAGAAGCCTGCCTCGTGCGAACGTCTGAAGAAGACCACTGTTGAGCACGCGACCCAAAGCTTTACACCTGCAACTCGTCTTTAGCAACCAAGATACACAAGCACGTGGTAATGATATATAATGTTAGCATATAAATTAGCATAATCCATTAACATACATAACAAATACGCCCATGGAAAATAATACAAATATTTGCAAGATATCAATTGGACGAGAAGAGAGTATTTCTATTAATGTAATCAATAGAAGTACATAGGTGACAAACTTCTGTAACGACACATATCGAAACCGAGAAACTAAGTCCCTCCAGCTGGGCCTCCACCACTTCAATCCTCCACAAAGACAAGCTCACAAGTAGGAGTCAATGAAGTTCTCCATCACAAGATAGGAAGAGCTTGAGGGCTAAACACAAGAAGTTCAGACTTTCAAGGATAAAGGGATGCAAACTCAATTGAGGTGAAATTTCTCTAGAGTGTCTTTACTCTCAATGATAAATTGAATTGTATCCAAGGCTTGTATCCGACTCAATTTATAATCTCCAAGTGGAATTGAAGGGTCGAGTCAGAGCGTTTCCAGTGTATGGAAGGTCATGGATCATAGATCTTGTGACATGGCATGGAAACCTGATGCATTTTTTATTTTTTGAGCACCAAACCCAATGTACGCGGGATGTAATGGAGCAGGCCACGTACGTACATGAGTTGTCTAATTGGTAGGTCGCGTACATGGATAAAAATGTGTATTTTTAGCTCTGGAGTGAACAAAAAAAGTGGAAATGAAGTCTACAGAGGGAAATAGAAGACCATCAAAGCAAGATGCATGGAGTGTGGAAAAATTTGTTATAACAACTATTATTTCAAAACTAGATATGATATCTAGTGCAATGGAACTTTTGATCTAATATAGCGGAGTTAGTTGAGATCGAGGTCAGATAGCTTCATTTTTGTCTGCTCCATAATCTAAATTTGTCACATCATCTTGTAACCAACAACGTGAATCACTAAACCATCAACTTTCTTTTTCCTGTCGAATTCTTGTTCTCCAGATTGATCATTGGAAACTTGAATTTAGCTATGTGCAAACCTAAAACTCAACAACCATCGAATGAGCTTCGAAGAAAATATTGACCGTCGATTTACAAGGTTAAGGATTTATCACACATTTGTCGTGAAATTTGTTTTCAATGAGTTTATATTCAAAAAGTGTTTCCACATCATTTGTGTGAGGTCGGGGATATTAAGGTTGATGAGTATAGTTTAATTTTGATCTCAAGTTCCAATTCAAACAGACCGACTTTAACCCTTAATCGAGACTAGTCTTATGAACCCGGTGGTCGATTGGCCCGGTGATCCCAAACCACTGGTGGCTTCTAACTCCTGGTTGTCCTTGTGCTCGA
This sequence comes from Picea engelmannii, assembly GCA_009831015.1. Classification (NCBI taxonomy): domain Eukaryota; kingdom Viridiplantae; phylum Streptophyta; class Pinopsida; order Pinales; family Pinaceae; genus Picea; species Picea engelmannii. The sequence continues at coordinate 318,285 of ML795552.1, forward strand.
TGACTAATGCTATGAACTACCTGATGGCTGAAACTTCTTGGTGAACTGGTGTCCAATTAGCCCAGTGTCTCGGTGGCCAATTGAAACCAGAACAAAATCAATAGGCAACAAAATTTGGCCGATTCGACTCCCAGTGGCCCGGTGTCCGATGATCCAAACTTGGTACACTTGGGGGGGGAGAATTCAATAAGGGCCATCGATTTATATTTATTTGAGCTCGATCAAATTAGATTGGAATTTTCAGGTAATGGGAAATTGGTGGGTTTAGCACAAGTGTTGGAAAAATTTTGACAAAGTTATTTTATGTTACAACATTAGGCTTCATCTGGGGATAATGTCTCCCTGCGAGGCTCTAAAGAACAGTAGACCAGGTGCCTTCACTTATTAAAACCTTGTTCCTGTAAATGCCTATACTTTCTTTGAAACCATTTCTTGAAAACCTGTCCCTGAAGCCATATATTTGAAACCATTTTTTTCTCTGCTTTGAAACCCTGCTTCATTCACTGACCACTTAAAAACAAACTTTATGCACAAACTGAAAACCAATTACTTTGCAAGACGAAATTAATTGTCTGGTTGTGAGCTTATTTATATACAATAAATCCTACATTGATCAACTCTACTCATCTGGTCAGGTGTAATAACACTTCCAGTGAAACCATGCAAGCATTTCATTAACTAAATATACTCCCTTTCTTCAAATGGTTGAGAAAAAATGAAACAAGTCTGATGACTGCATCACAAAATAATTTGCAAATTATATTTACAGTCAAAGAATGCTAATCTCCTGATACCCAAGACATTTGATGCTTTTGCTAATGTAGACTCCATCCAATCAACAATAGGATCCTAAAAAACATGGAAGAAAATCTTTTGATTGACAATGAATCCTTCTTCCTTATTATCATGAGTGAACTGTCTTTGTACCACTTATGTTCTTTCTGCTTCTTTAATAAGGTTGAATTCTTCCACTTCAGATTCTGATGGAGAAAAAGGAGGAAACAAAACAACTTTTAAAATTTCAACTAATTCTTGTTCACTATTGTCAAGCTTTGTGTCTTTTAAGACCAACGACAGTAATACATTTGTCTGTGTATTATCAAAATCTTGATATACATCATAAATCAATCTGCTAATACAAATTTTTGAAGATGATGCCCTATCTAGTTTCCATTGCATGTCTAGAGTTGAGCCCTGGGATTTGATGACATACTTAAAAAGTCACCTACATATTGTTTATGCCAAATGCTTCTAGATAACACTTGCATATGTCTCATTGTGATGGTTGGCACATGGTTATTTGATGCTTATTCCTTAGATATCATCATTGATTCTTCTTTAAGAAAAAAATTTCATGGCCCATGGGACTTCTTGTTAGAATATGATGGATGTGCTCATTTAACCATAGACAATATCACTATTGTCACCCAACCATAGGCCAAAGCCACCCCTGAGCACCTTAGCCTTGACAAAGAATCATTCTGGAAGCAAACCCTAGGCTAGATAGCCAAACAAAATAGCGCACCTCTCTCTTCAAGGATAGTGCACCAAACAAGAGATGATCAGAGAGTCCAAACCATAACCAAGAGATAGTCCAAGCCAAAACCAAAATCTGCTCTCTGTAGCAGCTGCAATGACAACTCTCATCCAAACTTGCGCACAAACTGGCCAATTGCAGTGCGCACAAGTGATGCTTCTGCAGTTCTGAGAATGTCTGTCAGAATGAAGATTGGCCTCCTGTATTTATACTAAATTTGGCAAACTCCCTGGGCCAACTTCTCATTATGGGTGCCTATTTACTTAGTATATAATATTTTATTTAACCGACTTCTTCTCTTGGAGGCTAATAACCTAATACAAATTATCCTCTTGAGTCGACTTGTCTTCTAGGGTTATTAGCCAACTAATTAGGGTTTCTTCTTGCTTCCTGGAATATTCTATTCATGTCAGGTTTACACGTGGAGGTAAATACCTCCCGCAACTACCATAATATCAACACTCCCTCCTAGCTAGGCAGGTATTGAAGGTAATGGTCTTTGTTGAGACTTGGATACCTTGGAAAGTGGTCCCCATGTGCTTATGAGTCTCTAAGCACAAAGGGGGAAGACTTTTACCCTCATACTTTACTTTATGATTCTAATTTCACTTTGACTTAGGAGTTTTAAGTCAAAAGTGAAAT
>ML795552.1:341375-367791 GCA_009831015.1 Picea engelmannii
AAAATGTTTCTTCATAATTGAAGATATGATCAAAACATTTGGAAGGGAGTTTTAAATATGAAAAATGTCAAATCAAAGAAAATAGAAGATAATTAAAAATAAAAGACATTGATGGACATGCCATTTTTCAATTTCATAAAGAAATAAAAAAAAAACAAGTAAAAAACAATTAAAAATAATAGACATTATTTTTTAGTTTCATAAAGAAAGAAAAAATAAAAGACATTGATGGACATGTTATTTTCTCCAATTTTATGAAGAAAAAAAATAGAAAAGAAATAAAGATAAAAGTAAAAATAAACGACATTATTTTTCAGTTTCATAAAGAAAGAACATTGAGTTATTTTCCAATTTTATAAATAAAAGATAAAAAAGATCAAAAATAAAAGACATTGATGGAGAAGCTATTTTAAAATGGAGGTCAAATATTATATTATTATTTTAAAGATGGATGATTATTATTATTATTATTATTATGGGCATTGATTGCTAGCAGGAGCAGTTGTCATCGTGTTGAGTAGGAAGTTTAGACGTCCCAAGAAGTTTTGAATATGTGTTTGGTCATCCATTTTTTTGTTGCAGTGTGAAGATGTGTTGAAGGTGTTCGTTTGCAAGTCGAATTGGGGTGGACAGAGATGGCTCCTCCGTCATATTTATGTCCACTGCATCCATTGTGTCCACAGTTGCCATTGCTGTCAAAGGAGTTGCTACTTACTAGCTACGAGGATTTTTTTCCTCCACTATGCATTCTCCAGTGCCATAGAAATGGTCTGGAGTGTGGGTGTTGGGTGGGGCAATTCCTATGCGAAGGCTAGGCAAAGGGGCAAAGTTCTCGGGAGGGAGAATTTCTTCCATGAATGGGTCGCTACTAGGGTCATTGGTGGGAGTGGGGGTGGTGGACTGGGTTTGTTGAGGTCGGTTATGGCATTGGTCGAGACGACTGGTGATTATGAGGGCAAGCTGAGAGGGGGGGAGTTGATTGTGCCTAGTGAAGGGGTTGTAGTACAATGGTCCTTTCTTGGACTTGGCCCTCTCTTTGGGCATGGTGCAAGCGTTCAGGTGAGGCTTGGGTTGGATGAACAATGGAGGGATGACCATGGTCGGCCAAACAGGCAGGAGCTAGGCGAAAATGTTGTGGGAGATCTAGGGAATAGTCGATCCTAGGGTGAAGAGAAGGTCAAGGAGCAATTGGGCACAAGGCAGAGGAGGAATGAGAGATCGGTCCAATGCCTAGGCCTTCATAGTGCTTGGCTAGTTGACATGGGCGGGAGCCATGAAGGTCGAGGTGACTACAAGTTTGGTGCAGGTATGCCTAGCTTGATTTGCACAAGGCTTCATTAACTTTCCTTGGAGTGCCCAATGCACTTCCATTAAACTACAATGAGTGCGGGTCATTCAAACTAGAGGGATGGGAGGCTGGCGACAATGATTGATAGCTCTCGGTGCTGCCTAGCTCCACCTGGCTCCCATTGCGGTCCACTTGTCACCCCATCCAGGAGATTATATTATTATTTTAAAGATTGATGATGATGAAGATTAAAAACCTCCACTAAGAGTGAATTGGTCTATTTTAGGGTAAGTGATTACTTGTTATTTTTTAGAATTTTGCTTTTCGAGGTCAAAAAGCATTAAGAGAACTTTTTTAAAGATCACCATAGTTTTGTTAAGAGGTTAGGAAGGTTGGTAGTGTGACAAATAAATTGAGAAAAAAAAGTACAGATGATATAGTAATTTCAAAGATCATAAGTTGAGAAAAATAAGTTGTATTAAAAAATAAGATTTTAATGATGAGAGATTGGAAAATAGGTGGAATTAAAGTTAGTCTAAACATGTTATGATTTGAATTTTTTTGGGTACATATTTTTTGTATCATTTTTCTTGAAACCCAACAAAAAAGTTAGAGGAGTTGTTGAAATTAAGATATTAATTGTTGAGATTGTAAAATCCAAGTGCAATAGAGGTTTTGAGGGTGTTGAATTCATTTTTTTTTTTTTCACAAAAAATTTCACATTATATTTATATTGAAAATATAATCTGCTCTCTTAACAGTCATTACATCAAAAATCCTTTTGTTTACATGGACTAATCCAAAACATAACTACACAATTTTTTTTCAATTTCCTTACAAAACTTTCGTTTTCCCCTGAGTTTCCAAAAAAAACATTTTTCAAAAAGTAAAGAGCCTTTTGTACATAGTTGTAGGCTGAACTTATAGAATCACCCAACTTTAACAAAAAAATAACAAAATATGTGTACTCCCCCTATAGACTACTAAAACAACTTTAAAAACAGAGTAGGGCCCTCATGGCAGCTTTCCCAAAGATTGTAAGCTATGCTCCTTGGAAGTTTTTGAAGACCCTGTTTTGATAAACTGTCCGCCTCTTGGTTCACTTATCTATAAATATGAGAAAATGATATCTTCCTGAAGCACTTGAGGAGCTCATTAATCCTATCATTCCAACAGTCTAAAGTAACAACTTGTAAAGCACCTTTCCTATTGAGCCAATCAATGACTATTTTTTAGTCCCCTAGGATAAGAAAATTTGTAATTGAAAGCCTAGAGGCCAGGGTTAGAGAGGCCCAAACTCCCAAAAGTTCAGCCCTAGTATTTGTTCCATTTCCACAATTTAAAGTCCATCTATAACCTAAGTGATCGTTGATCTTTATCACTCCACCTGCACCACTTTGTTCTCCATTTTTTTGTGTTGCCCCATCGAACAACCCAATTTTATCTTCAGGAATTGCAAAGGCTAAAAGTATAGAAATATAGTCTTTTTCCTTTTTCCTGGGGCTGCCCACCGCTCCTAAAGAAAGGTAAACTATCTTCTGAGTAGAGGGAGTCCCTGAATCGAAGATAGTCTTGTTTTGATCAAGCCAAATAAACCAACAAATATAGGTTGGCAATGTTGGGTATATAAAATTCTGAATATTTCAATTTTCAAAGCACTCGCTCACCATGGAACCATTCCAGCGTAAAGAGAGATTTAGAGCAAATTTAATTCTTTCCCAAACTGAAATAATAAAAGGACAGTTTACAAAGAGATGTTTACCAGTTTCCCTCTTACCTTTGTAGAGATGGAAGATACCAGGCCCCACCCAACCTCTTTTTTGTAAATTTTTCCAAGTGGGAATTTTATTTTCTACCACAAGCCAGATGAAAAGTTGATTTTTTGTGGGCAGTCCCAACTCCATAGTTTTTTACTCCAACCACCAATTTTATTTTTCCAAAGTTTTGAAGCAAGGGCATTATACACATTTTTTACTGTGAGCTACCTTGAATTATCACCACTCGTCCACTTTAATTCATCCAGCCTTTCAAGGAGCTATACCCTTGATCAGATCAGATTTCTTCTGTACATCTCCCATTCTGCAGTTAGATCACCTTCCACCCCCAAATATGCATTGTCTAACTAGTTAGATCATATCATGCCGTGGGGAAGAGCTCGTCTCGCTTGATAAATAAAGTATACATTTTTTTTATTAAGTAAAAAAAACAGCTCATTAGACAAAATGGAGTCCTTTCCCATACCCAGAATCACATCCTTCCTAAGTAATATGGAGTGGCCCAAACCCGGGCTCCAAACTAACCAATGTAAGACCAGAGGTAATGTATTAAGAAGATTTTTCCAACTCTGGGATCCTTGAGACGTAACAGAAGAAGCCGATCTCAACCAAGTCGTCACAGAACCATGGTGAAGGTACTTATCCTTTATAACCTGATGCCATATGTCAATCTTCAACAAGACTCTCCAAAGAGTATTAATCGCCAGTGCCCTATAGAAACAAAATATATTTCTCAACCTCCACCCTCCATATTTTTTTGGCTTCGTAATTGTCTCCCATTTGCATAAATGATAGCTTTGCGTTTGCTCGCTGCCTGACCAAAGGAAGGAGAAAGCCAGTTTGCGAATCCGATTTTTCCAAGTCTGGGATCCTTGAGACGTAACAAAAGAAGCCGATCTCAACCAAGTCATCAAAGAACCACGGGGAAGGTACTCATCCTTTATAACTCGATGCCAGATGTCGGTCTTCAACAAGACTCTCCAAAGAGTATTAGTCGCCAGTGCCCTATAGAAACAAAAGATATTTCTCAACTCCTACCCTCCATATTTTTTTGGCTTCGTAATTGTCTCCCATTTGCATAAATGATAGCTCTACTTTTGCTTGCTGCCTGACCAAAGGAAAGAGAAATCCAGTTTGCGAATCCAATTTAGAATTGAAGCCAGGATATGAGCCAACGCCATCGACTCTCTAAAAATGCTTTTATCAACACATAACGACTACCCAGGGATAGCCACCGATTGCACCCGTGGATTATCCAGTTCTCAAACTTTGAGATGAGCCACTACCAATCCTCAACCTTGTAGCTATCAAGTTTTAAGAAGAAGCCCAAATATCGAAATCCTTCCAATAGATCAATAAAGTTGTAATGATATAAAGCTTCTAAGGCTTCTAGAGTGCCATGATGAACTCCAAAGTGGAGGAAAGAGGATTTTTGAACATTTATCATCAGACCCGTTGCGCTACAAAAAATATTAAGAATTTTATTGATTTTCTCCCATTCTGTGACCGAAGCTTTTGTCATTATTAAAACATCATCCACAAAGAGAAGGTGAAGAATCTTAATTAATCTAGAAACCTCTATCCTAGACAACTTTCCTTCTGCTTGTCCTTTTGTTAGAGATATGCTAAGTCCTTCCATCACAAAAATGAACAAGAGTGGTGACAATGGACAACCCTATTGTAATATCCCTCGGCCGAACCCAATTGCAAATGTAATGTAAGTGTACTTAAGCTGGTGAGTTGTTTTGACATCATTTTGTAATGCACCTTTCATGGCATAGTGCGCGCATGTATTGCGCAGTAAAATGATGTAGTGTGCACATTCCCGGATACCGCGCGAAGTAACTAAAGTGCGCGCAGTATGGAGGTCAGCGAGCCTCGTGTATATGATATGTGTTATAGGCTGGTGAGCCAGTTATTATAAGCTGGGATGCTTAGGTTTTGGAATTAGGCCAGAACGCCTAGATGTTAAAGGCCAGTGCACCTATTTTGTATATGTCTCATGATTAATATAAAATACATTGTTGCGCGCAGACCGACCATGATAAAAGAGATGGGGGATTGAACTCCACCAGTTAGGGAAAGGGAGGGCCAAAAGTTAAGGGGAAGGGCTAAGCTAGAGAGCTTAAGCCAAAAATGAATATTATATTAATATTTCTTAAAACATAAAGTATGGATAATTATTTTATCCTAAGTTCTAAAGTTGGGGATAAGTGGACCAAAGTAAGCTTCCAACATGACAAGTGTCAAGTTGGGGACATGCATACATATCGTGGGGACTTAGTTCATTTTCACACTTTTTCTCCATCATTCTTACGATCATCTCTCCCATGATTCCTTCCATCATTCAGTCATCTAGTCAATGATTCCAGGACCATTTTCACTCACGCAGTCAGTTATCCTTTAGACATTCATTTCACTGTATCTGAGCCTGTTTTCATAACCATTTCCTATTGGTGTACCTGGTTAGCTTGGGAGTGAGATTGAAGAAGAGGGTTGTCATGCCCGTGGGAAATTGAAGAGGCGGGTTTCCAGTCTCATGAGCAATTCTTTGAGCGAGAGAATTGCAGGGAGTTGATTTCCTGAAGGTGCTAAACTACAACTACAATGCTCTGAGACTTCTTGTCCGGCCTCTTGCTGAAGCCCTGGAAGGGAAGTGGGGTAGCCGAAGGACTGTCGAGCAAAGAAGGGACACACTTCTTTGGGTGGGACATGCATGTGGGGAATGGGAGGTTGTAGGCTGTTAGTTGAGTGAGCACTTGAGATGGAGTCTTTCCTATTGTCTACGAGCCTTCACCATGGTTAGGAATCCATTTACCCGGGTGGAGTTTAGTCCCAGCTCAGAGGTGACTCACTGCTGAGAGTGATGAACCGTGTAGTCTAAGGCTGGGAGGTTCGTGGACGGTCTGCACGCAGTTGGTGACAATCTTTCCAAGATAAGTACCAATCGTGAGATAAATTTACATGCTGCATTGTTATTTAAGTGCTTATGCTATGGTTTATCATATGTGTGATTATAACTCTCTGTATGTTTATGGGTATTTCCCTGTATATGTTGCATGTCTGTGTTTATTGTTATTGCAGTATGAAATCGTATATTTACAGAATGTAATTGTTTGTTTACGTTTATATGTAAAGCTTCCGCAAGAGTGTTGTATGTATATGTTATAATTGCATGCAGTTTAAAGAGAAAATTTATGTGGCATAACTCAGTTGAATACTGGGTATGTTACAGTATGTTCCGTAGCGAGAGAACGAAAGTGTTCCCTCATGTAGCGTGGCTCGGCCATGGGTGGTCGGAGACGTTACAATATGGTATCAAAGCTTCAGTTCAAACACTGAGCCTGGATGGGCCGAAAAGGTTCAGTTGAAGCGAATATTCACAGAAGATTAATTTCAAAGTGATCAAATTTCAAGTCACAGAGTGTCCATGGAAAAATTTGGCACCGCGCGGAAAATGTTGGCATGCAGGTGTGCACGGTAAATTGTGGTGCCGCACGGAAGAATATTGTGTGCAGATGCACGCGCTGAATTTAGCATTGCATGGTGAGCACACACATAGTAATGTGCACGTGGTGTGTGCAGCATTGCAAAACACAAAGGAGTTTGGTTGGTGCGCCCACAATATGAGTATAAGTTATCTCGCGACAGTGTAGTCAATGGTGCGCGCAGATTATTGTGCGCGGTGGGGGCATATTGAACTTCGGCATGGTGCAATGCATAGGGCAAAATGCATGTGGAATATCAGTGCGTGATACTAAAACTGTGCATAGTGGATATTGACGCACAACGCAAAAGTAGTGTGCGCAAATTATTGGCGCGACGAAGAAGAAATGCATAGTGGATATAGGTGCACGAAAGCATGATTTACCTTGTGGTGTTGCTATGCACGATAAATATGGGTGTACAGGTTGAATTTTTGTGTGCGCGAAGTCGTTTGGAAGGCGATGAGTCTGAGTTTAATAGAAAAATTTGCATGCTATTAGAAGAAAAAGAAACACACAACCGCATCAGAGCATTATTTAAAATGAATTCAGAGTTGGTTTGAGAAGAAACAAATATAGTCTAGGTTTCTAAGCCGAGAGCATCTCAGAAATGAATTATGAGTTTTATATTCCTCCGATTCAGATAGATGGAAGTGAAATATAAGCTTACAAGAAAATCATACTATGAAATAAAACAAGACTCATATCACCACCAGTTAGAATCTTGCAATAAATAGTCCAAAATCCGCTTCTGCATTTATATAATCATTTTAATTCCAAAGTTACAAAAAGTGAATGATTTAAAATAACAGTTATCCTAAGGTAAAGGGACCGTTTAAGAACAAGCCTATCATCTCCAGGCCCCCTTACCTCTGCTACCATCTGACCAAAAATTGCTGAAATGTACTTTTATTCGAGGACTCATTTCAGCTTAGCGATCTCCTCATTTAAAGTATCTAACCAGACTGGTTGATACTCTCTAGCACTTTCAGCCGTTTCAACTATGGTTTCTTTCTTTTGTCTCTTGCTCTGTGTCTTCTTAACAACTCCCTTGTTGATGACTAGATCCTTCATAATATGATTCACCCTGACTTCCATTTTCGGGTCTGTCATAGGTTCTGTGTGAAATTTAGTTGCTATTATCTGCGCAATTACCTTACCCTCCTTACCCATAGATAAAACTACCATGTTTCTAGAAGAACCAGTCTCACTGGATGTAGCTTTGTCCATGTACCTCAATTTCTTGGACACCGAAATGTTTTTACACAGAACAGAAGGTCGAACAAAATTTGAAGATTACTCCATTTATGGGTAAGATGATTCCTCCATACTTGAGAATTGGTATTTATAGATTCCCAATCATGAATCACATACATAATTACGTACAAATATGTTGGTTTTTCATGCACGGATAATCCATTTCAAATGATTAGATTTTGAGTTCATTATATGGCGGTGTTCACTTGACATCATACAACTGTGAAGTATTGAATGAGTGAAACGAGGTGATCTGACTAGCCGTCGTCCGTCCCATGAGTTGTGGTTTTGACATATTGAAGCACGTGATATCGAGACTTTGGAAAAAGTGGTTTTGGAAAACTTCCTTTCACACCGATGTATCTCAAGACTTCGGTCTTATCTAAAAATTGTCACGGTGATAACACCAGGAAATCAGAAGAGATAATTCTGATGTATATATTGAACCAAAATGGTTCATATTTTTCATGAATTGTTGAATTAGTTAGCATGATAAGTTTTGATGGCTGCACATTTTGTAGAATTAACAACAACTAGGTCATATTAGATCAGTGCAGAGTCCATAGGAATGGAAGAGGCACAGGGAAATCATAGTCAACAAGATGAGAGCAGAGGGATGGATGTCCATTTGGGCATTGAAGGAACAAACTCCAATGGACATGGAGAAGAAATGAATGAAAACATGAATATGGAAGAGACCATTAAAAATTTGCAAAAGGATGTCCAAATCCATAAGGTTAATAATGAAAGGTTTATGAGAGCCAAGGAGCAACAGGATGACTTCAACATGAAGTTATTGGAGGGCTTGAATAGAATAGAAAAGAAATTGGACAAGGAGAGTGGCTTAAGCAAATCTGGAAGTCACAAGCCTTCAGATGAGAAAAGAAAAGCAAGAAGTGCTAGTAGACACCACCATCACTCCCCAAGGCATTCCAATAAGAGAGCAGACAACATCTCAAGTCCATCCCCTGTCAGAAGGCATAAGAGGTTTGGGGTGGATGAGCTACGAGGAGAAATGAACAAAATCAAACCTCCTACATTTGATGGTGAGCACAAGAAGGATGAAGATGCAAAAACATGGTTGCTGAGCATGAGAAAGTATTTTCAATTGCATAATTATTCTTCTCATGCAGAAGGTAGAATTTCTATCTATCAACTCAAGGGAAAGGCCTCCATGTGGTGGGATCAACATGTGCAGGTGCAACACATTAAAAAGAAAAGTGTTACTTGGAGGGAATTCAAGAAGTATTTTGAGAATAAATACTTGACTAAGAGATACTATGACAAGAAAATGAAAGAGTTCTTTGAACTCAAGCTTGAAAGTATGACCATAGATGAATATGAGAGAAGGTTTCTAGAACTGATGAAGTATGTCTCTTTCATCAATGATGAGACAGTCAAAATTCAAAGGTATTTGAGTGGATTGCCATCATTCATCAGTGAAAAAATACAGTATGATGAACCCAAGACATTGGAAGAGACCATAAGGCGAGCTAAATGCCTATATGATCAGCAGAAAGCAAGGCCATCTTTCCAAAAGGTTTGGGAAGACAAAAAGAAATTCAACATGGATCAGAGGAAGAATGGAGCTAAGCCACCATTCTTCAGAAATAATCCATAGGGACAACAAATGCCTAAAGAACCTAGAACGATTGACACAGGGAGTCAAAGGCCAAGGCAACCACCTATTCAATATTGGGGTTGTAAAGGAGATCATATGTTCAGAGATTGTCCTCACAGAAGTGAAAAAGAAAAGGTTGTTCACAATGTACAACAAGCTGAAACAGTAGAGGACATGGGCAGAAATGTGCCAAGGATCTATGCAGAACTGGACAAAAAGCAAGCAAAGTATCAATCCCACATTATTGAAGTGGAAGGTATGATCAACAACCAAATCATTGCTATTTTAATTGATTCAGGAGCTAGTCATAGTTACATATATCCTAATATGGTGGAAAGTTTGCATTTGTCAAGACACAAGCATGAGAAATCTTGGTTGGTGCAGCTGGCTATAGGAGCCAAAAGAAAAGTTAATGAGATGGTTAAGTCATGCCTCATGGACATGAATGGACTGAACACCAAGGCAGATTTGAACATCTTGCCTTTAGGTTCATATGACTGTCTAATTGGGATGGATTGGTTGGAACAACATCATAATTTCTTGGATTTTCAAAACAAAACATTTACTTTCTTGGATGAGGAAGAGAAACTAAGGAAAGTGCAAGGAATTCCCAGGGCAATAACCATTAGAGAAATTTCAACATTGCAACTGAAGAAATGTTACAGAAAAGGGTGTCAAATATTTGCAACAGCTCATATGGAAGAGACACCTAGAGATAAGGTGCCAATTTGGAAGATTATGAAGTCCTAGAAGAATTTGAAGATGCGTTCAAGGAAGTACCAGGACTACCCCCAAAGAGAGACATTGATTTCTCTATAAATCTAATGCATGGAGCAACTCCAGTGTCAAAGACTCCTTACAGAATGAGTACGCCAGAATTGAAGAAGTTGCAAATGGAGCTTGAAGAATTGTTGAAGAAGGGGTATATACGCCCAAGTGTGTCACCTTGGGGTATCCCAGTCTTGTTTGTGAAAAAGAAATATGGAACATTAAGATTGTGCATTGACTTCAAATAGTTGAATAAAGTGACTGTTAAGAACAAGTATCCTTTGCTAAGGATTGATGATGTCTTTGATCAATTGAAGGATGCAAATATATTTTCAAAGATAGATCTCCGATCAGGATACCATCAGGTAAGGATTAAAGAGGAATATATCAGCAAGACTGATTTCAGGACAAGGTATGTCATTATGAGTTCACAGTGGTGCCATTTGGGTTGTCAAATGCACCAACTGTTTTCATGTGCTTAATGAATGGTGTTTTCCAAGAATATTTAGACAAGTTTGTCAGTGTCTTTTTGAATGACAGTCTTATATATTCTAAGTCAGAGGAAGAGCATGAACATCATTTGAGGATGGTGTTGCAAGTATTAAGGGGGCATCAGTTGTATGCCAAATTGAGCAAGTGATCATTTTATTAGAAACAAATTCATTATTTGGGGCATATTATTTCAAAGGATGGGATAACAGTGGATCCTGAGAAGATATAAACCATTAGATAATGGTCAGCGCCGAAGAATGTGACAGAGGTGAGATCATTCATGGGTCTTGCAGGACACTACATAATAATTATTGAAGGATTCTCAAAGATTGTACACCCAATCACTTTCTTGAAAAAAAAGGGTGTGAAGTTTCAGTGGACACTGGATTGCGGAAATAGTTTCCAACACTTGAAACAATTATTGACAAGTGCTCCAATATTAAGGATTGCAAACCCAAATGAAGACTTCATTGTATGCACAGATGCATGTAATGAAGGATTTGGTGGAGTCCTTTGTCAAAATGGGTTTGTTATATGTTATGAATCAAGGAAGTTGAAGAAGCATGAAAGAAACTATGCCACTCATGATTTGGAGTTGGCAACCATAGTGCATGCCTTGAGGAAATGGAGACACTACCTCATGGGGAAGAGGTTTGAGCTAAGAACAGACCACAATGGTATGAAATATTTATTTGATCAACCAAATCTATATGCTAGGCAAAACAGATGGATATAATTTCTAAGCGAATATGACTTTGATATAAAGCATATCAATGGGAAAGAGAATAAAGTGGTTGATACACTCAGCAGGAGGGTGCATGAACTACATGCTACAACCATTAGCATGTATCAGACTGATATTAAAAGCAAAATTCTGGAGGCTGCAAATGCAGATCTGCAATACAAAGAATTGGCAGCAAAGCTACAACAGGGTAAGATGCCACAAAAGGTGGATACTTATAATTTGGGAATAAATGGAATACTGCTGCACAAAAACATAATTTTTGTTCCAAATGTCCAGTACTTGAAACGTATGATTTTGCATGAAATGAATAATGTCCCTTTTACAAGGCACCCTGGATATTAGAAAACCATGGCAGCGGTCAAGAGCCATTACGTTTGGCCAGGTATGAAGAGAGAGATCGTTGAATACATCACTAGATGTATGGAATGCCAGAAAGTTAAAGCCGAGGATAGGCACCCAACAGGGTTGCTGCAACCTTTGCCCATTCCTGAATGGAAGTGGTAGGTGGTGACAATGGATTTTATTACGGGATTGCGCAGAATAGGCAAGCTGCGTGATTCGATCATGGTGGTGGTAGACAAGCTTACAAAAGTTGTCCATTTTATTCCATTGAAAACTACTCACAAGGTAGTAGACATTGCTGATATTTTCATGAAGGAAGTGGCATGATTGCACATAATTCCTAAAACAATTGGGTCCAATAGAGACCCGAAATTCACCTCGAATTTCTAGAAAGGATTGGTCAAAGGATTTGAAATGAATCTGAACTTTAGTACAACTTATCATCCTGAGTTTGATGGATAGACAAAGAGGGTGAATAGAGTGATATAAGACATATTGAGAATGTATGTGATGGACAAACCATCGAAATGGGAGGACTACCTGCACTTGGTAGAATTCGATTACAACAATGGGTATCGGGCATTGTTGAATATGAGCCCATTTGAAACACTTTACAGTAGAAAGTTCAATACTCCAGTGAGCTGGGATAATCCAGCTGATAGGACAGTAGTTGGGCAAGAGTTGCTCAAGGATATGGAGGACCAAATGATAAAAATTAAGCAGAATTTAAAAGATTCCCAATGTTGGGTATGTGTTATATTCTTTGCACGAGTAGTAGTGTTTGAGCATTTGCGCCGGGCGCGTAGGGGGGTGCAGGGGGGCGGAGCCCCCCGCGTGGGGGTTCGGGGGCAACGCTCCCGATTTTTTTTTTTCGGGCCGACATATTTTCGCTGGGACGACATATTTCCGGGACCACATGATATTAGGTGTTTTTTTCGGCACATGGTTTTTTTGTCGATGGTTTTCTATTTCCGGTTAAGGAATTAGGGTTTTGGACTAATCCAAGTCATTGGGTTAGGGTTTTGGATGCCATTGGCTCCTATATGTATATTGTATTGTAAACAATGTAACACAATGTATGAATATAATATATGCTGGTTTTCCCGGTTTGGGTTTCCAGGTGAAAAATCTATGTGTAATGTTTGTATTTTCCATTGTATCTTTTATGTTCTTTTCTGAATATCAGTTTGCAGTAGATATTGTACAAGGTTAGAATTTACACCCAAGACAGGCAGAAAAGTTATGCCGATAAGAACAAAACCCACCGAGAGTTCAAAGTGGGTGATCATGTTTTCCTGAAGGTGAAAGATAATAGGAGTTCCCTGAAGCTGGGAAGCTGTGCCAAGTTGGCAGCCAGATTTTGTGGGCCATTTGAAATCCTAGAGAGGACTGGTTCAATTTCTTATATAATTGCATTGCCTGCATCTATGTCTATTCATAATGTATTCCATGTATAATTGCTAAAGAAATATATACCTGATGCTAATCATGTGATTGATTGAAATGTGATTCAGGTGGAGCAAGAAGGCACTTTTCAAGTGCATCCGGTGCACATTCTAGACCGAAAAATCAAGCAGCTATGGAATTGAGCCATAGGCTTGTAAAGGTCCAATGGATCTAGTACGGTCCTGAGGATGCTACTTGGGAGCATGAGGATGCAATGCAGATAGAATACCCACATTTTTTTTAGAATTTTTGAAAATTTTGTTGTATATGGGTATATGATGCACTGAGGACAATGCATAAATAAGTGAAGGGGATTGTAATATCCCTCGATCGAACCCAAAAGTAAATGTAATGTAAGTGTACTTAAGCTGGTGAGCTGTTTTGATATAATTTTGTAATGCACCTTTCATGGCATAGTGCGCGCATGTACTGCGCAGTAAAATGATGTAGTGTGCACATTCTTGGATATCACACGTAGTAACTAAAGTTCACGTAGTATGGAGGTCAATGAGCCTCGTGTATGTGATATGTGTTATGGGATGGTGATCTAGTTATTATAAGCTGGGATGCTTATGTTTTGGAATTAGGCAAGAACGCCTAGATGTTAAAGTCCAATGCACCTATTTTGTATATGTCTCATGATTAATATAAAATACATCGCTACGCGCAGACTGAACACGATAAAAGATATGGGGGACTGAACGCCACCAGTTAGGGAAAGGGAGGGCCAAAAGTTAAGGGAAAGAGCTAAGCTAGAGAGCTTAAGCCAAAAAGGAATATTATATTAATATTTCTTAAAACATAAAGTATGAATAATTATTTTATCATAAGTTCTAAAGTTGGGGACAAGTGGACCAAAGTAGCTTCCAACATGACAAGTGTCAAGTTGGGGACATGCATACATATCGTGGGGACTTAGTTCATTTTCACACTTTTTCTCCATCATCCTTACAATCATCTCTCCCATGATTCCTTCCATCATTCAGTCATCCAGTTAATGATTCCAGGACCATTTTCACTCATGCAATCAATTATCCTTCAGACATTCATTTCACTGTATCTGAGCTTGTTTCCATAACCATTTCCTGTTGGTGTACCTGGTTAGCTTGGAAGCGGGATTGAAGAAGCGAGTTGTCATGCCCGTGGGAAATTGAAGAGGGGGGTTGTCAAGCCCATGAACAATTCTGTGAGCGAGAGAATTGCTGGTGTTGCGCCTCTTTTGTCCCCTTATTGAGCAAAATAGAGGTTCTTGGAAGCTTAGTTGGGTTTGCTAAGCAGGACAGCTGTAAGGAAAATGGTTAGAGAAAGAAATATAAAAAAACAACTAAGAATTAAACTAAGAAATAAAACAACAACTAAATTAATAAGCATAGGGACATAAGGACAAAAACAACAATTAGACCCATGTCACCAATGATAAGGCTGATATTAGTGAAAGAAAACACTGAGAAGAAAGAGGACTATGAGTCCCTTCTTTCTCCAAGGGAGGGCTCTTGGACCCCCACAAATAANCTCTTCTTACAACTTTGAAAATGAAAATGAAAATGGTGAAAGAATTCTTTGCTAATCCACTCAAGGGGTGAGATGGATTGCCCAATGCAATGATGCAAGTATACTCTTGGTAAGGATACAAGATCCCTCAAGAGAATAATGGCAGCATAGCTTTGCTATGAATTCCTTGAAAAATGAAGTGTATCCATGGCCTTTTTATAACATTCCTTTGAGGTATTGTCCAACTAGTTTGTAGTGTGTAAAGAGGCTAATTAGGGCATTTATAAGTCTTTGACCAACCACCTAATCAAATCCAGTCCATATTTGAGTGTCAAATCAACTTGGAAGTTGAACTAGAAGTGGGTGGGAGGCCGACCACTCTCATAAATGTGTCGTTTCTCAAGTGTGCAGCTTTTTGCGACAACAGTCACGTATCGTGCGCATGTGCGTGAATATTGTGTTTCTGTTTTGCGCATGTGTGCGCGTGCCCTGTGTCTTCATAGCACCCTTTAATTTTTGCACTAGTTGTATAGTTTTGACCCTTTGGGAATGCTTTTGTGATATTTTTGGTCCATGGGTGACCTCATAACTGTTTGACGATGCTGAATTCTTGTAATCATTTGCGGTCGAAATTTCAGTGATAACAGATGCCCCCTGATGGATGAGGTTAGGAGCATACGTATAGCTGAAATCCATCAATGTTTCTTCTACTGAGAGTGCTGTTGTAAGAGAGAGCGATAGTGGGATTGTCAAGAGTTACCCGTTGGAGGGAGAATGGAACCTGTAGAACCCGACCTTCCATAAGGTGTGTAAAAGTAATCTGTGTACAAACGAGGCGGGCATGCCCCATGCTTGTGTCATGTAACTCAAAAGAGGAATGATGTGTTGATGTAGACAACTACAACACCCTCGAGGGCGGTCGAGAGAAAGGAAAAAGAAAATTCTGTGGAGGAACATACTCTGAATGGTAGGCAGTGATATCTGTAATAAATATCACAAATTTTGTAGGCATTGATAGCCCATCCCAGTTTGGAGGTCTTTGAAAAATATAAGAAATAACTGCAATAGTCGCAACGTAAGACCCATTGTAACATGAGAAAGTGTTGAAGTCGAATGTTACAGGGGTCAATGACAACAGGGAGCAATTGTGGTTCTCTCTGTGCCGTCCGAGATCTCTCATTGGATAGGTAATGAGAATTAAGATACTGTCGCCCTTTTGGAAAACTGTGTTGATGTCGACAAAAGGGGGATGCGACTCCCAGAAGCAAAGGGCTTCGTGAAATCTATGAGGTGAGGTTAGGAATTCGAGGAGGTACATGGTCTAAGTCAAGATGTATGGAGACTCAAGACTGCCCTTGTTTGGGGGTATATGCGAAGTATAAGTGGCCACAACTGTTCAACGAAGTCGAGTGTCAAGGGGACAACAAGACGTGGGATAAGTTGTGCCAGAGGTGGGACAAAGTGAACAAACTCAGAGGGCATAGGTAAGTGGCCTTTTGGATACTTAGAAGATATGGATGATGTCAATAAGGGTAGATGATAAGGAGTGCCCCAACCAAGGGCGACATGGGTTGCGTTTTCCAAAAAAGGGAAGAAGGTCACCAAAGGTGATGACAAAAAGGTAATGTAAATGCTGGAAACAAAAGGTGTTTGTACAATTAATAAATAATATGGGATGAGTGTACAAATACAGAAATGGGTGCCTCAATAGAATATGGTTGGCCCGGGTAGGGCACAATTTTCTTGGAGAACTGGTGGAGGGTGGGGGCCCCATGGGTGGGTTTCTGTATGAGGTAGGTGAAATGAAGGAAAAATTGCAGATGGAAAAACCGATTGTGGATGAAATGGAGGGTTCATGATACTACAAAGGTGCAGTAAAAAATAGGACCTTGAAGAGATAATTTGGGAGTCTAGTGGGAAAGCTAGCAAAATGAGGAGAATGAGTATGTGGTCAATTCGCGATAGGATGTAATACTATCGGGACTCCCATCCCTAAAGGTTTGAAAAACAACATGAGTGTCAATGTGCAAAAGGGTGCTATGAAGGGGACAAATCATGTGGGGGAGAGTGCTATCGGATGACAGTACCGAAGATGCAGATAGAGGTGTTGGTACTACAGAGCTGGAGATGTGGATCCTAGAGGCGAATGTCAGAAGATGTGACTGGAGATGCAAGTGAGATTCAGAGGGAATGACTACATGCCAGTGCTGAGTATATACCTGAAGGGGTTGCATTGATGTATGATGACCAAGTACCTGCACACATGAAAACCAAATACCCGACGTGAGCAATATCTGAAGAGAATCGAATATACGAGCATTTATTTGATAATTTTGAATATGCGCATGCGTACCTGGTCGGGGTATGAAAAAATGGTGTCCCAGGGGCTCAGGATGAAAAGAGGCTCGGGGACTGCCATGATGTAGATGCCAGGATGCTGATCCCGTGGCTGAAGATGGATCGGGTAATGGACACCCGGAGCTCCCAGAATGGTAAGTGGAAGTTTGGCGAAAAGGCCTATATATAGCTGTAGGGCCCACATTTCCACCTCATTTGTACTTGCTGCTATAGTGACTGGACGAGAAGTATTCAGAGGAGATTTGGAGATTCTGGGAGGATGAGGCATCTGATCAAGGACCAGCAAGCTTCAGGTTAGTAGTATGATCATCCTGCATAGAAGTAGGGTTTCCATTTTTGGGCAGGGCCTGTACGGAGGGCCATACAGGGGGTTTTATGGGTGTGGGCCCCCACGTGCATGGGTGATCCGGAAGTATGCATGCACAAGTGCGTGCATGCCCACCAGATAGGTGCGCATGGGGGTTTTTGTAAGGGGGGCAAAGGAGCGCATTATGTGCGCGCCTGTTGGCTACACAACCGCGCATGTGTGCGCGACTGTGTATTGGGCAGGCACGCTTTGATGCGCACCTGTGTTTGTGATAGGGGCGCATGAAGGCGCCCCTGTAGGATGGACAAGTACGCCTGAGTGCGTGCCTATGGAGTGGATAGGCGCGCATATGTGCGCACCTGTGGAGTGAACAAGAGTGCATGTGTGCGCGCCTGTGGGTTAAACAACCGCACCTTGGAGGCAAGGTTGACGGGTGTAAAACTTATGTTTTTAATGTTGTTTATGGTCCATGTGGCTGACGTAGGATGGTTTTATGTGGCTGCAGGCGATATTTTTGCACGATGTCGTTTAGGTGGTGAGAGCAGGATTGGTCCCAGCTGAGAGATGCCATGGAAATTGAGGATCCGGGGATGCGTGCAACTTTGGAAACCTGTGGGTTGCTAAAGTTCTTTGAGTGCCCATTGATATAGGAACATGAGTATCTCCTGCAGTTCCTTATCCGGATGTGGAGTCCGAACCTGCATTGTTTCATGGTGTGGGGAGAGCAGATTGCCTTCACTACTGTGGAGGACATATATTTTTTGACTGGGCTCCCTTTTCGGGGAACGCCCGTACCGGCGGAGCCGGTGTTTCCTAGGGATGTGGCGCTAGTGAAAATGGGTCGGAGGTTCTGTTCGGGGGTGAACTTTATGTTGGGCACTATTGTGAGAATTGGGGTGATGGATGTTCTAATGCATCGCTGTATAACAATGATGATTGTGAGAGTGTATGGGTCCCTTGCGATGCAACAAATCAATGGTGGTCAACTGTGTGTGATGGAGAGGGTATTGGCCGGTGAGCACTTCACCTCAGGGCTTACGCTGAATGCCAGGATGGTAGGGTAGCTAGACCATTGTTGGTCCACTGATACAGGAGAGTTTGCTTTTGGGTCCATCCTAGTGGCCTAGTTTTTGGAGAGGGTGCCGATGTTGCGCCCTAGGATTTTATTGGGCGCTCCTGGGGCATGAGAGCCACGACTGAAGCGCTGGTCGACTATTTTTCTTCGCCACGGTGGTGGCGAGGGTGGCCACTTCTTCACAACTGAGGTGACACAGGTGTGGCGGAAGATGCCGTAGGTGATATTGCAATTCCCATATGCTGGAGTTGACTTCCAGGATGATCCAGACATGGTGTTACCTCCAGGGGAGGTTTTTGACCATCGAGGTATGTTGATGAGTTTTATATATTTGTTTTTTGAGATAGCATGACATGTGTATTTCATATAGATGCTGATACTATCTGTTGTTTGTTTGTATGTGCAGATGTGGCACCTCGCGGGCACGAGGTTAAGTTGCTAAGGGTGCCAGCTCGCTAGGAGCCGGGGAGACAACCGCGGGGAGGGCCATGGGTAGGAGAGAGACGTCGGCGTGAGGATGCTGAGGCGAGACCAGCTGAGCCTGAGAGAACAATGAGGAGATGCCGGTTTGATGACCCAGGTGCCGGGCCATCACATGCTCCTTTGACGGATGCTGGAGCAGATTTTGAGGACATTTGTCACCGCCTGGAGGCGGTGCTATAGGGCGTTCCTGAGGGCATGTGGTCGTGTATCCATGATGAGGGAATCTTGGAGCAGTGTGTGGGTATTCCACCGCCATGGTGGGCCCTGGTAAGACGAGCAACAATAACAGGTGCTGCTATGACTGGACGGTTACCTTCTGGTCAGGCGGGACCAGTAGTGGGTGGGGGACCACCACCTGAGGGAGGGGAAGGAGGTGGTGCTCTAGAGGCACCGTGAGTGGTGCTCTATGTATTTTGTATTTGTGTATATAGGTTGGTGAGCCCATTTTGTACCGAGGTGCTTCACTGGCCTGTGGATGCTTGTATTTTTGTATGTAAACATTTGGATGGCATTGTGGATCGTCTTATATTATACATGAGTATACATTTTGAGATCTATGTGGTGTTTACATGTGTTTTGTTAATGTGTTGATGATGTCTAATCTATATATGATGTGACAGGTTGTTGATATGTTTATGTATGTGTAGAGGTATCTTGATGTGATATATGCCAGTATAACACAATATTAGCTAAGTTATCTATAATTTGATTCAATTGTCTTGGAATATGTGTAAATGTAATGGAATCAAAATGTCGAGATAAAAGTCTAACCTGTAGGTATTTGCGAAAGAGGCAAGGATCGTGTACGCGGTACACATTGTTGAGTTGGAGAATGACTAATTGAGAGTCGAGCAATACGCTAAGGTGACGAATACAATGATGTTGGGCATCAGCCAAGAGGCCAATGATGGAAGTGTAT
This sequence comes from Picea engelmannii, assembly GCA_009831015.1. Lineage (NCBI taxonomy): Eukaryota > Viridiplantae > Streptophyta > Pinopsida > Pinales > Pinaceae > Picea > Picea engelmannii. The sequence goes on from ML795552.1 coordinate 361,228, forward strand.
TTGGCTTGGTTGTTGGTCACTGAACCTAAACATATGCCGCTCGAATGGAGCATTTCATGTGAGGGGGTGTAGAGAGCCCAAGCGGCCGAAGTGAGATTTCATGTCCAACGGCTGGCGCCATCAGCGTAACCAATGTGGTAGGCCGGTGGAGGAAGCATCTGTCAATAGCAAAAATGATAGTTTAGACCTGAGGGATGAAAAAAAGATTAAAAACACTATAAAAGAAAATAACCTAAAGTAGAACTGCTACGCTTAGGCATAAAATTTCTTTAAGTATAACCCGTTGACGGGCTCTTTGAGAGAGAGGCCTTTGGGAGAGGCCAGGACATATGCGCCTTTGGTGAGGCAATGTTGGATAATGTATGGGCCATGCCATATTGACTCAAATTTTCCATGGCCAAAGGTATCATGAGCGATATCGTAAGAAAGGACGAGGTTGCCTTCGTGAAATGAGCGAAGGTTGACATGTCGATCAAAGGTGGCCTTTGATCGTTTTTTAGCTGCCTCATTGTTCTGTAATGAAGATCAACGATCTTCATATAGGGAATCTAAGTTCAACAAGTGCTGCTCCATTGGAGCAATGTTGGGTAATATCTCAATTGCGGTGCGTAAGGTGGGAATTTCACACTCGATGGGCAGAGTGGCCTCAACCCCATGGACTAGATGAAATGGTGTGAAACCAGTAGTTGTTTTCACAGCCGTACGATAAGCCCATAGCGCGGAAAATAACATGTGATGCCAATTGGTCTTATGTTTGTTAACCATGCCCTGTAACATGGTCTTGAGGACCTTGTTATTTGCTTTGACCTGTCTATTAGACTGAGGGTAATATGGTGAGGAAAAATCGTGGGAGAATCCTAACCGAGATGAGAGTTCAACTAAAATATCATTCTCGAAGTGTTTCCCATGATCAGAAATGAGTTGGAGTGGTACTCCAAAGCGGGATATGACGTGGTTAAAGAAAAAATGCCCTGCGGTGTCAGCGGTATTGTTGAAGGTAGGCATAGTTTCCGCCCATTTTGTGAAGTAATTGAATGCGACCACAATGTATTTATGTCCATTGCTAGAAGGGGGATTACAAGTCATGAAGTCGATGCCCCATTTACAAAAAGGGTCGACAGTGATGACTGGATGAAGAAGAGCAGGTGGTGCTCGAGCTTTGTTGGYGTAAAGTTGACACTTTTCACATCGTTTCACGGCGTGAATGCAATCGTGAAACAAGGTAGGCCAAAAGTAACCTGCTCGGATGATCTTCTGAGCAGTGGATATTCCTGAAAGATGGCCCCCACATGTGCTGCTATGGTAGTCGTTCAAGACTCTATCGGCCTCGTCAATGGTCAGGCATCGACGAAGAATGGTGTCGACCCCTCGCCGATATAAGATGTCTCCGATGAGGAGGTGGTGGGGGGCCTGATGAAGAATATGATGACGATCATCTTGTGAAAGGTGGTTACCGAACTTTTGAGTTTGGAGGTAGACGAGGAGGTTGCTGTACCAAGGATCATCCGAAGTGATGAAAAAGAGGTGTTCATCGGGAAAGTCGGTATTGACGGGGGCACTGGTGGTGTCAGAGGGGAAGGCCATGACAAGTTCGGCGAGGATGAGGGATTTCTTGCTCTTGGGTGTTGAGAATTCAAGATCGTACTCTTGAAGGATAACAATCCATCGGGCAAATTTTCCATTAATTTTCCGACGACTGAGCAAGTATTGCATAGGGTTGGAATCTGATACGACCTTAGTCATCCGAAGCAGAATGTAATGACACAGTTTCTGGACTACGAGGACGACTGCAAGGGATAGTTTCTCTTTGTGTTTATACTTCAAGGGTGGCCCTAAGAGTTTTTTACTAATGTAATAAATGACATGCTCACAATCGTCATCACCGATTTGAATGAGAATTCCTGCTACTGAGATGGTTGAGGCTGATATGTAGAGGACATAATCGTGATTATAGTAGGGTGCACTAATTAAAGGGGAAATTGAGAGTGCCATTTTAAGATCGTCAAATTACTTTTGGGCATGTTCATCCCAGTAAAATGGGATGTTGTGGCATAGTAAGTGAAGGAAACTGTGTGCACGAGTGGTGTAGTCTGGGACAAATCGCCGTAGAAAGTTAGCCTTTCCTTGGAGGCTCTGGAGCTGATGTAGATTCCGGGGAGGTGGAATTTTGGTGATATATTGGACTTTGAGGGGGTCCATGATAATACCACTTTGGGAAATGATGAATCCAAGGAGGCACCCTGCAATGACGCAGAATACGCACTTGAGGGGATTTAAGCGGATGTTGTACTAACAACACCATTGGAAGATGATCCGTAAATCAGGAAGGTGTTGGGTGCGTTTCCTGGATTGAGCTGTGAGGTTGTCCAAGTATGCGAGGATGATATGAGACAGATCGTGAAAAATGTATGTCATAGCCCGTTGGAAAGTTGCGCTAGCATTCTTTAAGCCAAAAGGCATGACACGATATGGAAAAGTACCCCAAGGGGTAGTGAATGTTGTTTTGTACTGATCGACTGGGTGAATTTGGATTTGATTATAACCAGAGAAACTGTCCATGAAGGATAGAGCCTCATGGCCTGCGCAGTTGTCGATAATTTGATCGATGAAGGGTGTTGGAAATTTGTCTTTGGGACATGCGTGATTGAGATTGCGAAAGTCTGTGCAAATGCAGATAGTGCCCTGTTTTTTATTAATGGGTACAAGGTTGGAAATCCATGAGGTATAGGCGATGGGGTAGATGAACCCAGCCGCATAATTTGTCAATCTCATCTTTGATGGCCGTTGCTTTGGATTGGTGTAGTGGTCGCTGTTTTTGATGAACTGGTGTAATGTTGGGCCAAGTGTCGATGCGATGTTCGATGATAGAGGGATCAAGGCCAGGCATTTCTGTGTATGACTAGGCAAAAATATCCCAATATTCATGGAAGAGGGCTTTATAGGTGGTGATTTCTTGAGGAGTGCAAGTGGCTCCAATAGTGATTTCCTCGACGATGCCATTTTTGATGGAAATGTTGATTTTGATGGTCGGGGAAATGTTGGCCATGTTGCCTTCTTCAAAAGCATCAGGGGCAGGAATGGGGTTGTTGAACCAGTCGATATGCCCTGATGGGATAAAATCCTTGGTTTTGACCACATATATGGGGTGTTGGTTAGGATGCGTGGAGGTTTCCTGTGGAAAGAAGAGCATGCGGTGGTGTAGCGCATCCCATGGGTAGTCAGGGTTGTTTAACTCTTTGAGTATTTCCTCATCACAGTGGAAGTGGTGGGAATACAAGGGGTCATGAAGAGTGATATTGGTGACTATTGTCGTGTGGCTTCCCCCTAGTGATGAAGAAGCAGGGGGAATGTCACAATGGAATTGCGATGGTTCACTCGACATAAACTAAATATCGAAATACTGAGGAGTACCTGTGGTAGTTGGATGTAAAATTTCCGTAGGGAAATGAGCGAGAGAATTGGGGGTGAATTCTCGGATAAGTCATCCAAGAACCACGGAGGCATTGGGAGGGCCTTGGATTCAGGAGAAATGAGATGAAGAATCTCTAGTGACGAGGTAAGGTCAACCATCGATTCGGTGGGTCGTTGAAGCAGGGTTAATTGGCATTGCCTGTATTCAATGATCATAGGACACTAGTATGTAAAATGATCTAAGGATTCACATAGAGAGCAAGGGCATCTCATATGTTCATTGAATGAAGTTGTGACATAATGGATGTCAGTGATTTTTGGTAGGGATGACGTAGCTGGACTGGGTTCGCTTTGGAAGCTTTGGCGTACTGCAACTAATGTCTGTCGAAAGCATGATAGTGCTGGGAAATGGTGTGTATAATGGCCATATTCTGAACATATAACGCAAGCGAATTTGGTTCGCAACCCTTTACTACTTGAGTGAGGGGCGATAACGACAGTACTTGTTACGATGGTGAGTGTTGATGGAGTTTGATTGAGTGGAATCAAGTTCCGTAACTCCGGTAGAGATGGGTAGTTGTTGGTTTGGTGTCCATCTTTCTCACATAACGTGAAAGGGGGTTGGAAGGGATGGGGAAGTGGAGCTGTGGGATCCTTCTTCTTGCTCCTTCCCCCAACAGTGGCAGGGAGAGTAGTGAGTGTGGGTGTAGAGGGTATGGTGGGAGTGAGTATGGGAATCATCATTGGGATGCCTTCCATCTGGGGGGGAAGGGATGGTCGAGGGACCATCTCGGGTGGATGTAAATACCAAACTGGAATCGCTAACACCATATTAGGGAGGGTAAGCATTGCGGCTACTTGGAAAGCTTCGACGCCAGGTGGAGGGTAAAAGAAGGGGATTTGAGTAATGGCCTGGGAGACTGTCTCCCAAACTGGGATATGGCCTTGGGGAGAGGTGAAATCATGGACTGGTGGGGTCGACAAGTTCAAAGGAGGCTCGTGAGGGGGAAGCTCTACGACTAGTGGGACGTCATATATGATAGAAGCCTCCCTAGGAGGAAGGGTATCCTCTATGTCAGTTCTGTTAGATGATATGGCGCATACTTGATTGGAAGGATGAAGGAGCGGTGGTGCTCCATGGTAAGTTCCTAATAATGAGGGATCTTTGAAAATTCCGGGATCCATTTCGATGAGTGGGTATGCGTCATGACTCGTGTGGATGAGAGGAAGAATGTTATCGATGTTGGTAGAAGGGTTAGGCTCATAATGTGAGACTTGGTCAATGGTAATGATCTTTCCGTTATGGGGAAACATCATTGTTCGAAAGATGGAAGAGGCAACTGCCTTCATAGCATACATGTAGCTACGACCAAAGAGGATATTATAATTGAGGGGGGCGTCGATAACTTCAATGTCGATGAGAATAGTCTTTCCCCTGAGTTCTACAGGGACATTTTGGAAGATCCCTTCAGGAGATGATGGTCGTTCGTCATAAGCTCATAAGGTAATGGCAGAGGGTATGAGTTTGGGGGAACCAAGTTTCTGCCATACAGATTTGGACATAATGCATGTAGATGCACCTTCATTGATGATGCACCGATGAAATGTGATGTTTCGTATTTTCATTGGGATTTGAAAAGCGATCAAGGTGGGAAGGCGAGGTTCTCCACTGTCAAGATCAAATGTAATGAGTCGAGTACCTGCGGGGTCGATTGCCCCTAAGGTAGAAAGTAATGATTTCCGCTAAGTGGGACAAGTCTGAAGGACTTCTAAGACTGACATGGTAGCCGGGGATTGTGCTAAGTCATCAACCAAACTGTAATTATGAGCTGCCCTAGCCTATGGATTGTGGACATTTCTGCGCAATGGGATGCGAGGGATGCAAAGAGGTGGTTCTATATTAGGGCGAGGGATCACCAATGGGGGTCTGGTTGGTGTGGGAATTGTTTCTGGAGGAATGGGAGGGGACTCATCGGGTGCATGGTACTGACAATTATGTGTTTGTAGCAGGATTTCTTCCTCGCTGGTGAGGAGGATCGTGCAATCTGTTGAATTGTTTGGATTGAGGTACTATTCCACCTAAGGTGGGGGAGGCTGGATGTCCTGTTGGGTGTTTATCACACCTTGGTGTGGAATAGGATTCTGCAGCATGACAAGGGGGGGTTGTTGCACAAATTGTTGTGGGGCCTATTGAAGGGCAGGCGGGGCTAGAGGATGTGGTAGACTGCCTGAGTCTTTCATCCATTTAAAATCAGCGATTTGGGGGCAATGATGAGTATAATGACCGAACTCACCACAAAGGACACAAGGGAAATTGGTTTCGATAGTATTGTTATTTCTCCCTTGACGCCTGTTGTTATTGCCTCCCTGGGGGTTTTGATTCCCTTGGTTCTGGTTGCCCCCAGTCAGTTGGTTTTGTTGGGGTTGATTCCCACCTTGGCCTAGGTTATTATTGTTCCTATTTCTTCCTTTCTTTTTGGCATTGTTCAACGGGTGGGTCAGATTTTCCGTATTCAGCTGTTCGAAATTTTGATATTGCTAAATGAGAGAGGGTTGAACAAAATTCACCCCAGCGTGAGGATGTGGGGGAGCCATGGGTTGTGGGGGACCAGGAAATGGAAAGTACGGAGTCTGTGGGGGTAACAATCCGTAAGGTACATAGGAAGGCTTGGTGCTTTCATTAGTACTATAAGCTGAGGTAGAGGGGGTACCAGAACTTGTTTGAATAGGTGGGTGTATGGGGGGTGCCGACAGTGGCCCACTAATGGGTGGAGGCATAACAACAGGGTATGGTTGTCGATAAGGAGGTGGGGGGTAATAAGAGGTACCCCCATATGCTGACGGATATTGAGGTGTGCCATACATTGGTGATGGTTGGGGTTGAGGACTGTGGTGTGTGGTATTACCAATTAATCCATCTGCTGAGTGAGACATCCCGGGTTTGTCTTGACCAAATGGAACAGGTTTGGGGAGGTCAGGAAGTACTGTGTATAAGTACCCTGACTGTGAATAGATGAGGTCGTATTGTTGAGCCTTACTGATGGCTTCCTCTTCGGATTGAGGGAAGGTGGAAGCTACATCCTTACCGAGGAGAGAGACAAGTGATCTAAGAAACCAGTCAAGGCACTGTTGTTTGGTGGTTTCTTCTTTGCA
>ML795552.1:371136-387008 GCA_009831015.1 Picea engelmannii
AAAAATGAAGTGTATCCATGGCGTTTTTATAGCATTCCTTTGAGGTATTGTCCAACTAGTTTGTAGTGTGTAAAGAGGCTAATTAGGGCATTTCTAGGTCTTTGACTAGCCACCCAGTCGAATATAGTTTGGATTTGAGTGTCAAATCAACTTGGAAGCTGAACCAAAAGTGGGTGGGAGGCCGACCACTCTCATAAATGCGCTATTTCTCAGGTGTGCGGATTTTTGCGACAACAGTCGCGCATCGTGCGCATGTGCGCGAATCTTGCGTTTCTGTTTTGCGCATGTGCGCACGTGCCCTGTGTCTTCATAGAGCCCTTTAATTTTTTCACTAGTTGTATAGTTTTGACCCTTTGGGAATGATTTTGTGATATTTTTGGTCCATGGGTGACCTCATAACTGTTTGACGATGCTAAATTCTTGTAACCATTTGCGGATGAAATTTCAGTGATAACAGTTGGGTATTGATTTCTTGAAGGTGCTAAACTGTAGCTACAATGCTACGAGACTTCCTATCTAGCCTGTTGCTGAAGCCTTGGAAGGGATGTGGGGCAGCCAAAGGACTGTCGAGCAGAGAAGGGGTACACTTCCTTGGGTGGGACAGGCATGTAGGGAATGAGAGGCTGTAGGTTGTTAGTTGAGTGAGCACCTGAGACAGAGTATTTCCTATTGTCTATGAGCCTTTACCTGGTTAGGAATCCCTTTACCCAGGTGGAGTTTAGTCCCAGCTCGGGGGTGATTCACTGTTGAGAGTGATGAACAGTGTAGTCTAAGGCTGGGAGGTTTGTGGATGGTCTACACGTAGTTGGTGACAATCTTTCCAAGATAAGTACCAATTGTGTGATAAATTTACATGCTGCATTATTCTTTACGTGCTTATGTTACGGTTTATCATATGTGTGATTATAACTGTCTGTATGTTTATGGGTATTTCCCTGTATATGTTGCATGTATGTGTTTACTATTATTCCAGTATGAAATCGTATATTTACAGAATGTAATTGTTTGTTTATGTTTATATGTAAAGCTTCTGCAAGAGTGTTGTAAGTATATGTTATAATTGCATGAAGTTTAAAGAGAAAATTTATGTGGCATAGCTCAGTTGAATACTGGGTATGTTATAGTATGTTCCACAGCGAGAGAACGAACATGTTCCCTCATGTAGCATGGCCTGACCATGGGTGGCCGGGGATGTTACAGTATGGTATCAGAGCCTCAGTTCCAACACTGAGCCTGGATGGGCCGGAAAGGTTCAGTTGAAGCGAATATTCACAGAAGATTAATTTCAAAGTGACCAAATTTGAAGTCACAGAGTGTCCATGGAAAATTTTGGCATCGCACAGAAAATGTTGGCGTCGAGGTGTGCGTGGTAAATTGTGGCGTCGCGCAGAAGAATATTGTGTGCGAATGCGTGCTCTAATTTTAGCATTGATTGGTGAGCACACACATAGTAATGTGCACGTGGTGTGTGCAACATTGCAAAACACAAAGTTTGGTTGGTGCACGCATAGTATGAGTATAAGTTATCTCGCGACAATGTAGTCAATGGTGCACGCAAATTATTGTGCGCGGTGGGGGCATATTGAACTTTGGCATGGTGCAATGCATAGGGAGAAATGCATGTTTAATATCAGTGCATGATACCAAAACTGTGCATAGTGGATATTGGCGCACAACGCAAAAGTAGTGTGCGCAATTTATTAGCACGACGAAGAAGAAATGCATAGTGGATATAGGTGCACAAAAGCATGATTTACCTTGTGGTGTTGCTGTGCACGATAAATATGGGTGTATAGGTTGAATTTTTGTGCACGCAAAGTCGTTTGGAAGGCGATGAGTCTAAGTTTAATAAAAAAATTGCATGGTATTAGAAGAAAGAGAAACACACAACCACATCAGAGCATTATTTAGAATGAATTCAGAGTTGGTTTGAGAAGAAATAAATATAGTCTAGGTTGCTAAGCCTAGAGAATCTCAGAAATGAATTCCGAGTTTTATATTCCTCCGATTCAGACAGATGGAAGGGAAATATAAGTTTACAAGAAAATCATACTATGAAAGAAAACAAGAATCATATCACCACCAGTTAGAATCTTGTAATAAACAGTCCAAAATCCGCTTCTGCATTTATATAATCATTTTAATCCCAAAGTTACAAAAAGTGAATGATTTAAAATAACAATTATCCTATGGTATAGGGACTGTTTAAGAACATACCTATCATCTCTGGGGCCCCTTACCTTTGCTACCATTTGACCAAAAATTGCTGAAATGTACTTTTATTCAAGGACTCATTTCATCTTAGCGATCTCCTCCTTTAAAGTATCTAACCAGACCAGTTGATCCTCTCCGACACTTTCAGGCGTTTCCGCTATGGTTTCTTTCTTCTGTCACTTGCTCCGTTTCTTCTTAACAACTCCCTTATTGATAACTAGATCCATCATAATAGGATTCAACCTAACTTCCATTTTAGAGTTCATGACAGGTTCTGTGTGAAATTTAGTCACTATTATCTACTCAATTACCTTACCCTCCTTACCCATGGGTAAAATTACCATGTTTACAGAAGAACCGGTCTCACTAGACGTAGCTTTGTCTAGGTACCTCAATTTCGTGGACACCGAAATGTTGTTACAGAGATCAGAAGGTCGAACAAAATTTGAAGATTGCTCCATTTATGGGTAAGATGATGTCTCCATACTTGATAATTGGTATTTATAGAGTCCCAATCATGAATCATAGACATAATTATGTACAAATACGTTGGTTTGTCATGCACAGTTAATCCATTTCAAATGATTATATTTTGAGTTCGTTATATGGCGATGTTCACTTGACATCATATGGATGTGAAGTACCGAATGAGTGAAACAGGGAGTTCTGACTAGCCGTCGTCCGTCCCACGAGTGGTGGTTTTGACAAATTGAAGCACATGACATCGAGACTTTGGAAAAAGTGGTTTCGACAAACTTCCTTTCACCCCAATGTATCTCAAGACTTGGGTCTTATTTATAAAATTTCATGGTGATAACACCAGAAAATCAGAAGAGATAATTCTGTTGTATATATTGAACCAAAATTGTTCATATTTTTCATGAATTGTTGAATCAATTAGCCTAATAAGTTTTGATGGCTGCACATTTTGCATAATTAACAAAAACTAGATCATATTAGATTAGTGCAGAGTCCATAGGAATAGAAGAGGCACGAGGAAATTATAGTCAGCAAGATGAGAGCAGAGGGATGGATGTTCATTTGGGCATTGAAGGAACAAACTCCAATTGACATGGATAAGAAAGGAATGAAAACATGAATATGACAGAGACCATTAAAAATTTGTAGAAGGATGTCCAAAGCCATAAGGATGATAATGAAAGGGTTATGAAAGCCAAGGAGCAGTAGGATGACTTCAACATGAAGTTATTGGAGGGCTTGAACAAAATAGAAAAGAAATTGGACAAGAAGAGTGGCTTAAGCAAATATGGAATTCACAAGCCTTCAGATGAGAAAAGAAAAGCAAGAAGTGTTAGCAGACACCACCATCACTCCCCAAGGCATTCCAATAAGAGATCAGGTAGCAACTCAAGTACATCCCCTTTCAGAAGGCATAAGAGGTTTGGGGTGGATGAGCTATGAGGAGAAATGAACAAAATCAAACCTCCTACATTTGGTGGTGAGCACAAGAAGGATGAAGATAAAGAAACATGGTTACTGGGCATGAGAAAATATTTTCAATTGCATAATTATTCTTCTCATGCAGAAGGTAGAATTGCTATCTATCAACTCAAAGGAAAGACCTCTATGTGGTGGGATCAACTTGTGCAGGTGCAACACATTAAAAAGAAAAGTGTTACTTGGAGGGAATTCAAAAAGTATTTTGAGAAGAAATACTTGACTAAGAGATACTATGACAAGAAAATGAAAAAGTTCTTTGAACTTAAGCTCAGAAGTATGACCATATATGAATATGAGAGAAGGTTTATAGAACTGATGAAGTATGTCTCTTTCATCAAGGATGAGACAGTTAAAATTCAAAGGTATTTGAGTGGATTGCCATCATTCATCAGTGAAACAATATAGTATGATGAACCCAAGACATTGGAAGAGACCATAAGGCAAGATAAATGCCTATATAATCAGCAGAAAGTAAGACCATCTTTCCAAAAGGATTGGGAAGATAATAATAAATTCAAGATGGATCATAGGAAGAAGGGATCCAAGCCACCATTCTTCAGAAATAATCCACAGGGATAACAAATGCCTAAAGAACCAAGAACGATTGACACAGGGAGTCAAAGGCCAAGGAAACCACCTATTCAATGTTGGGGTTGTAAAGGAGATCATATGTTCAGAGATTGTCCTCACATAAGTGAAAAAGGAAGGGCTGTTCACAATGTAAAACAAGCTGAAATAGTGGAGGACATGGGAAACAATGTGCCAAGGATCTATGCAACCCTCGACAACAAACAAGAAAAATATCAATCCCACATGATTAAAGTGGAAGGTATGATCAACAACCAAACCATTACTATTTTAATTGATTCAAGAGGTAGTCATAGTTACATAGATCCTAATATGGTGGAAAGTTTGCATTTGCCAAGAAGGAAGCATGGGAAATCTTGGTTGGTGCAGCTAGCTACAAGAGTCAGAAGAAAAGTTAGTGAGATGGTTAAGTCATGCCTCATGGACATGAATGGACTGAACACCAATGCGGATTTCAACATCTTGCCTTTAGGTTTGTATGACTGTCTAATTGGGATGGATTGGTTGGACCAACATCATACTCTATTGGACTGTCACAACAAAGCATTTACTTGCTTGGATGAGGAAGGGAAACTAAGGAAAGTGCAGGGAATTCCCAGGATAGTAACCATTAGAGAAATTTCAACATTGCAGTTGAAGAAATGTTACAGAAAAGGGTGTCAAATATTTGCAGCTCATATGGAAGATACACCTAAAGATAAGGTGACAATTTTGGAATATTATGCAGTTCTAGAAATTTTTTAAGATGCGTTCAAGGAAGTACCATGACTAACCCAAAAGAGAGACATTGATTTCTCTATAAATCTAATGCATGGAGCAATTCCGGTGTCAAATACTCCTTACAGAATGAGTACGCCAGAATTGAAGGAGTTGCAAATGGAGCTTGAAGAACTACTAAAGAAGGGGTATATACGCCCAAGTGTGTCACCTTGGGGTGCCCAAATATTGTTTGTGAAAAATAAATATGGAACATTAATATTGTGCATTGACTTCAGACAGTTGAATAAAGTGACTGTTAAGAACAAGTATCCTCTGCCAAGGATAGATGATCTCTTTGATCAATTGAATGATGCAAAGATATTTTTAAAGATAGATCTTAGATCAAGATACCATCAGGTAAGGATTAAAGAGGAAGACATAAGCAAGACCGCCTTCAGGATAAGGTATGGTCATTATGAGTTCACAGTGGTGCCATTTGGGTTGTCAAATGCACCAACTGTTTTCATGTGCTTAATGAATGGTGTTTTTCGAGAATATTTAGACAAGTTTGTCATTGTCTTTTTGGATTACATTCTTATATATTCTAAGTCATAGGAAGAACATGAACATCATTTGAGGATGGTGTTGCAAGTATTAAGGGAGCATCATTTGTATGCCAAATTGAGCAAGTGCTCATTTTATCAGAAACAAATTTATTATTTGGGGCATATCATTTCAAAGGATGGGATAACAATGGATCTTGAGAAGATATAAGCCATTAGAGAATGGTCAGCGCCAAAGATTGTGTCAGCGCCAAAGTTGGTAGCCAAATTTTGTGGGCCATTTGAAATCCTAGAGAGGATTGGTCCAGTTGCTTATATGATTACATTGCATGCATCTATGTCCGTTCATAATGTATTCCATGTATCATTTCTAAAGAAATATATACCTGATACTAATCATGTTATTGATTGGAATGTGATTCAGGTGGAGCAAGAAGGCACTTTTCAAGTGAATCCGGTGCGCATTCTGAACCGGAAAATCAAGTAGCTCTGGAATCGAGCCATAGGGATTATAAAGGTCCAATGGACCTGGTACGGTCCTGAGGACGCTACTTGGGAGCACGAGGATGCAATGCAGATAGAATACCTGCATCTTTTTGAGGATTTTTGAAAATTTTGTTGTATATGGGTATATGATGCACTGAGGACAGTGCATAAATAAGGGGAGGGGATTGTAATATCCCTCGACCGAATCTAATTATAAATGTAATGTAAGTGTACTTAAGTTGGTGAGCTGTTTTGACATCATTTTGTAATGCACCTTTCATGGCATAGTGCGCGCATGTACTGCATAGTAAAATGATGTAGTGTGCACATTCCCGGATATCGCGCACAGTAACTAAAGTGCACATAATATGGAGGTCAGCGAGCCTCATGTATATGATATGTGTCATAGGCTGGTGAGCCAGTTATTATAAGCTGGGATGCTTATGTTTTGGAATTAGGCTAGAACGCCTATATGTTAAAGGCCACTGCTCCTATTTTGTATATGTCTCATGATTAATATAAAATACATCGCTACACGCAGACCGACCATGATAAAAGAGATGAGGGAATTAACTCCACCAGTTAGGGAAAGGGAGGGCCAAAAGTTAAGGGAAAGGGATAAGCTAGAGAGTTTAAGCCAAAAAGGAATATTATATTAATATTTCTTAAAACATAAAGTATGGATAATTATTTTATCCTAAGTTCTAAAGTTGGGGACAAGTGGACCAAAGTAGCTTCCGACATGAAAAGTGTCAAGTTGGGGACATGCATACATATCTTGGGGAATTAGTTCATTTTCACACTTTTTCTCTATCATTCTTACGATCATCTCTCCCATGATTCCTTCCATAATTCAATCATCCAGTCAATGATTCTAGGACCATTTTCACTCACGTAGTCATTTATCCTTCAGACATTCATTTCACTGTATCTGAACCTGTTTCCATAACCATTTCCTGTCAGTGTACCTGGTTAGCTTGGGAGTGGGATTGAAGAAGCGGGTTGTTAGGCCCGTGGGAAATTGAAGAGGCAGGTTGTCAGGCCCGTGGGAAATTGAAGAGGCGGGTTGTCAAGCTCATGATAAATTCTCTGAGCAAGATAATTGTTAGGAATTGATTTCCTGAAGGTGATAAACTACAACTACAATACTCTGGGACTTCCTGTCTAGCCTGTTGCTGAAGCCCTCAAAGGGAAGCGAGGCAACCGAAGGATTGTTGAGCAGAGAAGGGGCACACTTCCTTGGGTGGGATAGGCATGTGGGGAATGAGAGGTTGTAGGCTGTTAATTGAGTGAGCACCTAAGATAGAGTATTTCCTGTTGTCTATGAGCCTTTAGCCTGGTTAGGAATCCCTTTAACCGGGTGGAGTTTAGTCCCAGCTCGAGGGTGACTAACCGTTGAGAGTGATGAACAGTGTATTCTAAGGCTGGAAGGTTCGTGGATAGTTTGCATGCAGTTGGTGACAATATTTCCAAGATAAGTACCAATCGTGTGATAAATTTACATGTTGTATTGTTATTTACGTTCTTATGTTATGGTTTATCATATGTGTGATTATAACTATTTGTATGTTTATGAGTATTTCCATGTATATGTTGCATGTCTGTGTTTACTTTTACGTTTATATGTGAATCTTTCGCAAGAGTGTTGTATGTATATGTTATAATTGCATGCAGTTTAAAGAGAAAATTTATGTGGCATAGATTAGATGAATACTGGGTATGTTACAGTATGTTCCACAACGAGAGAACGAAAGTGTTCCCTCGTGTAGCGTGGCCCGACCATGGGTGGATGGGTACGTTACAATATGGTATCAGAGCTTCAGTTACAACACTGAGCCTGGACTGGCCGGAAAGGTTCAGTTGAAGCAAATTATCACAGAAGATTAATTTTTAAGTGACCAAATTTCAAGTCACAGAGCGTCCATGGAAAATTTTGGCACCGTACAAAAAATGTTGGCATTCAGGTGTGCATGGTAAATTGTGGCACCTTGCAGAAGAATATTGTGTGTGGATGCACACATGGAATTTAGCATTGTGTGGTGAGCACACACATAGTAATGTGCACGTGGTGTGCGTGACATTGCAAAACACATAGGAGTTTGGTTGGTACGCGCACAGTATGAGTATAAGTTATCTCGCGACACTGTAGTCAATGGTGCGAGCAGATTATTGTGCGTGGTGGGGGCATATTGAACTTCGGCATGGTGCAATGCATAGGGAGAAATGCATGTGGAATATCAGTGTGTGATACCAAAACTGTGCGCAGTGGATATTGGCGCACAACAAAAAAGTAGTGCGTGCAAGTTATTGGCGCGAAAGAGAAGAAATGCATAATAGATATAGGTGCATGGAAGCACGATTTATCTTGTGGTGTTGCTGTGCATGATAAATATGGGTGTAAAGGTTGAATTTTTGTGCGTGCAAAGTCGTTTGGAAGGCGACGAGTCTGTGTTTAATAGAAAAATTTGCATGGTATTAGAAGAAAAAGAAACACACAACCACATTGGAGCATTATTTAAAATGAATTCAGAGTTGGTTTGAGAAGAAATAAATATAGTCTAGGTTGATAACCTGAGAGTATCTCATAAATGAATTCTGAGTTTTATATTCCTCCGATTCAGACAGATGGAAGTGAAATATAAGATTACATATAAAATATGATTGTTGAATTAATTGGTCTGATTACCTCGCCTTTGAGCCTTGTTTCCTCCACAACATCAAGCAAGTCCTTCCCAACCAACTCGTAGAAGTGTAAAAAAAATTCAATAGTCCACCCGTCTGGCCCTGGAGTTTTTTCCTTTGAAAAAACTTTTATAACCTCAAGGATTTACTCACTGGAGCAAGGCTTTTCAAGATTTACAACTTCTTCCTCCAAAAATAATCTTGGAAACAACCTTACTGTAGCTATCTATTCCTCAATGTAATTTTGTCCTGTATCCTGAAAGAAAGAGTTGAAGAAAATAGACACTTCATCCTTTAAGGCCTCCTAGCCTGTATGAACCCGACCAACTTCATCCTTTATCTCCCATATTTGCTTTTTGTTTCTTCTGTAGCTTTCAAAACGATGGAAGAATTTCGTATTCTTATCTCCACTTTTTATCCAAATAGCCCTTCTCTTTTGTCGCCATCACTCTTCCTCATCCAACATTAGTTTTTTATGCTCAGCCTCTAGAACCATCAAACATTGTTCATATTCTGCACTATACAATCCATGAGTCTTCTGATTGTAGTGAACGACTAATTCTTCTTCAAGCTTATCCAAATCTGATTGATCCTGTAAACATTTTTCTTTATACCAGGACTTAACTCGATTCTTGATATGTATAAGCTTCCCTAATATTGTCCTTTGCGCTCCCAATTCTTGTCATAACTAGTAATCATTCCACACTTCGAGAACCATAATGGAAAAAGACTCTTTGCGCAACCAGGCTGGGTTTATCTTGAAAGGGTGTGCAATCGTTGGCGTCCAATTGCCCAATTGAAGAAGGATTGGTACATGATCAGAAATATAAGGGTATTCCATCCATGACCTATATCTCATCAAAGATGTGATAATATCCTCCAAAACATAGATTCTGTATAGCCTTTTAGTGATTCCTCCAACTCCAGATCTTCCATTACGCCACGTACGAACCACCTCGGTAGGGGAAACATCGACAAGCTTATTTTTAAAAAAAATATCCTTAAAAAAGATCTCCAGTAAGTCTACCAAGGCTGTGGCACCCCAAACCTCCTCTGAATTGATCGTAAAAATCATATCCCCAACAATTATCAAATCATCATGAGCTAACAGGCCCCTTCCATCCACTTTTTCCCAGAAATTCTTACAATCTGTACATGGGATGTAAACATTCAGAAAGGAGATCCTCCTTTTATCCACTAAGCTAAAACCTCACAAAAAAAAACCACTGCATCTTAGGATAGGCACTAAGTAAAAAAGTTTAGGATACCAAGACACCAGGAGGCCACTTGACTTCCCCACATAAATAACAACACAAATCATCCACTCAGGTCGAAGAGTGAACATGAAATGTCTGGCCTTCTCCTCGGCCACCAAAGTCTCTTGTAGGAAAATAATATTAGGTAAAGATTTTGAGATAAGTCTACACATGGAGGCCACTTTTAGGGGTTCTCCTACCCCTATGATATTGAGAGAGAGGAGGATCATGACTTATCCCTTACAAGGGATTTCATGTCTCTAAGCACCCACTGTTAAATGTTAGATGAAAGCTGGTTAGCAGAAAAGGAAATGTTGGTCCCCGCCTTCTTGCGGGCACTCCTAGTTTTGATAGGAGATAATTCAAACCCCAAAACCTAGGACCATGCAAGGTATTTTCCTATAAATCCCCCATCATAGTTTGGGGCCCCAAGAGATCCACTTGAATCAACTGTAATCATAAATTTGTTCTCCAAGTAGGTCGGAATCAGAGTGGGGATAGAAGCCTCTCTAAAGGTAGGTACCAATGTTGAAATCATCCTATCTAATGAGTGGTCACTAGAAACAAGTTCTCCATAACCTGGGACAATGTTTGAATCTTCCACAGTCAAAGGCTTGGGTTGTTTAGTAGAACCCATCTCTTGGGTGGTAACAATCATAGGTATAGACTCATTCTGAACTTCAACTGGGTCTGAATCCTCTGGAGAAGTCTCAAAATCCTTACCCTTATCGGCCACATATGAGTGTATCAAATCCAAAAGGAAAATACTATCTGAATGGTCTCTTTCCCAAGCAAATAAGGTAAAATACAGAGAAGGGTAGTAGTGTTTTATCTTACCAATAAAGGTGCGGTTCGAAGGTTCTGGAATTTCTGTTGCCCTCGCAATAGAAAAATCCCTTAGCTCCTATGAGTCCACCACTGAAGTATAACAATCATTTGGTAGGTCCTCTAAGGATTCCTCCTCAACTGAAGCCTCAAAATCTTGTTGACATTCCTTTCACAGGTGTCTTGTTCGCCTACAAAGCATACATCAAAAAGGAATACCCAAGTAGTCCAATATTTGTACGAGAATGTGTCCCCTCCACTCTATTTCTAGTGTTTCCAAAAGACCTACATGGATGTCCACCTCCACCAAAACCTTTTCCATCCTCTTATCCTGTGACTGTATAGCTTGTTGATCGACCTTGATGAAACAACCTAAAACATTGACAATTGCCTCCAAGGATTTGACATTCCACATCTGGAGAGGTAGGCCTGAGAGAAGGACCCAAAGGTGGCGATAACTAAAGTATTCCATAGTCTGGTCGAATCTAATACGCCACCTCTTTAGCATCAAATTCCCTCCCTCAAAGTCCCACAACCTGTATAAAATACACACTGTCTTCCAGGATCTTAAACACAAAGCCGAAACACCCTCTTAGCAGGGTCAATATTTCAAGGGAATAAGCCAGCAATGGTTCCCAAGTGCAACACATCCACTCCGAAATAGGCATTTTACATTGCGACCGATT
Organism: Picea engelmannii; assembly: GCA_009831015.1. Lineage (NCBI taxonomy): Eukaryota > Viridiplantae > Streptophyta > Pinopsida > Pinales > Pinaceae > Picea > Picea engelmannii. The sequence goes on from ML795552.1 coordinate 382,597, forward strand.
GGACAACCTCCCCACCAAAGCAAAAAGAGAAATATTGCATGACTCTTCGAGTCCCACGTCCATTCCCATAACCATCCTATGTTTAGTCTTCTTAGCTTCCACACCCATGCATGATGTTTCAAACTTCCCCACTTTCCCTTATGTTATCACATAAAATTGTCAGAGTGATGTGGGTTTTTGGTTTCTAACTAAGTCTATGCCCTTGCCCTGTCTTTCTCTCTTTTGCAGGCCATGTCTTTAAATTTTCCCCTTCAGCCGACAAAGTCATTTTTTTGGTTTGTTTTCCCCTTTGTTTGGGCACTCATCTCCTTTACCTCTGTCACTAATCCTTCTGTTTTCATGAAATCTTAGTGAGTCATCCAAGTATTTATTTACACAGGCCGCATCCATGCACACAAAACACAACACTTAGAGCGGTCTAATATAGACTCAAAATAAAGTGAGCGAGCAAGTTCAGTTCTTAACGGAGGAGATTCCATTAGAGGTCTAGATTTACAGTCCTTAAGCGATTAGGATCATAAAGTTGCATGAAGTTTAACGTCAGACAAAGGTCCAAAGCCATGAGGTCAATCCTAGTCATTGGTACTGGGAAGGGCACGTGGCGCAGGATCAACGATTTTGCGATTTTGCGAGTCGAAAAAGTCCAAGGACAGAGTCATGAGGACTCGCGAAATGTGAAATTGCGAGTTTATCTAAGCCATTGGATCAAGGAAAGCCATGGAAGTTGACCTGACTCTAGCGAAGTTGGAGATTCGAGAATCAAGAGAAGAGAGGTGAGTAGCCTTTCAACTTCTTGAGCACCAAATCTCGATACGATGAAGATTATATCTGGACTGTGGATGTTATAGGAATAGGTGGCAACCGATCTGATGGTTCATGAAAGTGAATTTTGAGAGTTTTGGGAGAAATCGTGGTCATTAGATGCATAAAAGATCCAACCGTTGATCTAAAGAAGGGAAATTTCACAATATCGGGTATCGAGAGAGTGTAGTCAAGTGATGTGAAGGTACTCGAAATGCGAAATCACGATGCACCCAGGAGTTGGGCCCATGGTCGTATGTAAGAAAAATGTGGTGAAGGAGAAGCTGGAACTAGAATATTTGGGAGCGCAAAGGAAAGAGTGTGAATTTCATGAGACCTGCACCAAAATCCGAAGATGTCCACGTGAGTTAAAGAACGAGACCATCATGGTTTCAAGGTGTCGGGTTGACTCGAAGGGCCATTAACAACACATGGTAGATCCCTGGGAATTAAGTCCCGTCCTGATTCTGATGAAGGAAGTTAATGAAAAAATGAGTGGTGGAAACTTCCATTCATGGGGATTAAACCATCAACCCATGGTACTCCTGGGAGCAGATTTTCCTACAAAATCCATGCTGATATGAGCTCCCGTCTGATAGAAGAATGCCCACACATTCTGACAGAGCGACCACCAACTGGAAGCTTTGAATGCAGGGGTCCGATCACGCTCCTGGTAGTTGCATCAATTTTGAGTATATATACTCATTTTTGATATTTTGTTAAGGTCGATGGTTGAGCTAAGCTCCTGTATTGTAATGTTTTAATGAAGCTCTGGTTCTCTGGTTATGTAACTTGATTTGAGACTTCTTGTTTAATGAAAGTCAACTTTTATTTCCATCTTATTTTCATCTAATACTGAATGTTCATGATTGAAGGATTCATATGGATTGTGGTGGCTGTGTTGCAATGGATGCTTGATTGAAGTGCAATTATAGCATTTTCAGTTTCCTGAAACTTTGAATTCAAGAGGATCTTGTTTTAAGAGTTTTTCCTCCTTAGGTTGCTGGAAGACTTGATGTCCAGAGCAGACATTTACATCTTCTCCTCAATTTATTCCTCCTACTCACCCTTACTACAAATTACTGGCTGAAGTTGATCAAGACCTCATTTTCTTGTGCATACTGTCCCAATTTTCAGAGTTAAAATGATATTCTCTTGAGTCTGCCCCATTTGACCTCTTTAAATCCATTAACCATGACATATAACCTAATGGGTACTGGGCTTACCTCAGCCGCAATCCAGAGGTGACTTCTGGTTCTATTATTTCTGGCGCTGTTGCAGGGGATGAATTGAAGATTTTACTTGGGATAAAATGACAAAGCTTACTGATTCTGAAGGTGCATCATAACTCAGTACCATTGAAGATTGCAACCTGCACCTAGTGACTCCACTTTCTAGCAACTCCACTGGTCTAACTCCATTGTTTCATCTGGCTCTGAAAGGCAGACACATGAGGTCTCATCCACAACTGCCTCTAACCACGCCTGAAGCTGACACAGAGAAAATTATCAGGAAAGGAAAGACCCCTCAAGAAGGTACTTTAGCTTCTGAACCAAATGATTCTGGTAATTCTCATAATCTTCCTCTAGAAACCCCAACTACTATATCTATTTCTCCTGTTATCCCATCTGCTGGAGTTTCCATAAATTTGAATTTTAGAAGTTTTCCAGTTGATTTCTCTTCTCCTGGCCTCGTTTTGGAAGGAGAAAGCTTCGACATTCATGTCTCTCCTGAAGTTGTACCGTGGCTCAGACCCATGACCTTAGGAGAAATATTTGACACTCCTGTCTCTCCTGAAGTTGTACTGTGGCTCATACCCAGGACCTTAGGAGACTTCCCCACCCCTGGCTTTACTGCTCCTCCTCTGGTTAGAGTTGATGCAACAAAAACCTTTGTTCCTACCAGCTCTACAACCTTTTTCTCAAACACTCAACTGTCTCCGTTTTTCCCCAGAAGCACAGTTCCAGTCTCACCTATCTGAACTCCATATCCATATGCTTCTCCTCATGTTCACACTCCAATGGAAGGAGAAAATCCCCTAGGACTAGAATGGAAGCTATAATAGCTGCTAGGTATGCCCCTTTTGTTTTTCCTCAGTCTATGAATTCCCTCCCAACGGATGGCTACCTTAAGCAGTTACCTAAGTTCACGAGCGAGGGAGACATAACTGCAGAGGCACACCTTGAAGCCTTTTATAGTTTTACAGATAATCATGCCATAGAAAATGAATATGTATGGATGAGAATATTTGTTCATAGCCTTGATGGTGAAGCTAGGAAGTGGTTTAGGGCCTTGCCTCTTGGATCTATTGGTGGGATTGAAGCCCTAGATGACACCTTCTTAAAGGATTGGGGAGACAAAAAGGATCTCCTGTACTATATTATAGAGTTTGGGGCTTTGACAAAGGAGGAGAGGGAGTCTATATCTGATTTCGCCAAGAGGTTTAATAGAATGTATACTAAAATCCCCACTGAGGTGAAGCCTACAAAGACCTCTGCAAATATTACTTATGATAGAGCTTTTGATCCTGATTTCTGTCTCCTGTTAAGAGAAAGAAGAGCTACTTCATTGGCTCATATGCAAGATGCAACCCTTGAAGTAGATTCTAATATATTTGCAGTTGATAAAATTAGGAGCAAGGCTGACAAAGACAAAAGAAGAGGGAGGTATGAAGTTTCAACCTCCGGTTCCTCTGTTGTCCATCCTCAAGTTGATGAACTTGCTAAATTAGTAAAATCTATGTATGCTGAGATGGAGAAGTTAAATATTGAAGGAAGACAGAATTATAGAAATCCACAAAATGCTAATAACAGAGGTAACTTTAGGATACCTAACAACACTCCTTAGATTCTTCCAAGAGAGTAGAGGAAAATATATAGAAATGATCAGAACATCCAGGCCCCTCTCCAAAATAATCTTGTTACAGATGATGTATATGAGGATGAAGACCTTGATCTTGAAATCCACTGCCTTGGAGACACCTCCTCCTTTCCTCATTTGACTCAATCTGCATACGAGGAATCTCTCATGGACAACCAAATTAATGATTTGAGTAAGGAAGACAAGGCCAACAACAACCTGTTGGCGGGCGAAATTGACCGTCCGTCAACTGGGAGAGTGGAACCGGTCTGGGGTTGTCTAATAACCCAAGCCGTTTGGGATGAACCACCCTGATGGGTTTAGCGGCTTCGTTAGCCGATCTAAGGTCCTAAGAAAACAAAAAAGAAAACTACTCTAAATTAACTAATCTAACTAAAAATAACTATTAAAACAAACTAAACAAATCTAACTATTATAAATACAATCTACTATCTAATACTATACTAACTCTAAGAAATTAACTATCTAACTACTAACATAAATAAATCTTATTCACAAATATACAATATTTACAATTCACAGATTTGTATGGAAATTTGAAAAACTCATTAATATCCTGTCCTAAGACAGCGAGAGCTATTGTTTTTGATTTTTATAATTTTATGAAAAAGAAATAAACTGAAAACTAACTAAACTAAGCAACTAAAATACTAACTCTAACTACAAATCTAAACTAAACATATATCTAACTAAACTACTTAAGCTATACTAACAAATAAACTATTTAATAC
>ML795552.1:388690-422165 GCA_009831015.1 Picea engelmannii
GGGCAATCCAATCAAAACAAGAGCGAATCGAACAGTTTGAGTTTAACATAGTTGTTGTGAATCAAAACAGTTCCATGATTTCGACGAATATATCTTTTGTACAGGCTAAATGAGGATATCGTTTCCAGAAAAAATAGAGTCGTTCTTTCCAAATCGGAGTCGAACAGAGTTGTATTCCTGATTTAGAAGATTACATCACATAACATATTAAAAGATCATAACAATCAAACTCACGAAATCGTTCCAAAATCACACCATAAAATCTGAGTTGATATAATCCAACCATAACGAAATCATACCAAATCAAAACATGGTCATGCTCTAATTTTAGCATAAAAATCTCCTGTACAGATCAGATACAAACAAAAATCCAAGCGAAAGCAAACACCATAGATTTCGTCAACTCAAACGAATCAAATCCAGTGAGAACCAATCAATTTGCTAAACTGGGCACGAGCAAATCGTGTAACCAAATCAAAACTTCATTTAATTTTAGCAAAGCGAAAACAATGTACAAGATCCACAAAACTATGATAGAGTCATTTTGAATAATGGACAGAGCTATTTGAAAACCAAACTCAAATCATTATATTAATCCTAGTAATTCACAAAACGAAATTGATATCGAAATTCATACCTGGATGATGAGCAGACAACTTGATCATAACAGTTTGGAATTGACGAAGGCTGTAGCCGATTCGACATTCCTAAATATGATGGAGCCAGTAGTTTTCTACTTCTTATCATTTTCTTGAATCTTGTCCCTTTGGTTTGTCAATACTGTAAATTGGTTTTCCAATGATTTGATCTTCAACTGTAATAAGGGAACGTCTGTATAGTAGCGTTCCAACCACACCTTACATTGGTCACATGACGACTGCCCGGGATTTGAAATAACAGTCGAGGGTTTGGTAAAATCACCGAGGGTTTCACTATGTAGCTTGATCCCTGGGTAACTAAGATTGTTCCTTAGGCAAGGGGGTAAATTAGAAACGAAGTCATAGGGTGGCTCGGAGCACAAGCCTTGGGAGTAAGGGTACTCACTAGCTAGGAAGCATTCGATGTTAGAGTTAGCATCTTCATTGAGGATTATGGGCTTCTGATCAATACTAGGTTTAGGTTTATTCCTAGCAAGTATCGATATAAGTCGAGCATTCTTTTTACCTTTGCCATTGACAGTAGAGTTTCCCTTGACCTTTTTGCTCACAGGATTTTTAATAGCCTCAACCTTGTCTGCTAAGACGTCGGGTAGATTGATATCAGGGTTGACCGAGGGTTTAGGAGAGGGTAGAAGGACATGGAAAGGCACAGGTAGCTGGACCTTAGTTTCACTAACCACAGGCTTGGCAATTTGGACAGGATCTGTATTAGCAAAACCATTTCAAGAGATAAAAGCTAGCCAACTATCACCGTGAAGATTTAAGTGGTGAACAATGATGAGTCTGATTAGGCCGTGGTGGAACAAGCTACTATCAGCCTTTTCTCGTTTAAACCTTTTATCCATTTTATAAAGGATACACTGGAAGTAGAATAGCATGTTCAATGGATAACCCATGAAATTCATTAACAAACGAAGGTGATAAAGAAAAACCAGTCCATACCGACCCTCACAGGTCATGAATTGTTTAACCACTATCAAAAGATCATGCCACCTTGGTTTAAACGTGGAAATCATCATACCTCTGTCATAGGATGTGACCTTTCGTGAGACAAACAGTAGTGGCCATGGCACCTCCTCAACTTTAGAGTTTTTAAACCATCACTAGCCCGTGGCTGCTAACCCTGTGGCAGAGCTAATGAACTCTTCATTGATTTCAAGATGAATGTCACCTATCTTGGCCCTACACCCATCAAAAGTCAGGGCGAACTGTTGTGCAACAAATAGATTAAAACCCTCAAACCTCTGCACGAACGTGAGCCAACCATTATGTTCTAAGTCTTTCCGGGCATTATCGAACAGTAGCAGGGCTTGACTACCATTCGGCTCAATTCGCACCACTGGTTCCATGGAGAAGAGCACACGGTGGATGATATGAACGAGCTAGGGTTTGAATCATAGCATACGCCGGAGAGGAGTATTCACAGGCTTACCCAATGCTAGCAGAGGTGAAGCAAGGATAGGGATAAGCATTAATGACATCGTGTGAAGGTGGTGGAGCTATTTCTGTCCATGCAGAATAGTCATTACCATAGTACAACCGCTGATGCTTTCCACTATTCAAATCACAACGCATATGTGTTACACATATGCCACTTCAATCAATCAATTGAAACCTTTGGTAAGTGGATAAACCATTCGCACAATCAAAAGTTATGCCATAGTTTTAAAACCAAACACATAAATCGAAACCAATACCAAGGGTTTGACTATGAAACAATTCACACCAAGGGTTTAAACCATAACACCAATGCTTTTTCATATAATCAATATGCCAAGTGAATTGATCAAATAACATGTAAATCCATTTGCTAATGCATCACAACCTCAATTACTCATGAAACGAAATTACATAATCAATCAAAGAATGTCCAATGAGTACAGATCAAAAGGTTTTGCCAACTGCATAATGATAAGTAAAATGTAAACGCAATGGGCATATTGACAAGAATGATAACGACAATTTAGTGAAGATTTTAATGCGACTTCGAAAGACCAAGTTTTCACGCTTACAGTCGTGAAAACAATAACGAAGGTAATGTGTAAATAACGCAAAAAAATAAAAGTGTCGTTTATTTGAGAATTGCGACAAAAAATCAAAGTTTGCAAAACATTGGTGTAGGCAGCTTATGAGGACAGTAGAAAATGTGAATTGGCTGCCAACACAACCCAAACAGATATAATCTGAGGTCCAAGAAGAAAGAAGGAAATCCTGATGTTCCTGAGCAACCTACTAGAGCAGAGAAGCCTGCTAAATATATTGCAGACAACAAAAAAGGTAAGAAAGCGCAAGCCCCCTCTCCAGTGGTCAAAGTTCCTATTCCAGAAGTGAAAGAAGTTCTAAATCCCCCTCCCTTTTTTAATTTTGACCATGAAATTCAAAAAATTAGAATCCGTGTACCCCTTTTCGAACTGATCAAGCATGAATATTTCAAAAGGAGCCTCTCTAAACTATTACAGTCTGAACCCACGTCTCATTCCATAGACTCAGTCAATTTGCAAGATGAAAAGCCAACAATTATCTTGGGTCCTTTAGTAGAAGACAAAGATGATTCATCTCCTCCCTTCTATACCTCATTGAAAATACATGATAAGGTGCTGCACAACTGTCTGATGGATTCGGGGGCATCCCATAATCTCATGCCCAAATCCATCATGTATGAACTCAGGTTAGAAATCACAAAATATTACCATGACTTGTATTCTTTTGACTCTAGGAAAGTGAAATGTCTCGGGGTCATCAAGGATCTAGTTGTGACCTTGTTCCAGTTTCCCATGAAGAGTGTGGTCATGGATATCGTAGTAGCTGATGTGCCCCCCAAGTTTGGCATGCTATTGTCAAGATACTAGATAAAATGACTAGGGGGAACCTTATAGATGGACCTCTCTTATGCCACCATTCTAGTGTTTGGGGGTGAACATAGAAGACTTTACAGGGAAGCTCAGTTGGTCAACATTATCAGTGATGAAGAAAACCCCACAAACCATCCTATATTTTCTCTTGACATAGATTTGGGATCTAGTTTTCTGCAGCTCACTGATGCTCCTGAGCTTCCTCTTACAATTAGAAAACGACCCATTGTTGTTCATGGAGATTCCCCTCCTATCACCTCTGTGTGGAAAATGCTCTTTGATGGAGCCTCTTCTATGGAAGGTGCTAGTGCTGGAGTGGTTTTCGTTTCACATGCTCAAGAGACTATAACTTTGTCCTACAAGTTATAACTTGAAGCTACCAATAGTGTGGTAGAGTATGAAGCTCTCGTTTTAGGTTTGAGGGCTGCAAAGGACATGGGAATCAAAGAGATATCAGTATTTGGGGATGCCGAGTTAATTGTCCATCAAGTTAGAAATCTCTACCAAGATAAGCACCCCAGGCTAAGAAGTTATAGAAATGAGGTGTGGGACCTTGTTGACAGTTTTTTCCTGGATTTCAACATTTCATTTATTCCAAGAGAAGAAAACGTCATGGCTAATTCTCTGGCTATTTCAACAAGCAATTTCATAGTCCCTTTGCCACCAAAGCTCAGGTATGATGTAGAAGTAAGTTACAGACTCTTTGTACATGATAATGTCAAGCATTGGAAAGTATTTGAGGATGATCTTGAGATCAAAAGATTCCTTGAGACTGTTGAGGAGTTTTCTACACTACATATCGATCAAGATCAAGATTCTAAAATTAATCCTCGTGCTGATGTTTTCTTGAATAAAATCGATAATCACCATATTGTTCAGTTGCCTAGCAATCACATTCCAAAGGGACTAGTCCTTATGGAAATATTGTTTTACATAAATTATGTGGCAGTGAAAGTTAAAGATTCCACTGATGATGCTAAGGTGACATAATGCAGTATTGGTACAGAGGAAGATCCAAAATTTGTCAAGTTGTCGAGTGATCTGTCAAAGGATCAAAGGGATGAATATGCTAAGTTATTAAAAGAATTTGTTGATGTATTTGCTTGGACATATGTAGATCTCATAACATATGATACAAGAATCATTGAGCATAAGATCCCATTGAAGGAAGAGGCCAAACCATTTAGGAAGAAATTGAGGTAGATCAACCCCATGCTCCTGCCTATCATGGATAAAGAGGTAAATAATCCCTTGGATGCTTAGATTATCGTTCCTTTAAGGTATTTTGAATGGATGGCTAACTTGGTCCCACTGAGAAAGAAGAGTGGAGAAATCAGACTTTGTGTTGATTTCATAAACCTAAATAAAATCTCCAAGAGGGACAACTACCCCTTGCCCAAGATGGAGCACATATTACATAGGGTAACAGGTGCATCCAGGATGTCTATGATTGATGGATTTTCTGGATACAATCAGATTTCTGTCTTACATGAGGAAAGAGAGAAGACAACTTTCACCACTCCATGGGGTAAATTCATGTATGCCAAGATGCCCTTTGGGTTGATGAACAGAGGAGCAAATTTCCAGTGAGCTATGGACATCGCCTTCATTGGGGAAAGGGATAAATTTGTAGTCATTTATCTGGATGACATTATAGATTTCTCCAGGACTGATAAAGAACATTGTCATCATTTGAGAAAGGTCTTCCAAAGATGCAGAAAATTTGGTTTCTCCTTGAATCCCAAGAATTCATTGTTTGCTATGAAGGAGGGAAACTTACTGGGGAACATAGTATCAACTGAGGGAGTAAAGATTGATCCCAACAGGGTGGAATCCATTCAAACCTTAGCACTTCCTAGGTCCAAGAAAGAAGTTCAGTGTTTCTTGGGGAAGATTAATTTTTCGAGGAGGTTTGTTTCTAATTTTGCTGAACTTGTGAAGGACATTACAGTCATGTTGAGGAAATGAAACGAAATAAAATGGACTGTTGTATCTCGTAATTCCTTCGATCAAATAAAGAATTCCATGAACGAAGCACCTGTTCTCATTAGCCATGATTATTCCAAAGATTTTAATATTTTCTCCTTTGCTTCATTTGACACTATGGCATCCATTTTGTTGCAAAAGAATGACGAAGGGTTCAAGCAGCCCATTGCCTTTTTCAACAGGGCATTGAGAGATGCAGAGATGAAATATGACATCATAGAAAAACAAGCCTATGCCCTATTTAAGGCTCTTAAATCCTTCGGGGTCTATGTTTTGCATTCAAAGGTCATTGCATATGTCCCTTCAGCTTCTATGAAGGAGATTCTCATTCAACCCGACATAGACAGGAGAAGGAGCAAATGGATTTCTAAAATCCTTGAATTTGACTTGGAGATAAGACCCACTAATTTGGTTAAGGGTCAGGGTTTAGACAAGCTGTTGGATGAAACTAATTGCAAAGCCTTGGGGGTAAATTTTATCAATGCTTGCTCATAAAATCAATAGGGTGAGTTGTCTGATACAAGTTCTCAAGTCTTCCCTCCATTAGCAGAATGTGCTTGGTACAAGGACATCATTTTCTTTCTACAGAACTTACAACCTCCTGATGGCATGGAAAAAAGAAAAGTAAGAGATTTAAAGCTCAAATCAATTAAATATTGCCTCATTGATCAAGTTTTATATTGGAAAGATCCTCTAAGAGTTCTGTTGATATGTTTAGACCCACAGGAAGCCCAAAAAATCATGTTTGAATTTCATGATAGTTTGTGTGGGGGACATCACTCATGGAGAACCACATCCTACAAGATTCTCAGAGATGGATATTTATGGCCTAGCCTATTCACTGATGTTTGTGCTAAAATCAGGGCTTGTTTCAAGTGTTAGAAATTCTCAGGAAAACAACAACTCAAGTCCTTGCCTTTGAAGCCTGTGGTGGCTTTAGGACCCTTTCAGCAGTGGGGCCTAGATTTTATCGGGGAGATTCATCTGGCTTCTAGTGGTCATCATAGGTGGATCTTGACTGCCACAGATTACTTTACCAAGTGGATAGAATCTATCCCCACAAGGAGCGCTTCTCACAAGGTAATCATTGGTTTCCTTGAGGATATTATAACAAGGTTTGGCTGTTTGAAAATAATTGTCACTGATAATGCTACATCCTTTAAGGCCGAACCATTGATTCAATTCTGTGAGTAGTTTGGGATTGCAATGATTCACTCAACTCCTTACTACCCTCAAGGAAACAGACTAGTAGAGTCCTCTAACAAGAGCCTTATAAAGATCATCAAAAGATTGTTAGAGGACAATAAGAAAGCATGGGATTCAAAGCTCAAGTTTTCTCTATGGGCTGATAGAGTGACAACAAAGAGATCTCTTGGTGTCTCTCATTTTCAACTTGTATATGGAATGGAGGCCATCTTTCCTTCTCAGCTGGCCTTACCCGTGGAAAAATTCTTCCAAGACTACCAAGGATAGGCTGATGATATGATCAGAAGGATACAACAACTAGTGGAAGTGCAACAGGCTAGAGAGAAGTTACTGGACAAAGCACATCAACATCAACATAAGATCAAGAAGGCTTTTGACAGGAAAGTAAGAAAGGAGGATTTCTAGCTGGGAGATCTAGTACTAAAATGGGATGCACCCAAGCAGGACAAAGGCAAGCATGGAAAATTTGATGCCTTGTGGATCAGCCCCTTCAAAATCTCTGAGAGGTTTCCAAATAATACTTATAGTTTGAAGAATTTGGAGGCTGATGAAGTTTTTAGAGGCCCTGTAAACAAGCATTTTCTGAAGAAGTTCTTTGTTTAAAGCTGCAACTGGCATTCCACCATTGTAAATACCGTTCCTTTTTTTATGTTTATTTTGATTTAAATAAAAGACTCCATAACCCAAATCTTAGGAACTGAAACTACATGTTCTTGGCAGGTCGCAGGGAGTATGCCATCCCCTCTGGAGCCAAATGTTATCACATAAAATTGTCAGAGTCCTGTGGGTTTGTGGTTTCTACTTAAGTCTATGCCCTTGCCCTGGCTTTCTCTATTTCGCAGGCAATGTCTTTGAATTTTCCCCTTCATCCGGTAAAGTCATTTTTTGTTTGTTTGTTTGCCCCTTTGTTTGGGAACTCATCTCCTTTACCTCTGTCACCGATCCTTCTATTTTCCTGAACTCTTAGCCAGTCGTCCAAGTATTTATTTACGCAGGCTGCAACCATGCGCACAAAGTGCAACACTTAGAGCGGTCTAATATAGACTCAAAATCAATCGAGCGAGCAAGTTCAGTTCTCAGCGGAGGAGATTCCATTAGAGTTCTAGATTTTTGGTCCTCACACGATTGGGATCATAAAGTTGCATGAATTTTAATGTCAGACAGAGGTCCGAAGTTGCAAGGTCAATCCTAGCTGTTGGTGCTGGGAAGGGCACGTGGCGCAGGATCGACGATTTCGCAGTTTCGTGAGTCGAAAAAGTCCAACAGAAGAGTCGTGAGGACTCGGGAAATGTGAAATTGTGAGCTGATTTGAGCCATTGGATCGAGGAAAGCCATGGAACGTTGATCTAACTCCAGAGAAGTCAGAGATTTAGGAATCGGGAGAAGGGAGGTGAGTAGCCTTTCAACTTATCAAGACGTGAAATCCTGATACGATGAAGATTAGATCTGGACCACAGATCTTATAGGAACAGGTGGTAGCCGATCTCATGCTTCGCGAAAGTGAATTTCAGGAGTTTTGGGAGCAATCGTGGCCGTCAGATGCATAGCAGATCCAACCGTCGATCTGAAGAAGGGAAATTTCACAATATCGGGTATCGAAAGAGTGTATTAAAGTGATGTGAAGGCCCCCAAAATGTGAAATCGCGATGTGCCCAGGAGTTGGGCCCATGGTCATGGCCCGAGGTCACATGCAGGACAAATGCGGTGAAGGAGAAGCTGACACCAGGAGCTTTGGGAGCGCGAAGGAAAGAGTATGAATTTCATGAGAGTTGCACCAAAAGTCGAAGATACCCATGTGAGTTACAGAACAAGACCATCATGGTTTCAAGGTGCTAGGTTGACTCAAAGGGCTGCTAGCAGTGCATGGTAGATCCATGGGTGTTAAGTCTCATCCTGATCCAGATGAAGGAAGTTAATGAAAAAAGGAGTGGTGGTTGAAACCTAGACTCACTCGATAAATGGAAAATATGGAAGTTCCGGCCATGGGGACTGAACCATCAGCCCATGGTACTCCTGCGAGAAGATTTTCCAGCAAAACCCATGCTGATTTGAGCTCGTGTCTGACAGAAGAATGCCCGCACAGTCTGACAGAGTGGGCGCCGAGTGGAAGCTTTGAATGTAGGGGTCCAATCATGCTCCTAGTAGTTGCAACAGGTTTGAGTATATATACTCAGTTTTGATATTTTGTTAAGGTCGATGGTTGAGCTAAGCTCCCGTATTGTAATGTTTTAATGAAGCTCTAGTTCTTTGGTTATGTAACTTGATTTGAGACTTCTTGTTTAATGAAAGTCAACTTCTATTTCCATCTTATTTGTGTCTGATATTGAATGTTCATGATTGAATGATTCACATGGATTGTGGTGACTTTGTTGAAATGGATGTTTGATTGCAGTGCAGTTATAGTGTTTTCAGTTTCCTGAAACTTCAAATTCAAGAGGATCTTGTTTTCAGAGTTTTTCCTCCTTAGGTTGCTGGAAGACCTGATGTCCATAGCAAACCTTTACATCTTATCCTCAATTTCTTCCTCCTATTCACCCTTACTACAACTTACTGGCTGAAGTTGATCAAGACCTCATTCACTTGTGCGTACTGCCCCAGTTTTCTGAGTTAAAACGATATTCTCTCGAGTTTGCCCCTTTTAACCTATTTAAATCCATTAACCGTGACATATAACTTGATGGGTACTGGGCTTACCTCTGTCGCAATCCATAGGTGACTTCTGGTGGTAACACCTTAGAGTGACCCCCCGATACTCTGCTTCTTGTGCGTCAGTATGTTTATTAAAAAACTCAGCCTTATTCCCGTCAACCTGGAAACCCTTCACCTGGTCACCACACTCAATAGATAAACCAATGAGAACCACACCAGGAAGATAGGTAGTATACCGACACTTTGATGAATCCATAACTGTACAAGGCTGATGGTAATGATTTGATCCAAAGATTGTGGATTTAGGTAACTCCACTGGGTTTGCTAGTGGAGTATTAAATCTCCCATTATGTTGGCACCTAATGCCTTTACTCCTCCAGATCTCATCCACCGAGGAGAACAATCCCACCCTCTCCCCATAATCTCCTTGTCAGTTTCACCCATGAGTGCGATGACCTCACTATCCATACAGAAGTTTCCACAAGCCTTTTTGCACCTGCCACCTTAGAGAGTAAGTCATAAGTAGTATAGAGAACAATCTCATCATGTAAGAAATGTAACGAGAATCGGTTAGTAATAAAGGAAGAGATGATGGAATGCCAATCACTTCAGGGTCTGCTTGCCAGAAAACCGGTGCAACAATAAACACTATGATGCTAGTGGTTCCTAGGGAGAAGTTAGCAGATAGCTATCCTAACCAATAAAAAGACAGAGCATGAGAATGTGCTAGTTTAACAACTAACTCCACCATCCATCGTAGCTAAGAACCACCCTCCACTAACGTGTAGATACTCATAAGCCAGAGGAAAAAAACATAGTCGGCCTAAGGAGATCCATCTGAGCCTCCGACACTAACCTTTACCCACCCTTAGTCTCTAGAAAACCTATAAAGGTACATAGTCGTTCTCCATTAAACCTGCAACTCCTAGTTCCAGGTGTTGAATTCATTTATACATTAAAAAAACAATGTCAACAATGAAAAATTACAATTTAACAAAAAAATTATAATTTGATTTTGATGATTGACAAAAAAAATACTCAAATACTTCTTCTATAACAACACTTTCATTACAAAGAACGTTGGTAAGAAAAACCAGGAATGTGGTATCAATGAACCATTAGTAACTTCATGAGAATGTGGTATCAATGAACCATTATATGATACGATGATAAATAAAATATTGACAACTACAATAAATTGAATATAAAATAAGACGTTAAATCAAGGAAAAATAAAAAAAGATTATTGGAAAATTTGATTGTGGCGATGATAGGATAATAAAATATTCACAACTACATTAAATTGAATATGAAATAATATTTTAAATGAAGAAAAAATAAAAAAAAATTATTGAAAGAAAAAAGATTATTGGAAAATTTGATTGTGGTGATGATAGGATAATAAAATATTCGCAACTACATTAAATTGAATATAAAATAATATTTTGAATCAAGCAAAAATAAAAAAAATTGTTGAAAGATTAAAAAAATTATTGAAAGATTTGATTGTGGTGATTTAACATTTTTATTTAACAATAACATATATTTAAAAAAATATATATTTTATTTAAAAAAATTATATTTCAAAATTTGAAATTAAAACATAAAGCCATGTATTAGTTTACATGACTATATACTTGATAAACATTTAATTTGTCACATGTTTTTGTTAATTATAGTCTTGTGGGTCATTTAAGTCACTTGATTGTGCATTGAGGTATAAAACACTTCTATGCCCTTCCATCGTCATCAACCTTATATTTTCATAATAAAAAACAATACGCCTTTGAAGAAATTGATATAGTGAAAAAACAGTGTTTTGCCTTCAACTCGTGCTTAAAAAGAATATTATGAATAATTAGTTTTGAATTTATTAGAGATGGAAGATATATTGAAATATAATAAGGTTATTGATGCTTAGTATTGAATTTATTGAAGTTGGAAGTTAGGTTCTTAATGTAAATTTTAAGCTTTCATTGTATTTATATTTTATTTTTGTCAACAAGTTTAATTATATTATTATGTTGAAGAAAATTTGATACAAATTTATTGCATTGTTGTTTTGCTATTGGGGAAATTAAATAAAAAATAGATGAATAGTAGGGGAAGAGGCTCTCTTTTCAGAGTTTGAGGAAAATTTTGAATTAAAGGTGAACTTGTAAAGTTGTAAAATCAGTATGGGTACCTAATTGCCTTTATACATTTATCCATATACGTTTTGTAAAAACTATTTAAGATAGTCAAAATTACAAACATATTAGAAATTGTTTTGGAGAGAGGCTACCTGCCCTTGCAAAGTTCTCATGATGTAGAGGCTTGGGGTTGTGAGCAATCGGAGCACCATTCTTTTGGGCTCAAATTGAGAGATTGGATTTGATTTCCTAGAGTTCTTTCCTCATTGATCCAAATTGGATCCTTGCCTAAATTATTTTGTAAAATCGTAATAAACTTGTAATTGTTGTTTTCATTTTATTTTGTCTTTTTTGACAAAGTTGGAGGTCGAAGTGAACAATTGTGTGATGGTTGGCCTTCCAAAGGAAACTCATTAAAACCAAACACTATAGTCAACAAGGGAAAGGCAAAGAGAAATTGGGAAGTTTGCAGAGATGAGAGCTTGAAGAGTGCAACCTGCTTGAAGATTGATGGATGGAGGAGTCAAAGAGATTGTCCACAATGAGCGAAGGCATCTTTGGGCCATGGTCATTTGCATTTATTTTCATGAGTAACAATGCATGAGATTTCTGGGCATGCATAGCTCACCCATCGTAATGAAATTCCCAAGAAAAATAAATCTTTATTGCTTATACTATGTGGGTGTAATTTGATCTATGGAGTTATATTGTGGTTCTGGTTTGAGTTTTATTGCGTGAAATTTATTTTCTGGTTAATAGATGCAAGCTTCATTAGCTCAACCCTCTCTAAGCGACGTTTTGTTTTGTTGACTGAGGTTCCACTCACCCACAAATTGTATTCACACCACAAGGCATTTTATTTTGTTGTTGGACGAATTTACTTATGTCTGGGAGAATTTATACCTCTATGGGCATTTTTCTTAGTGCTAGGCATCTCAATTGAGAAGTTGGTTGAAGTTAATCATTGTTGGGTAGTTTTGTTTTATCTAGGCATTTTTCTTTTGACCCCATGCCATTTTTTTTCTAATGATGAGAGTCTAAACTCGCCCCATGTCTTTTTCTTTGATGTTGAGTGTCTAAACTCACTCCAGGTCGTTTTTCTTTGATGTCGAGTGTCTAAATTCGCCCAAGCCATTTTTCTCTAATGTCGGATGTCCAAACTCGCCTCAGGTTGTTTTTCTCTGATGTCGATTGCCTAAACTCGTCCTGGGAATTTTTCTATACTATTGTGTGACTTAATTTGTCCATTGAGCATTTCTTTATAGCCGAACATCCTCATTTATCTCACTGGTAAATTAACCATTTCCCACAGTTTGGGAACTTAGTTAGAATTGGTTTGGAAACCAAAAATGACACAAACCAAGTAGTTAACAAACCAAATAACAAAGAAGCAAATTCATTCCGCAAAGGTATGATTCCATGTTGATGAAATGGTTAGACTATAGGCCCACTGTTTATGGATCAAATGGTATTAGAGTAGGTTCATCATAGACCTTGAAGAAATTTCCGTGGGAAAAGCCTTGAACATGGAGAAGCTATAAGAGTTGAGAGACTTCAATATGTAGATTCAAGAGGAAAGTTGGTATTAGAGATAGAGAGAAGATGAGCTAGAGAAAGAGCTTGCCAATCACTAGGACTCCTTCACTGCCATGAGGACATAATTAGACAAGAGCATATTGCAGCTCTTGTGTTGGGGGAGAAACTCATTGAGTTGGAAAATTGGCAAGAAGAGAGGTTCATCGAGGTATGATCACCTATACCATGACTTGGAAGTGGAGGAAGAGTCCTTGAAGAAGCTAGAAGCATTTGTCTAAGAGACCAAGAAATACCCTTCCATTGCCACTACCGAAGCACACCAGAGGCATTGGTTCCAAACATGGTAAACTCACCTTCCAATACCCTTGGTGACTTTGAGAAGCACACCAGAGGCATTGGTTCCAAGCTCATGAGGAAAATGGGCTATGAGGGCCAACGGATTTTGATGCCCATTGTAGATAAACAAAGGCCCAAGAATGAAGACCTAGGATTCAGTGGACAAGAATCTAGCACAAGGGCAACTCAAACCAATTTCATCAAGGAAAGAGAAACCAAAAAAGAATCCATGTGCAACAAACCACTCAAATACGCTTGTAGAATCTTGGAAGAAGGTAACACAGAGATGATCTTGCCATCCATATTCACTCCAATTCTTGGGGGACCAAGAAACCAAGCTAGAAAGCATCATCAAAGACTGAAAATATATGGCTTAGTTTGTTTCTATTGCAAGAAAATGGGTCATAAGGCTAGTAATTTTTGGCACTCTAAAAGGCCAAGTAGCCCATGCAGGAACCATTGCCAGTACTGCAGACTGACTATACATTGGGAGGCCGAATGTGAAAATTATAACCTTGTGCAATATCTACTGTAAACATATATTCATAAAAGAACATAAAATATACAATGGAAAATACAAACATTACACAAAGATTTTTCCCCTGGAAACCCAAACCTGGAAAACCAACATATTCTATATTCATTCATTGTGTTACAATGTTTACAATACAAAATACATATAGGATCCAGTGGCATCCAAAACCCTAACCCAATGACCTGGATTAGTCCAAAACCCTAATTCCTCAATCGGAAATAGAAAACCATCGGCAAAGAAACCATGTGTCGAAAAACCACCTAAATATAATGTGGTCCCAAAAAATGCGGTCCCGATCCAGAATATTTTTTTCCTGGATGCAAAGAATATAATGTTGGAGGTTTCACCCTAAACTCCATCCCAGGAACCAAAAAACCAAGAAGAAGGCTTGGAGTGTCAAGTCAAGGGGAAAGAGGATCTCTTTTCACTTGCATCCCAAGGAGAAACGATCGTCCAACTACCTATTGTAGAAGTGAATGTCATCCATGACCACGAGAAGGACATCATGGTTATGTCAAAGGAGTCATCCTATCCTCAACTCTTATCTTCCATCCTACAACAGAGGCATCCTTTCTTTGAGATTTGTTGGAGTCTACTTGATGATAGGAGAAGAAGAATATTGAAGGAGTTGAAGATTTTGGGGACCAAAATCCTACAAATGGGGAGGTGTGATCTGAATTGGATCCTTGCCTAAATTATTTTGTAAAATTATAATAAACTTGTAATTGTTGTTTTCATTTTATTTTGTCTTTTTTGACAAAGTTGGAAGAGGAAGTGAACCATTGTGATGGTTGGCCTTCCAAAGGTATCACATTAAAACTGAAGGATGTAGTGAGCAAGGGAAAGGAAAGGAGAACTTGGGAAGTTTGCAGAGATGAGATATCAAAGATTGCACCTATTTGAATATTGGTGGACAAGGGAGTCAAGGAGCATGTCCATGATGAGCGAAGACATCTCTGACCATGACCATCTGCATTTATTTTCGCGAGTAACAATGCATGGCATTTTCGGGCACACATATCTCACCCATTGTAATGAAATTCCCAAGAAGAATAAATCTTTGTTGTTTATAATGTGTGGGTGTAATTTTCTCTATGGAGTCACATTGTGGTTTTGGTTTGAGTTTTATTGCTTGAAATTTCTATTCTATTTAGTAGATGTAATTTTCATTAGCTCAACCCTCTCTAAGTGGCATTTTGTTTTGTTGACCAAGGTTCAACTCACTCATAAATTGTATTCACTCCTTTGGGAATTTTATTTTGTTGTTGGGATAATTTAATTATGCCTAGGTGAATTTATACCTCTTTGGGCATTTTTCTTAGTGCTAGGAATCTCAATTGAGAAGCTGGTTGAAGTTAATCATTGTCGGGTAATTTTTCTTTAGATGAGTGTCTTGCTTTTGCCCCTAGGTCGTTTTTTTCTAATGGTGAGAGTCTAAACTCTCCCCAGGTCATTATTATCTGACACTGAGTGTCTAAACTCACCTCAGGTTGTTTTTCTTTGATGTTGAGTTTCTAAATTCACCCGAGTCATTTTTCTTTGATGTCGGGTGTCCAAACTCGCCCCGGGTTATTTTGTCTCTGATGTTGATTGCCTAAACTCAACCTGGGAATTTTTCTATATTATTGAGTGACTTAATTTGTCCACTGAATGTTCCTTTATAGCTGGACATCATCATTTATCTCACTAGTAAATTAACCAGTTCACACACTTTGGGAACATAATTGGCATTGGTTTGGCAACCACAAACGATGCAAACCAAGCAATTAACAAACCAAATAACAAAGAAGAAAATTAATTTCATAAAAGTATCTATGTTGATGAAATGGTTAGGTCATAGGTACACTGTTTACGGATCACTCACTTCGTCCAATTGCATGAGGATCTCCTCACAGTCTTCGTCTTTATCTTGTAAAATATTTCCCACAATAATTTCCCACAAAAGTCTTAATGCGCCAGTACATATCCATTATTTTCCAATATTCAGTATCCCTCACCCTAGATATTTCCATATTAAGTAGTCAATTTCTCATTTCGACGTCAACTTCCCAATCGTGGATGGTGCCTCGCTCATAGTGGACTGTGTTCTCAACATTTTCTATCTCCTCATGGATGTTATGTGGGATTTGTTCCTAGTATTCATTTGTAGAGCCCGTGTGTTTAGGTGCACCCGCGAGATGTTGGGTTCTAGGATGGAGTTATGGGAGGTGAAGGGGTTAGGGTGAGTCCTTTGGCCCCGATGCCCTAGTGTAACCATGACTACAGTTGGGCAACATAGCGACAAAAAAAATGACATATTCCCATTGGCTAATGGATAAATTCTAGGGAAAGTAGGAAGCTGTGTAGAGATTTAGAGCAGAGCCTCTATGATGGGGAAGCATGGCCTCCTCCTTTATAATACTAAGAAACCTCGGGGCACGGTGATTCCACTATTAAAACTTATGTTGGTGAGACAAGATTTCCACTCAGAGCCATGATGTTGTAAAATGGATTGGACAACCCACTCACTACAATAATAGAGCTTGAAACTAGTTCGATTCATGATATAATAGAGGTGTTGGTAAATGAAATCTCAAGTACGAGCCTTAACTATCAATTAAATCCCACACACTCCTTATCTTTCCCATCCATCAAATTAATATGTATTAATTTTCCAACCCTTTACGCAACTTGATTTCTTGTCTGCAAGCAAGGCACATGGTCGCACAACTCTTCAGTGGGAGAATCTTTCCTCCCTAGCACCCCATTCAAGGGTTCATTGTATTTATATTAATAAGTAGTTAAAAATGGAAAAAGTTAAAGATATAGTAGCCCCATTGTTTCAATTTTTTTTAGTAGCGTCATTGTAATTTTTCCCATATCATCTAATCCTTTCATTCTTGATGTAGCTATAAAAGTACTAACAAGACTAGTATAAATTTTGTACAAAACTTTCAAAATACATATGGATTTATGATACATATGAAAAATTTATTACTGCATATTTTCGTTAGGGTTGAGTGCGAGTTTGACCCTTTCCTTTTGTCTCATTGGGATATTGCCCAAAGTGTTCTTCTTTGACTCTATTGTTTGTTTATTCTGATGTCCATTGAGTCATGGTATTTGAAGTGTGTTCTTCACTTGTGTATTGGAAATATCGCTTTATCTTGTAGCAATCCATTTCAATATCTGATTTTGTTTTTTTCGTGTGCTTCAAGGATACCCATTATCTTGCTAAAATGTTCTTGCTATTGCACTTCCAGGTTATGGAGAAATTTTGAAAGGGTTCTCAGTGAAATGTCATTGCTTTGTAAGAGCTCTTCATGCCTTCACAGTTTCCTGTGAATACCTTCGAGTCCTCTTGCTTATGTTCTGCTCCAAAACTAAAAATGGGCACTCTATACCCCATTGAACCCTATATATATTTGTATGTCTAGAGAGGAACTATATGTTCCTTTGTGAAGAACAAGGACATTGATAAAAGGTGCAAAGAGGCGAAGCATTCAAATACAAATTATTTTAGTGAAGAAAGAGACCTAGAGTTGAAAAGAAGTTCAAACATACATTGTATACACAATATCATCTTCAATCTAGAGGGCATACACATACTTCTGCCATCCCAAGTCGCCTAGAAAATCCAACCAACAACTCAAAGTGCCACAAAATCTTGCCGAGGAAAATAAATAAAAGACATATTGATTAGAGGGGTCAAAAGGGGATTTTTCATAATTCTCCCACCACAGGTTTGATCTTCCCCACAGAGATAAAATTGAACCAAGTTGCAAAATTTTGAGGATAAAAATAGAGTGACAGAGTCACCAAACCATGGTTATGTCATCATAACAAGAATCTTGAATTAGAGTAATAGTTCGAGCTTTCATAAAAAGTTCTTCAACAAGTCATAAAGCATGATATCTATATATACTTATTCACACATTGCACATGAGGCCCATTTATTATTAAATCGACTCTATTAGATATACATTTACACGTTATATTTACATTTAACCCCATATATGCCCTGTTGAGGAAAAAGGTATGAATAACCTCACTCAAACATTTTCAGATCTTGCTAGAATAAAACATGATAGTTGGGAATGTTACTCGAGGTTTATAGCCTTAAAATAAAAAAAAATAATCACTTGAGCCAAAAGAAATATATACAAGAGACCAAGGCTGGGTTTATTTATTATATGTAACTGTGCAAAAATAAGAAACTAAAATATACACAAGTGTGTTTATAGATAAAAAGACAGGGATAAAAAGAATATGAAAATATCATTTAAGATGCACACGTGAGACATAAATCAACCATCTGATTTATTCATATTGATTTCATTATGAGATACAAAGCATAAATTCTCTTTACAGACCCCTGCGAGGGTGAGGACCAAAGTCAAATTTAGAAGTCTCCGATGTGCACCATACAAAAAGACTCTGACAACAAAAGAAAATTGAAGTTAGAGATCTGGAACAACTTTCCATAAAAGTATTGTCACCCGATTCTGCAAAATATTCTTTATCAGTCATGAAAATTAATCCAAAAAAAAAAAAGAATACACAGACTACCTAAGATATATCTTACACCTTTAGAAACAAGTTGTTGAAATATATGATTTAGTTTTGAATCCTGCTGCCTTCAATAAGACCTTGTTGTCATCAAGATGGTTTAGCTTTCTAGTAAACTTAGAGCGAATGAAGAAAATAATAATCTCACAAGTATAGAGCATACCTTATATAAGAAGTTCCTTCTTCTATCTATTTCCCCCCTTTTTGTCTCTTCCTTGGATTGAGTTTTTATTCCTATCCAATAAGTTATGGTAGTTCAACTACCTTTCTTTTGTTAAGCTTTAGTTAGCTTAACCAATAAGTTGAGACAAGTAAATAATAATAAATAAGGGTATTTTTAAATAATAACTAAATAGGTGGGACCCCTAACTTTTCTTGTTTAAACTTAAACTAAATACATTCCCTCCTTATTACTCCAGTTTTCATCACTTTAATGATCAACATAATATAAAATAAACACCCAAAAAATATACTCAAACATTGACATTACAACTCCCATCCTCATAGCCAAATATTTTTTATTTTTCAAAATTAAAATATGACTTGCCCACAAATATAACTATATCCATGCTTTCCAAGATAAATCAATATAAATGTAACTTTGTTGTCCAAAAACATATTTTCATCCTAAAATAAAATCTATTCCCAGGAAATAACATTAAAACCCATATTTACTATGAGAGGTAGTATGTCTCTTTTCACTGTTGCCTATTTATTTTGACCCTTCCACTGACTTGTCTTGTGAAATAGCCTTAAGCTACCTTTGCCTCTATTGGCATCTCTGCCATTGCTGCCACTATTGAAAAAACTCATCCTAAGGCAAGATTCAAATCAGAATATGAGAAACCTTTAACCATTCATTCATTAACACTCTACCTAAATAAAATCAAAATGTTGGTTCTATCATTCACAATAGAAGCACATGCAATCCATCCATTGATACAATCCTTCACATATTGAATTTAATAATCAATTGCATTTGAACAGGGAATTACAGGGTCATTGGGAAAATGGGGGGCTTTGTAATGAATGAAAATGATAGTATGGACGTAAATGAATAAATGGATATTGTTCAAGAAAAATAAATAACCTTATCCTCATAAAAACAATATCTCCATATCATAATTTCCAATTCCATTCGTCATCCAATCCTTTTCCATTCCTTTTCAAATGAAATTCACAATAACAGAACATGGAATAATTAAATGTTATTGGGAAGATGGTGGGCATATAATACGTGAAAAATGAAATTATGAACAAGAATGAAATTATTACTATTCTATTTTATAAATGATCATTTACTCAATTCCACGATTAACATTAATGTCCCGTGCTGAAAACATATTGAATTTACCACTATTCATCAAGCCAATTATTTCCAAACCAAAATGATAAAAATCCCTACCAACCAAATTTCATTTGTGCCATAACCATTTCTTTTAAAACTTGAACATACAATATCCACGACATGACAACTCTTAAAATTCTCAATATCAAATTCAAGGGAAATCTCATAACTACCATACCTTGTAAGTTTCATTTAAAAAAAAACATCGATTTCCTTTTAAGCTGGTAAAGCATTCCGTAGGAGGATGTCGACAAAACAATTTTGGACTCTATTATAAAAGTCAACATGTAAGGCTGTTAAAAGAATCATAAAGCCATCAACTGTGCATTATATGAAAAATTACACCATAACCCCAAAATAACTATTGCGAAATCAAACTAGGTTCAAAACCCCAATGCGAGCTTAGTAGTCATTGTTTCATCATATCCATATTAAATTCAAAGTCAACAAAATTCCTTCATGGATAAATAACAAAGTGAGCCATGATTTCATGGGTTTAATCAATCTTCCAACAGTTGAGTCAAAACAATTAGATAAGGTTTTGAATCTGTCTTTACATTCATTACTTGCCCATTCGTATTGGATGGGGAAACAAATCCTGGAGCAAACAAAGTGGGCGTGAGGTTTGGAGTATGGAATGCAAGCGAAACAATAAAAATCCCTTCCCACAACAAAATTTCAATGTGACAACAAGACATAATACACAAGCCTTTATATTTATGCAAACAATGGTAGTAATAATATGAAAGAACTATGTATCCTCCAAGTTCTGGATACCATAGTAATACCAAAATTTTCTCCAGGCGCAATACAACCATACACTTCAAAAAATATAGAGTTTCATACAATATTTCCAGTTTGAATCGCTTAAATGCAAAAATGGAAGAAACCCAAATTGAATGTATTTTTACAAGGCTAGAATGCTCACAAACAATTCTTGTAAACTTTGGAAAACAAACACATTTTGCATGCAAACTCTAAGAGCCAACAAGATGATTTTATCTGGATCAGAGACAACAATCCATGAATGAAGAGATAAAATCCACATACCTGACAGAAGAATGCTAGAAAACTACAAAGCGCAATTATTTTTCCTGCCAAGGGCCTAGTACAATGGAGGTGCTACTAACCAAAGAAACCAAAACAAGTGTGAGAAGTATAGTGAAGGTGGTAGCTTCGAGGTAGGGTAAGAATGAAATGAAGTAGATGCATGTTTCTTCCCATATTCTATATTAAATTCCATCAACCACATCCAATGATGGAGTGCACTCAGCCTCCAAAACCAAACTTACATCAACCATAATTTATCTACTTGCCACATAAATTTCCAACATAAAAAATTGGGCTCAAGGTTGATATATGGATCTAATATCTATTATATGCCCATCACATACTTAACATCAAAATAAACATGACCCACATATTTTTCTAGTGGAGGATTGCCATACCACATAACAATCAATTGAAAAAATATACCACAAGTTTGCATGCAACCTGCACTTAGTGTTTGAATAATATGTGAAAGTGTAGGTGTAGCAAGAGTAAACATTTCCAATGAAATAAACATTTCCTTCCCATAAAATCAAATTTCTAACACACCCAACATCCATTAATTGCAAATAGAGCCAGGTTAGGATCTCTCTTTTTTATTCTCAAACTGTGAAATTCTTCTTGTAAGGTAATCATGAGCACAACTTGAAGATATTAACAAGAGGAGCCATTTCTCTTCCTTATTACTGCTCAAAAGGGGTCCCACCTATTTAGTATTATTGATAAATATATATAAGTAATAATGCATTGCAACTCATTTGCAGGCAAGGATTTCATTTTGTGCTTTTGGGCGTCAACATGCCCCCCTCGGGGTCATATCATAGACATTTAACCCCATATATCCCCCCCTTGTTTCATATCATTATGTCATCATAACAATAACCTTGAATTTGAGTAATAGTTTGAGATTTTAGGACAAGTTCTTCAACATGACAGAAAACAAAATTCCCATAGCCCAGGTTACCATGCAAAGCTAACTCACAGGTCAATGTGCCAAAAATATGAACCCAACAATAAATAACATGAAATACAAAGGGATATGACTTAAGAGACTCCTCCTTTCACCAAAACGCCCATCCCCAAGACATAGAAGATAAAATGAACTGATAGAGGATGAACCTGAAAATGTTAGAGGGAAAAATTCAAAGGAAATTGATGCTTACTCGGGTCGTTGGTTGTTGAGGTTCAACATCCAAGGGAGTAGAGTCTGTCTAGTTCTCCAATATTCTATCTCAAATGCTAGCCTGGAAAGGGAAGCTCTATAGTCCAAAATCCCCCTCAACACTTAGATATTTGTAGACTTCGAAAGAGTTTATCCCACCTTCCTATCAAGGAGTGAAAGCAGAGGGAATATATAATGAATTCCCCATTAAATGAATCGTGACACTTCATATGGGATGAGATTGTCATTATCATCATCATCATTTTCATAATTATTGTCATCATCATCATCGTTTTCATCATCATTGTCATCATCATCGTAATCGTCATCACCATCATCATCATCATCATCGTCATTATTTTCATCACCATAATCACCATTTTCGTTGTCGTCGTCGTCGGCCTCCTCATCATGGTCATCATCATCATCATCGTCCTCATCATCATCATCATTTTCATCATCATCATCATCATTATCCTCATCATCATCATCATTGTCATCATCATCCTCATCGTCGTCATTATCAACATCATTTTCATCATCATTGTCATAATCATTGTCATTTTCATCACCATCATCATTTCTTGCATTTTCATCACCATCATCATCGTCATCGTCTTCCTCGTCATCATCATCATTGTCATCGTCATCAATTTCATTGTAATCACCATAATGACCATTGTATTCATCGTCATCATCCTCCTCCTCCTCATCGTCATCATCATCATCATCGTCATCATCATTGTCATGATCATGATCATCATCATTGTCCTCCTCATCATCATTGTCATCATTTCCATTGTCATCACCGTCATCATTATCCTTGTCATTGTCATTGTCACCACCATAATCAACATTGTCGTCGTTGTCCTCATCATCGCCATTGTCATCATCATCATCATCGCCGTCATCATTGTCATTTTCATTTTCATCACTGTCATCATTATCATCGTCATCATCATCATCATTGTCATTGTCATCATTATCATCATCTTTGTCATTGTTGAAACAAAGTTTATTTTTCTTCTTTTCACCTTAAACTCATTTTTTCTTTGGTTATGGAGCCGCCCTTAGTTCTAAAAATTCTTTCAAGAGTTTCAGGTTTTCGGGGTTCGGCTCTTCACGAAGTATGATTTTTAAATAACAACTCCAAAGTCCCGATACCGAAGTCTCGAAAAGTGATTGTTTAAAAGAAATTAAACTGAATTAAAAGGAATAATTAAAAACGTTTAACGACTTTCTAAGCCTTTCGTATTTTCTTTTTCAGCCATCTCAACTTAAACAACAATTTAAAGTCACGATGCATGTTTTTACGAAATCCCTTTGTAATCGTGATTAATTAAATCTTAAACATACTTAACAAATCATTAATCAATCTCATTTTGGAAAATCAAAGAGTTATCACTCTTTCACACTCAAAAAACCCTGAAGCCTGAAATCCCGAAAGTATTAAGTGCTTAAGCATAATTAACTTAACATTAAAACATGGTTAATGATATTAAATGACTTTTCGCATTTCGCTATTCGGGAGTTTTCGAAGACATTCCTTTTGAAATCCCAGTTTCGAATCGCCGATATTTGGCAGCACTTATTATGAATTAATGAAATATCTTATAGTGTAAGATGCGTATCTCTAGACATACTCTCCTCATTAAAGTAAATGAATTTATGAACCGTAGAAAGCACAGTCTAATTAAGACAGGCTAAAGGCAAATAAAGGTTTCTAATTCAAATTTCTTTCTCACTTTCAGTAAATTAGTAATTTATATCTGAGAAAGCTTACGCCTTCTTCTCTATAACAACTACTTGCTTCTTATCATAGATATCATGGCACCCAGGAAAACACATAAAAAAATGATGATACCGGTGAAAGCTCAGGTCCAAATTCAGATGTTATATCTGATACTAAACCACATGCTGTAGATTCGGTCTGGTCCTGGATGCAGATTTTTGAAATCTTGGAGCAAGAGGTTAGGAATTGCCCCGACGATTTTGGAAACAAAAAGACTGAAAATAAACTCAGAGAAATAACAGAGGCCGAGCTCCACAAAATAGCTACATGGCTGAAACTCACGCCATACAATGACATGATAAACTAGGCTCCGATGAACACTGATGTGCAGACCAGGAGTATCATGAACCATCAAAAGGTCATCGTCAGCTCGTTTAGACCAGAACATATTCAAGTAATGTACAAGCTATCCCCTGTTTATAAATACATTTATAATGCCAAATTCGTAGAGGAATTTCAAATAAAGGAGTGTACAAAATTTGACCAAACATATCTAGATATAATCAAAGAATGGTGGGGAATCCCAACAAAATTTAGAGTTGATACCCATGGCATTTATGCCACAACATCGTTAATTGAATACATATTTTATATAGCAATGATGTTATGTAGACATTTTGGGAGGAAAATCCCTACCCATTTCCCCACGGAATGGGTGCCAATCATACACGAGGTAGCAGAGGGTTACACTTTCATCTGGGATAAGATTTTATCAGATAACCTAACTAAGGAGATTGCAGAGTACCAAATGGAAAATTCAAAGGGATAGCCTACATATTTTTATATGTATGCATATATTATGGATGCTATCTGTTACATGACCCCTTTCCCTTTGATGAATTGGAACTGTAATTCAACCTGTGCAAAACCCATCCATATCTATCACTCTCAATTATGGGAAGAGAAAGAAAAAAATTTATTTTACGAGATCTGTCACTATGTAGTGATACCTGTGCATCAAATATTGTATGGAGACCCACCCCCTCAGATTTTAGAGAAAATCATGGGAAACCTCAAAACAATTTCTGATTGGTTTATCGAAGAAAATTTCTCTTATGTCAGAGTCTTCGGTTGTTCAATTCCCCCCCATGCTCTCCCTAAATTTATCTGTGACAGACTGGTGTGCAGAGAAGTGGCATACCAGATAATAACAAGAGGAATTGATATAGAGTTAAAAGCAGCTTAGAAGAAATTCTGGCCAGTTTTTCCAGTACAGATTGGGAAGTTTTCATTGCTTAATCTTGGCCATTCTAAATTGGAAGCCGTAGTATTAGAAGACATTAGACTGATAGATCTTGAACTCAGAAAGCACGACCCATACCAAATTGTGGGAAATCATCTAGATCATTGCAACATGAAAACATTCGAGCATGAAGCCTCCCCCTATGACGACATATTCAAAGGGGCCAGAGCATATGAGGAGATATTAGAGAGAGTCCAGGCATTACCCCCTGACCTACAGACCAACATTCTTTCTTTCCAGAAGCACAGACGAAGTGGGTTGCCAAAAATACTAAAAGGGGAATCAATAACCTCTCCTTCATAACAAGAAGAGATACCTCCATGTTTTGAATTAGAATCTCAAGATAAAGGGATGATAGAGGAGCACCCAAAGAATCTTGAAAAGTCTCCACAAAGATCAGAAACTTCACAGACTAAGCATCCGGGGTCTGAAACAAATTCCAAAATCTGAGACTCCTTTAAAATCGGATCAAATGATTCCTCCTTCACTGTCAACTAGTCCTGCCGATAGTCCCAAAACAACAGAAGGAACACAACTCACTGAGTTGGGCATCCCTATTGCATCATTGACTCCTTTACAGTCAACTTTTGGGACTCCCCATCCGAAAATTATATATGTAAGTGACCTTGCTCCAATATCTAGAGAGGAGATGCCTTCCTCTGACTACTTTTTCAGTAAGAAGAGGAAATCTGTAGTGAAAAAGGAAATGCATTTGAAATAAGGCACAATGGTAAAGAAACACAGATTTATCATAGATGGACATCACCTAGAAGAGGAATATTTCACCACAGAGGTAGCAGGATCTATGGGAGCTTTGGAAACAACTAACTTATTTTTAGATGACAATCTGAAAACAAGGCCGAAGAAGAAAAATCAGATGATAGCCCAGTTGCAGAGTCAAATAAGGAACTCATAGAGTAGTATTAGAGAGGAGATAAACAAAGGATTGGAACAAGCCAGAGCCGCTGAAAAATAGGATATTCAACTACTCAAGTCTAGTTTAGATGAGATGTATAAGAAGATGCAAGCCAGTCAAGGGCAGGTCATCTAGCAGGAAGAGTTAGCAAGGCAGTTGTAGGATAGGTTGAATTCAATTCAAAATTAGGTGATAGATTTAAAAGTTTTTCAAGCCCAGGCACTGGAGGTGCATATGAAGATAGAAGCAGAGAAACAAAGATTGATTTATAAAGTAGAGGTTATTTAGAACTATTTCCAAGAAGTATGTCAATCTTTCGATAACATTGTTTTCAAATAAAAAGAGGCTAAAGCAGCCCAGGCTACTTTTCAAAAGGCATTTGTACTTTCGGCAAAAGAAGAAGTATAAAAAAATCCAAGGCTGTCTGTCGTAGAGCAGATCAAGGGTGATATCATGCTTAAAGTATGGGAGGCCAACATAGCCGAAAGAAAGAAAATGGCCAAGGAAGTCAAGGATGATTGCAAAGAGACCTTTGATTTTCTAGACAAAGGATCAGTAGGCATCGAAAAATAAAATTGTCCTGATATACTAGGACAGATCAATATTGTAAGACATCAACTGAAACTCAAATAGAACTTAAATGAAATTCAGATTGAAATTTCGCAATTAAAAGAGATTGATGTTACCCAAATAGATAGATGGTTGGTGAAGCCAAACTTAAATTTGTAATCAGTTAAGTTTGCTGAAAAAGGGTTTGAAGACCGAGTTCTGAAAATTCAGAGGAAACTTTAACTGTTCGAGGCAAAGGATATACTAGAGCCTCCTAAATTTTTAGTGCATTTTCTAGAAAAATGTATTGAATGTCTCGGACCGAAAGAAGGAGATATTTCAAAGAAGCAATGAAGTATCATATTGTAGGCTCATATTATCAAGATAAGAGAAAAATAAAAGATAACCATAAACGGTTCAAGTTTTCATTTTTGTAACCATTAGCTCCTAGGAGTTAGGAAATCACCAACCATCAAGAATTGGTGACTTTGTATAAATATAATTTCATAAGATTGAGAAAAGGATTTTTTGCGGTCGATTGTACTAGAGAAGTTTTCTTCATTTAAAATGATTAATGAGAATACAAAATGGAGATTCCAGATTCTGTTGACCCTGAGTTATGTGTTCCTCTTTGTAGAAATTTCAATACAAATTAAGTATTTCCTGTGATTCTCCTGATCTAACAATTATACACCAGTGTTAAATACATAATCACTTCTACTATTATTCTTGTGGAAAATTAAACCACGATCGCAACCACAATCACAAAAAGTGAAATATCAAGAACACATAACACAATATTTTTTACCAGGAAAACATAAAGCTAAAAACCCCACTATCATATATTATGTATATCATGAATCATGAAACAATATCATACAAAAACTCTAATCCAAGAGCTCTCAGTACAATACAATCATCTCACACTATCATACACAAATTAGCAAATACATGTGCCAATTCTCCAAGTCCAGACAACTTGCCTCCTCTGCACAATCTCTACAATTCGAATTCTCACAATGATCATTAACGAATTGCCTAGTTTGCACATGCTCATAAGCATATCCACTGCATGTGTGATCAAATCACAACTGATAGCCAAAATGTCCCTTTCACCTGTCATGTCAACTGGGTCTCCACTGGATCTGACATGCATGTAGTTAACCATGGCAAATCTTCAGGTGCATGTGAGTTCACTGATTAACTGAACTCTCACTAGTGCATGTTTAGTTACAACTAGTACAATTGATCTTAACTCACTTAACTACACTTATAGTTCTGTTACAAATCCAACTCACTCAGTTATGAATGAAATAATAGATTAATATTTATTGTCCAATTTATTTAAGGGAAAAGTAATTTAGACACATGTTTCTTGTTGACTTTTCAACACTCCTTCTCAACAAGAAAGGGATTATCCTTCACCCCAATCCTGTCTCTATGATATTCAAATTTTCTTCTGGTGAGTACCTTCATCAGAATGTCTACATCCTGATCTTCCGTAGGAATGTATTGAAGCAACATGATCTTCTTCTACACACAATATCTGAGATGATGATATCAGATATCTATATGCTTAGATCTGTCATGAAACACATGATTAATTGAGAGTTTAATGCAACTCTGATTATCACAATAAATCACTGTCGGATCTAAATGAGAACCAAACAAACCAACCAAGATCTTCCTCATCTAGATAGCCTCACATGCATCTTGACTCGCTGCCATGCATTCCACTTCCACTGAACTAAGTGCCACAGATCTTTGTTTCTTGCTGTACCAAGAAACAACTGTAGATCCAATACTAAAGATCCCTCCTGATGTGATCTTTCTATCCGTTGGGCTGCCCACCCAATCTGCATCCGTGAAGCCATGCAACTTCACCTCATCCATCTGTCTGTACCATAATCCATACTCATATGTTCCTTTTATATATCTCAGGACATGCTTACATTCCTTCCAAAAGAGTTTGCTAGGCTTAACCATCGCTTGACTTAGCTGGTTAACCGCATAGCAAATGTCCGGTCTCACATTCACTAAATGCATTAGCGAACCCACTAATTGTCGATAGACAGTAGCATCCACTACCTCTCCAGAAGTAGCATCCTCTTTCCTCCAGTTTCCTGGAAGAGGAGTATCCATGGGTTTGCAACCCTCCATGTGAAACTTACCCAGTATCTCCCTGTTACACATCAAAATTACTCACTTTGATAGTGTCGCAAGTGTCTTCATTACCAAGGTTGCAAGTGTCACATTTTGCTCACAAGGTTGCAAGTGTCGCATGTTGCTCACAAGTGTCAGGGAAGCATACTGCCATGATGCCTATGTCGTGCCTATAACGACATGAGAAGGACACTTGAAACACCTCAAACATTTGATTTGGAAGAGGAGAAATGAGTTAGCAGACTTGCAAACCTTTTTCCATCTGAAAGCACCTCAAAAACTGAGTTTTTGGAGGGGAGCGCTCCCCCTTACACTATCTCAGAGTGCCGACTCTCCCCCTTACACTGTCAGGGAGCGTTATAACGCTCGCCTGGCCTTTTGAGGGAGCGTTATAGATTTTGAAAGCGCTGGCATCCCCCTAAAGCCTACTAGGGAGCGCTACAGTGCTCTGATGGCCCTTTTGAGGGAGCGCTACCTATTCTGGGTAGTTGTCAAGATGTTGAGATGAATGGGGGAAGCATCTTTTCATTTTTGGAAGGCAGTTGGATTCGAATCCCTAGTCCATCCACGATCTTAGGGCAGGCCCTCAACTGAAGGAGGAAAATCCTCAACTTCCCCAAGGATATATCAAGTGGTTAAATCCTCTCCAAGGATATATAAGCAAGCTTTCTAATGGTGAAAGGGGAATTGAAAAAGGAGAATCACACCAAACTTATGATCTCATAAGTGGTGCTGGAACATAGCTGAGGGGGAAGAACTGCTGGTATGAAACTTATGATCTTGGAGAAAATACACAGTCAACGAAAGGAGAGTGATTAGTGAAGCTGTTGTGGTCCAGGTTGTGGATCTTTCAGGCAAGGGTTAGACGAAGAGGACTCGACGAAGCTATCGCATTCACATCTACGATTGTAAGTACTGCTGTCGTTATTCTCATTAATATGACACGCTTGGCCTATTTCTTTCTAGTTTTTGTCTAATGTTTCATGAAATTATCATTAATTGATAGATTTGTTTTGAATCTAATATCAGTAGAGTAGGAAGTGGTCGTATCTTGTTTGTCCACATGGTCCAGCGAGAAGCAAAGGGATTGAAGCGTAACTAGGAGCATGCAGGGACAAACGTCGATAAAAAGGTACTTCTGTCATCCTTCCTTCTCATGTGTTAGTTTATATAGATTTGAAAGGAAGTTAGTGACCATGTTAAGCATTTTCTGTCTAGAGTTAGGGTCAAGCTCTTAGAGGCGATCTACTTGTCCGCAGGGAGATTTTCCTACAACAGAAACTGGCGACTCCACTGGGGAGATAGCCTCAAATCGAAACTTCTTGTTTTGATTTCTCCTCATTGACCTAGTTCTACCCCTTGATTGTTTTAGACCTAGT
The DNA here is from genome assembly GCA_009831015.1 of Picea engelmannii. NCBI lineage: Eukaryota > Viridiplantae > Streptophyta > Pinopsida > Pinales > Pinaceae > Picea > Picea engelmannii. The sequence continues at coordinate 418,732 of ML795552.1, forward strand.
TTACTCCTCTTTTGATTGGTTTCATGAGCTGATTGGCTCCTTGTCCCATCATACTTAGCATAATTGTCGATTTTGAATTTCAATTTTTTGGAATTTTTTGACATTTTTGGGAGTTTTAGACCCTGGCGCCCCTGTCCTAGTGTTAACAGAGTGCCAGTGCTCCTCCATAGCCTTGCACAGAGCGCTATAACGATCCTTGCCTTTGGAAACAGAGCGCCAACCCTCTTTGGCCCAAAAAACCCTCCAGAATTGTTTTTTCTGGGTTTTGCCTCTGTGTCTCTTCTGCTGAGTAGCCTTGTGAGTCAATGTTTCTTCCCTTTCAGCCTTGACATCTGTCTTTTGCTTGAAGAATAAACATCTTACTACTTGGATCTTGTAGTCTTCTTCACTATTGTTATTGTTTTTCTTTGTTGATTGGAGTTTGAGACCCATGAGTTGTCTTTCTCTCTGTTTAACTGAGTAAAAACCCTGGTGAAAGTCATCAAAGGCCTACAGACCTCTTCATATTGATTATAGTCAAGATCATTGTTATTCAACTCTTTCTTTTGGGTGTGAATTTTGTTTTCTCTTTGATTGTTTCTTTTCTTTTGCTTTTCGTTTTGATTGCAACGAAAGGGCGTATTGTTTGTATGACTTTTGCTTGTGCTAGTTTGGTTTTCATTCATACAAGAAGATAATTAGCAAGACAAGCATTGTGTTGAATTGATCATTATTCATATGCAAACAATAAAAGACATCTTCATGATTGACTGTGCATATTAGAAGGCATTTAAAAGTTTTAGCATTACATCAGGATTTGATTGAGAAAAAGAATCATTTGAGGGCATCCCCTATTTGTGCTTGATTAGTGAAAAGGACTTTCTCTCTCCCTTAGATAGATGTTCATTGAAAAGAAATGACTGCTTATCATATTCAATGCATTCTTTGGGTCTGAGTCATAATTCCATTCGTTTCACTTCCATGCAACCCTTTGCATAAAGAACAACCATAAAAATCAATGCTAATTAAAAATTATTTGGAACTTTTTCTTTTCTAGGATCCTCCACCAACAATAGAATAGGCTTAGTACTTTGGATTAGGCTGTGAGCATAACTCTCCAAAGTTTCCAAAACAAACATTAGCATCCTGAGTTAGGGAGAGTCAAATCCAATCATCGTATAAGTCTGCCTGGGATCCCCCTCTCACACAGGGGTTACGCACAAGGTCGCATTCGGGTGAGCTACGGGGACTAAACCTCCGTGGTTTAACTGATTGTGGTGGTCAGATCGTATTATGGGGGTCACTTCAAGGTAAATCCACAGTTACTACATGGAAGCCTTTTAGTTGATTTCGGGCTCGATACCCTGCCCATATGTTCTGATCAGACTGTCGATTGTTCCTGCCCAGGGGCTGACTACGAATTGGTAACCTTAGTGGCCATAATATTTAGGGTCTTACACAAGGTGACGGTGACAGGAAGTCTCACTGTACCTGGGGAAGACATTGGTCAAACTCACTCGGGCTCCTTGGAGGGTAAATCCACAATTACTGCGTGGAAGCTTGCACCAAGGTGTAAGTCCGTTAAGCAGGTCGCCATTGTAACTGTTCCACCCTATCCCCGCCCCTTCTGGACTTGATCACGCGATGTTGGATTTCATCACCAACTAGTACGGTCATCGAGAGAAGGTCCTGTTTTCTTGGTTGTGATTCTTAGATTCTATTAGCATATGCTGTTTCTTTTACTTAGTGGACCTTAGGTCGACTCAATGTTAATGGCATCAAATCCTAGGAGTACCAATGGAGGAACCCCTTCTTCTGGGGAACCTTATACTTTTCCTTCATTTGGAAACTTTGGTCCTCCATATGTTTCCACTCTGAGTCTTCCAGGGCTCACTATTGGATTACCAGTTTGGTTGTTCCCCACTCCGGTGATCCCGAATCCTCTGAATATTTCAACTGCACCTAATACTTTGGATGTCAATACACCACCCACACATCAACCTCATGTCAAATTTTCGCCTTCTTCGCCCATCAAGTCTCCTTCCATTTCTCCTTCTTCGCCTAGTGAAAGCTCTAAAGAAAATAGCTAGGTTGATCAGAAGAAGAAGAAACAGAAAGAGAAGAAGAAGAAGAGCCCGAAAAGGACCAAGACCCCAACAACATCAGATGTTGGCTCTAATAAACCAGTTACCATTAATAGTACTGGGAGTGTTGATAAGGTCAACAAGATTAAAAGGAAGAATCCAAAACCCAAATTCCCTTGCAGCCTTTGTAAGGGTGACCACTTTCTGAGGGATTGCCCCAGTCTTACCCAGGTCTTAGAAATATGGTCCTCCACATCATTGGCCTCTGTCGGTGATGTCGATGATACCCTGTCAACTAGTGATGTTCAAGTTGGTAAGAAGAAGAAAACTATCAAGTTCCCTTGCATGTTATGTAAAGGTAATCATTACTCTCACCTTTGTCCTCGCATGGAAGAGGCTTATTCTCTTTTGGAAAAACTTCAACTTCCAAAAGGTTATCATAATATTTCCTCCGACCCATCATTTTTTGATGGACTGGTCAATCCGGTTCCATCCCCGGTCAGTCCGGTTGATCAGGTGGTCAATCTAGTTTCCTCCTCGATTGAACCACAAACCCAAGCAGCTGATCCAGTTCCGTCATCGATCAACCCCACTCTTCATCAAAAGAGTGACACCAAAGTGGTCGATCTGTTTTCATCTTCGGTCGACCCCACTCTCCCGTTAGAGAGTGACACCAAAGCGGTCAATCCGTTTCCACCCGTCGACCCCATTCTTCCTTTGGAGAATGAAACTCAAGTGGTTGATTTGGTTCTACCATCGATCGATCCCACTCCTCCTTTGTTGAATGTCAAAGTGGTTGATCCGATCCTATCATCAGTCAATCCCACTCTTCCTATGAAGAGTGCCAAAGTGGTCTATCCAAGTCCACCATTGGTCTATCCGATCCAATCATCGGTCGATCCTACTCTCCTTCTAGAGAGTAAACCTGATACTGCCCATGTTTTTCTTGTTAATACAGACTCTACCATGCCTAGGGGCATTCCTCCTCCTCCTATGGAACCCCCTCCAAGTACTGAAGCCATCCTTTTTGATTGGGGTGTGGTAACTGGACCTCATCTTCCCTCTCATGTTCCTTTCCATATTACAGTACAAGTTCGTGGTCGGGACGTTCCTCAAACGCTGATAGATGAAGGTGCGTTCGTTAGTATTTTGTCTTTTGTTTCTTGGTACGCTTTGGGTTGTCCGCAAATTGCACTGGTTACACAAAATATGTTATCTTTTAACAAAAGAACTAGTCAACCTTTAGGGATCCTTCCTCAGTTTCCTGTAACTTTGGGAGGGAAAACTGTCTTTATCGATGTCATGGTAGTCCGAGACCCCTTGGATTTCTCTTTACTTCTTGGGTGGGATTATGTCTATGCTATGAAAGCT
>ML795552.1:427699-440836 GCA_009831015.1 Picea engelmannii
ATCCGCCTTATTCTATTTTATTGAAAGGTCTTATTAATATTGACCTTTATTACATCCGAATACATTGATCTACCTATGTGCGGGTTAGGACCTTAACATCAACTTTCATTCATCGGCCCCGACTGGGTTACCTCCCTAAGTGGTTCTTATATGCAGACAGTATCACCCCCACTGCATGTCAATTATGTGGCGTTGTCTCCCATGACCTCAACTTCCGATGATTTGGATCCTGTAGTTGACATGGTGATCTCTTCGGTAGGATTATTGGAGCCTGATCTCCTTACTCTTGTCACGAACCTCGACATGTTTTCCTTCCAGAATGATTCTCTTCCATCCGACGAAGATCTCTTGGAAGCCATGACCGAGTTTTTTCCCTTGACATGGTATCCTTCCAGAGCATTATCCTCTTGGAAGCCATGATCAAGAAGCAACCACGAGCATAGTTTCTCTTCTCTGTGGCAAGCTCGTTAAAAAATGAAACAGAGGACACTAGCTTTCATGCTGGGGGAATAACGAGCATAGTTTCTCTTCTTTGTGGAAAGCTCGTTAAAAAATGAAATAGAGGCCACGAGCATAGTTTCTCTTCTCTGTGGCAAGCTCGTTAAAAAATGAAACATAGGATTTGAGCATAGTTTTCTTCTCTGTAGCAAGATCGTTAAAAAATGAAACATAAATCTGGGGATCAAACCCGAAACCTTGAGCATAGTTCTTTTCCTATGTCAAGCTCGTTAAAAAATGAAACAATCACCTCTCCCTTCAAGTTGAGTCTTTCGCCATATCTCGTAGATGTCGAGTCGAGTATTTCGTTAGGTCTCATTTTTGAACCTTCATTTCATCCACCTATATCCTTTTTCTCCATCTAGCACAGAAATTGGTGACAACCTCAAATTCGGTGAATGAATTGAAGCTTGGGGGGGCATGTCTCCAGCCTTCGATGATCATTCTGGAGCTAAGCCACCAACTTTCAAGCTGGGGGCATACTGAGCTTAGTATGTGTTCTTTCTCGTGCTCGTAAATACATGAGAATGCAACCGGGTAAACTTTTATCTCTTTTTTGGACCCGTACAGATACGAACACACGAAAAAGGAACCCCACTGGAGTCTACTTTAAACCCTTTTCAGACTCTCTAAATATGAAAATATCGTCGAGTGATCTTGCTTCATTTCACACTCGTTAAAAGGTTAGAAAGGGCGTCTTTTGAGCGATAGTTTAACCCTTTTTCGGTCTCGTTAGACTACTGTACGAAAAAGGAACTGAGAGAGTTCTCTTTTAAGTGTTTTTCCAAACTCTATAATCCCAAAAAACCTTCGAGTTTTCTGTCTTTGGACTCGTTAAAGCACACATCGACAGACCCATATGGGACCAAACCCTTACTTCTTCTGTTTCGTTAAACAAAGGAAGAGGAACTTACTAAAGGTGAGTTATATCGAGCACGTGTTATCCTCCTCGAGCTCATTAAACCAAAAAGAGGTACTCATCTATTTGGATGGGGGAAAAATTGAAAGGAGCAAGCCAAGTAGTCTCTTGAGAACATCATCCAACACTTCTTAGAGTCTCCCTTGAACATGGAACTTTGTCATCTGCATGCATCATAATCCGCTGAAGCTCTGCACTAAGCCAATCCTCGAGTTCTTTTCACTCCTTTGGGTCACCCGACGCAAGTCACAGTATCCATTGCATAGTTTTGGTCCATGTCATGTTTTGCTGTTGTGCCTCAGTGTTCAAGGGAAGTATCTGCCTCGAGAGTCAGCCATCCCAAATATCTTGCCTCAAATCTTGTGTCAGTCCATGTCCATTTGATCTTCCAATTACATCTCTATGTCCATTTCGTGTCATTGATGGGGGATGCATCAAGGCCCTCCCTTGACGAGTCTATTCCTATCGACTCCAACACATTATCTGAGAATTAGACATAGAAACCACTTAGTACTTTGGGACTTGCATGCCTCAATGGCAGGCCTCCTCACATTCGATAGTAGGTTTGCATCATTGACCTCTGATCGAATGATTCCACGGGTGTTCGATTTCGGCTCATCTATTCACATTCGTTGGAATGTACTAGGGTACCTTGGGAATCATTGACATTAATGGTGATCTCCCTCACACTTGTTAACGGTTCACACCATTGACTGGTAATCAAGTGGTTTCTGCCATGTTCGATGTCAAGACATCTATTCACATGGTTGGATTCGTACCATATTGGGATTAGTGAGAAGACCCTAGGTTGAGTGATCACTTTGATATATACTTTTCCCAGGCTGCGAAGGAGTTTCTCTTGGACAAATGACACATATATTGTCCCATAGATCCACTTTGTATTGGTCGTGGCTATGTCTTGTCATCTCATAGATCCACTGTGTATTCTTCGTGGCTATGATCAGTCTGAGTCATCAGAGTATAGATCCACATTATATCTTCGGGGGCTATACCTTTTTATCAATACAATTATGGATCCACAGTGTATTTGATGGCGGCCACATCTTGCAAGTCTTGATCACCTAAGCATAGGTATGCCTGCCTTGGGTTTTGAAACATGTCATAATATCTGTTGGATGTTTGTTTGCAGATTTTGTCAGGTTCTCTGAGTCTATACCCTTGCTTGAGATTCTACAAAGCATTTCAGTTATCAGTTCACATCTTCTAAATTCATGCTTTGGGGGGCAATCTGTTACACATCAAAATTACTCACTTTGATAGTGTCGCAAGTGTCGTCATTACCAAGGTCACAAGTATCGCATTTTTCTCACAAGGTCGCAAGTGTCACATGTTGCTCACAAGTGTCAGGGAAGCATATTTCCATGATGCCTATGTCGTGCCTATAACGACATGAGAAGGACACTTGAAACACCTCAAACATTTGATTTGGAAGAGGAGAAATGAGTCAGCAGGCTTGCAAATCTTTTGCCATCTGAAAGAACCTCAAAAACTGAGTTTTTGGAGGGGAGCGCTCCCCCTTACACTATCTCGGAGCGCTGGCGCTCCCCCTTACACTGTCAGGGAGTGTTATAACGCTCCCCTGGCCCTTTTGAGGGAGTGTTATAGATTTTGAAAGCGTTGGCTCCCCCCTAAATCCTACTAGGGAGTACTACAGTGCTCTGATGGCCCTTTTGAGGGAGCGATACCTATTCTGGGCAGTTGTCAAGATGTTGAGATGAATGGGGGAGGCATCTTTTCATTCTTGGAAGGCAGTTGGATTCGAATCCCTAGTCCATCCACGATCTTAGGGCAGGTCCTCAACTGAAGGAGGCAAATCTTCAACTTCCCCAAGGATATCTCAAGTGGTTAAAGCCTCTCCAAGGATATATAAGAAAGCTTTCTAATGGTGAAAGGGGAATTGAAAAAGGATAATCGCACCAAACTTATGATCTCATAAGTGGTGCTGGAACAGAGCTGAGGGGGAAGAACTGCTAGTATGAAACTTATGATCTTGGAGAAAATACACAGTCATCCAAAGGAGAGTGATCAGTGAAGCTGCTGTGGTCTAGGTTGTGGATCTTTCAGGCAAGGGTTAGACAAAGAGGACTCGACGAAGCTGTCACATTCGCATCTACGATTGTAAGTACTGCTGTAGTTATTCTCATCAATATGACACGCTTGGCCTGTTTCTTTCTAGTTTGTGTCTAATGTTGCATGAACTTATCATTAATTGATAGATCTGTTTTCAAGATAATATCAGTAGAGTAGGAAGTGGTCGTATCTTGTTTTTCCATAGGGTCCAGCGAGAAGCAAAGGGATCGAAGTGCAACTAGGAGCGTGCAGGGACAAACATCGATAAAAAGGTACTTCTGTCATCCTTCCTTCTCATGTGTTAGTTTAGATAGATTTGAAAGGAAGTCAGTGACCATGTTAAGCATTTTCTGTCTAGAGTTAGGGTCAAGCTCTTAGAGGTGATCTACCTGTCCACAGGGAGATTTTCCTACAACACTCCCTTGTATACTTTACTTGAGATACAAAAAGTTCACCATCTCGCTGCCATATTTCCAATCCAAGGAAATAATGAAGAAGGCCCAAATCCTTCATGTCAAACTCCTTTGCAAGGTCATCCTTGCATGAGTGTATCAACTGCTCATCACCAGTCAGTATTAGATCATCAACATAAAGCACAATGATTAAAATCTTACCCTCCACTACAATTTGGTATAGGTTTGCATCCGCTTCACTTTTGGTGAAGCCCAACCTAGTGAAATAGATGTCTATCCAAGTGTACCAAGCACAGGGAGCTTTCTTCAGCCCATAAAATGCTCTTTTGAGTCTGCACACATGAAAATCCCTATCAAAGGTCTCAAAACCTTCTGGCTATTCAATGTACACTTCTTCCTCAATGATCCCATTGAGGAACACAATTTTTACATCCATCTGATGAATGCGCCAGCCCATCTACGCTGAGAGTGCAAGGATGGATCTTATGGAAGAGTACCTTGCAAAAGGTGCAAAGGTCTCATCATAATCTATCCCCTCGATCTGTGAGAAGCCCCAAGCCACAAAACCGGCCTTTTATTCCTCAACACTCCCATCAACAACTTGCTTTACCTTATATATCCATGTCAATCCTACCACTAATTTGTCAATCAGTCTTGGGACAATTTCCCATGCACTATTTTTGACAATGGAGTCATACTCCTCTACCATAGCATCAACCCAAGTGGGGTCCTACACTGCTTCCTGAAAGGAAGATGGGTCAATCACAATACATTTTCTCATGAGAGCCATGTATCCATCAAATTGATCAGGAGACTGTCTCTGTCTGCGCTGTGAAGTAGGGGCTCCTACATTCTGTGCAACATCTAGTCTCAATTTGTCAGCTTCCATGGTGCGCTTTCTTCCATTTTTGATGGATGGATCTGCTTGAGTGGTTCCTCTACTTGATGAACCTCCTCATGTGGTTGGTCCACATGTTGAGACTCATCCTTGGGAACCAACAATTCCTCTTCTGCATGCAATTCTAGCTCCCTCTCAAGCGACAACCGCATGGCTTTCCCCTCATCGAATTTTATATCCCGTCACATAACAGTCATCTTACTGTTCGACAAATACACACGATAATTATGGGGTGTTTCTATGTACCCCAAAAATATCCCAACTTCAGCAGTCGGTTCCATCTTCTTCCTGGAATCCTTGGTCACATGCACATAAACAAATGAGCCAAATTTTTTAAAATGAGAAACATCTAGTTTCTTACCAGTAAAGGATTCTTCAAGTGTACTCATGCCAAGTACTCTATGAGGACAATGGTTCTGCACATAAATCGCAGTATTTCATGCTTCTACCCATAAATGCATTGGTAGGCCTTGATCATGCAACATTGATCGTGCTGCACCCATGATCGTTCTGTTCTTTCTCTCCACGACCCCATTTTGCTGTGGGATATGAGGCGCTATGAGTTCTCTTCGAATTCCTTCTCTGCTACAGAAGTCTTTGAATTCATTAGAGATGTATTCTCCACCATTATTTCTCCTTAGAGCCTTCACTTGCTTCCCCGACTCTTTCTCCACCAATGCTTTAAACTCACAGAAATTTGAGAATGTTTGATCCTTCTTCTACATGAAGAATATCCAGCATTTACGAGAAAAGTCATAAACAAAAATAACATAATACCTATGTTTTGTTGTTGAAGCAACGGAGAATGGTCCACACACGTTCGTTTGAATTCTCTCCAGGATCACTAAAGCACGGTTCTCATTTTCATTAAAGGTGGACTTTACATACTTCCCTAGGGTGCACCCCTTGCACTGATCTAACTGAGCAAGTGTTCCCATTGGAAGTCCAGTAGATATTTGCTACATGATCTTTAAGGCTCCATGATGAAGATGGCCCAATCACCTGTGCCATAATTCGTCCTCATCCCAGATCACCACTTTTTCCGCCTTGCCTATCATGGCACCGCAACCATCTACCTCCAACATTTATAGATTCTTAACTCGAATCCCTATCTTCTTGACTTGAATCATTTCTTTATGTCGCAGGTAGGCTTTACCACTGCTAAAAACAACATCATAGCCTCTGTCCTCCAACATTGCGACTGAGACCAAGTTTTTTTTCAGACCTGGAACATGCATAACATTTTTCAATTGAAATGGTTTACCTGACTCCCTCTGAAAGGTAATGGTACCAATACTAGTTGCACTGTATCGTCCATCGTCGCCCATCTCTATATGAATTATGAGATATTTCTCCTCCAAGTCAATGAAAGACTCTTTATCTCCCGTCATGTGGAAGGAAGCACCACTATCCAAATACCACATCGATCTCGATGCACTTGAAGCCATGCATGCAATAAAAGTGAATTCAAGTTCAAATTGTGAGATAAGATCCTCACCAGTTGCAGATCCAACAAATTTCTTGTTCTTCCTCTTCTGTGGATAGTTAGTAGCGAGATGCCCATGTTCGTGACAGTGAAAACAATTCACTTTGGACAAATCCAACTTCTTGACTTTAGACTCATATTTTGGATGGAATATCTTCCCTTTCCCTTTCCTTGCCTTGGTAGTCAAGGCACAATCCTCTTCATCATCATGCTTTGATGAAGATCCATCTCTGGTGTTCTGCCTGAACTCCTCTTGCACTATATCCGACCATAGTCATTCCCAATCTGATAATTTTTCCCTTCCATTGACAAAGTCTTGATAACTGTGCCAACTCTTGGGAAGTCCTAGGAGAGCCAAGCTCACCAAATCATCAACAACAACTGTTATTCCCACACTTCCAATCTCATCCCGACATTGGACAAAATTCGTGAGATATTTTGGAATGGTGTCACCCTTCTCCATCTTGATCTTCCTGAGTTCATCTTTGAGTGCCAATTTCCTATGGTCGTTACTATTTTGGAACAGATCCGTCAAAACCTTCCACATTGCATATGGTGTGGTTTTCCCATAGAGATTTGAGACAATGTCGTCTTGTACTCCCTCCAACAGAATCCTCCTCGCCTTTGCTACTTTCTTTTGCCATGCATCAAGATTTGCAGTGTCTGTCGCATCCGGCTTAGGAACACATTTGTCAATGTAGTCCTTTAAGCCATTTTCTTTGAGTAGTGCTTCCATCCTGTTGATCCGTAGGATCTTTTAATGACTTATGGTTGAGTTTTAATTTTGCATGCGTTAATTAACCATTTGAGAAACTTAGTGAAAGAATGAGGAAAGAAGAGGAATTATGACAGCCATATATACATTTGCATATCTGAAATGAAAGAATAAACAACAAACCATAACACGCAGATTGATAACGGAGTTTGGCACAACTTTGCCTACGTCTCCGAGCCTTTTCTCTGTGGAAGAGGCTTCTTTATTTCTACTCAAATGCTCAAAATTACATCACTGCAATGCCAAATGGCTACAAGACTGATCTGGTCATGTTCTTCCAGATCTCTAGAACCATGCAAAGAAAACGACACGCAAAACGGACGTCCGGAGCTCCCAGAAATGATCTGACAACGTCTCCTCCTCAAAAGCCTCTCTGCCTCAAAATGGCTTTGGATTGGATTCTCCTCAGCATAATTCTTCTCTGAATGCCCCCCTATGGCCTCAAACAGTCCCGAGTTATATAGATGGGAAGTTGGTTACTCATCTCCAATTTCCTCCTAAAGTTTAGGCTCCATAAATGCCCAATAACTCCCAAAAATGGAGAAAATTAGTTAAAAATGGGCTAAATAACAATTAAAAACCAAAATTAGGTATAAAACCCACTTTATAGTTATAAATCGAGCGCTATCCCCCTTCATCCATGCGTGCCCCCTTGAACGGTCATATGGGGCTCCATGTGGCCACATCCCAACTGTGCGCTATGTGCCCGCGCCCTCTTTGAGTGGTTGGTCATATAGACCACGGGTTGAACCATGGGCTGGGGCTAAGCCCCAACCCCTTTCCACCCTCCATACAATACTTTGCAATATATTTAATATTGTGGGTTTTATAACATAAGAAATAATTTGGCGCATTGGTAAAGGAACATTTCTTAAGTTGTTGGGCTTGGTGGTGGTCATGGGTTCAAATCCCATGGACCCCAAAAACAATTTTTGAAACATGCCACTTCACTGATCACTGGTTGCCACGTGGCTTCCCATGACTGGGCCATGTGGCATCTCCCCATTTGACGGATTAATGCCACTTGTCAGCTATTGACTGGTTCAGGTGCCTGCCACATGTATGCCTTGTCAGCGAACCTGCCCAATCACCATCAGCCAGAGAGTGCCACATCATCTACTGCATAGTCAGCATGCTGATGTCATGCTACCATCAACGTTGACTTTTTGACCAGTTGACCTTTGAATTTTTACCTGTTTGGGCTTCCGATCAGAATGTGATAACTTTCATATACGGAGCCCGTTTGACAAAGTAAATATACCGCTGGAATCGGGAAAATGAGATAGAAGCAATGGAATTAGTTTCGTTGGATTCTGAGCACTTTCATTTTTGAGCATTTTTCAAGCCCTGTTAGGCTTCTGGATCCGATTTCGGATCACACCTCCCCACAATAAGAGATTTTGGTCCCCAAAAGGTTACTGACCAGTCAACAAGCTCGGGATAGGCCACCCGACTTTCTCTCTGTCTCTGAACTCTGTCCCTTTCACCTGTCTCATCAAGATCAACTGTAACACAATCATGAAAACTGACAGTATATTGTTAGCCATTTGAACCTTGTTACATCTTACTAAAGCTACTATCATCCATGTAGAAAACATTACTAATGACAACATCAAAAAGACGACTGCAAATGAGCTGATATACTTTAGATATCTGCACGACATGAGATTATCTTGAAGCAAATTATGATTGATTTTCCATTCAACAACCATATCTTGCTCTTGCTTAAGATCAATTACTTCATTTGAAACAATTATTGGTTTGTTGCATGCTTGCACTGCATTCGTTAATTGTTCCATTGTTTGAAGTGTTTTATTTGCCTTAACATGATGAGCATGAACCGCATAATCATGACCTGCTTTAATGAATTGATATTGATTCTTTGTCCTGTAGAAGATTGCCTTACGATCAAATAAGTATGGACTACCTAAGATCATTCCACATTCTCTTAACGACACAACATCACAAGTTACTTCGTCCACATACTTAGATGAAATTGCAAATTTAATTGTGCAGTGTTTTTTTATGTGCATCTGATGAAGATTGCTCATCCATTTAAGTGTGTAAGGCTTATGATGTGTTTGTGTTTTTAAACCCAATTGCTTAACCAATTCTTCTGAGATTAGATTAGATTGATATCCACTGTCAATTAATGTGTCTATATTAGTGTGTCGCATGATTACCCTTATATGAAACAACTTGCTTCTACAATCAATATCTTCACCATTTTTACCTGTCATACCAACCAATGAAATCTTTGACTCATCACCTGAATCTGATCCCAAGTCTATGGGTTTTGATGTCATTGCCACTGTTTGCATTCCCTTCTTTTATTTGAACCACTTTGGCCTCTTCTCGGGATGCAACTTCCAACATCTGTCCTCATCATGTCCCTCTTTCTTGCAATGCTTGCAAGAGGGATTTCCTTCCTTCTTTGTCACTACATTTGCATTCTTGCCATTGCCATGCCTTTTCCTCTTGTCCTCTTTCCTCGAAGACAACGATTCCTCTGACACACCTGCTTTCCCTGCTTCAATATACATAGCTTGAACAAAAACCTCATCAAGGTTAGTGGGTCCAAACATGAAAATAGTATTTCTAATATGCGCAGGTAAACCTTCTATATACTTCATAAGGGTTTCTTGTGTTTGCAAAGGAATATCTAACATTAATGCCATTTTTCAAAATCCATCGGTGTATTCTTGCACTGTTTGTCCTTTTCTTATTTTTAAAGATTGCCATTAAATTATTGCTTTTTCTTTATAACCCAAAGGATATAATTGTTTTCTAAGTGCAGAAATGAAATCCTTTCATGATGGAAATACATTACCCACATTTTGTGTTCCTTTTTGCAGCTTGCTTTGCCACCAGATAAGAGCTGTACCTGCAAGTCTCAAAGATGCCAACTTGATTTGTGTGGCCCCATCCTTGATCTGTTGCACACTACAGTATACCTCCATCTGCCTGATCCAATTATCAATTTTTTCTGCATTTACTTCACCATCATATATGGGCAACTCAAATTTTACATCAAGTTTTTACAATGGCATTTCATGTTTATTCTTATGAACATTTTTCTTTCCACTAGATTTAGAACTTGAACTTGAAGAAGAAGGAGAAGAAGGAGGTGTTGATGGAGGTGAAGGAGGAATCTGAGGATGGTCCTCTTCCTCTTCACTTTTTCCCTTTGAAGAATCACCCAAAACTGGTCGCTTCCGTTCCAAGTAATCTTCGTACAAGACTTTTACCATCTCCGACATAGCAAGGAATTTTTTCCGGAACTCTTTCTCATCTTGAGAAATCCCTTCTTCCGATGCCATCTTCTAGCTATGAGAAGATATTTTTCTCAATCCAATTAATGGATTCTCTACAACAAGATCGCCTTCACCACGCTATAGCTTTTCCCTGGTTAAGATGCAACTCAAATCCAAACGTCAAGTAGCTTTGATACCACTTGATCCGTAGGATCTTTTAATGACTTATGGTTGAGTTTTAAATTTGCATGCGTTAATTAACCATTTGAGAAACTTAGTGAAAGAATGAGGAAAGAAGAGGAATTATGACAACCATATATACATTTGCAGATCTGAAATGAAAGAATAAACAACAAACCATAACATGCAGATTGATAACGGAGTTTGGCACAACTTTGCCTACGTCTCTGGGCCTTTTCTCTGTGGGAGAGGCTTCTTTATTTCTTCTCAAATGCTCAAAAGTACATTGCTGCAATGCCAAATGGCTACAAGACTGATCTTGTCATGTTCTTCCAGATCTCTAGAACCATGCAAAGAAAACGACACGCAAAACGGACGTCCGGAGCTTCCAGAAATGATCCGACAACGTCTCCTCCTCAAAAGCTTCTCTGCCTCAAAATGGATTTGGCTTGGCTTCTCCTCAGCATAATTCTTCTCTTAATGGCCCCCTATGGCCTCAAACAGGCCTGGGTTATATAGCTGGGAAGTTGGTTACTCATCTCCAACTTCCTCCTAAAGTTTAGGCTCCATAAATGCCCAATAACTTCCAAAAATGGAGAAAATTAGTTAAAAATGGGCTAAATAACAATTAAAAACCAAAATTAGGTATAAAACCCACTTTATAGTTATAAATCGGGTTCTAGCCCCCTTCATCCACATGTGCCCCCTTGAACGGTCATATGGGGCTCCATGTGGCCACATCCCAACTGCGGGTTATGCGCCCGCGCCCTCTTTGAGTGGTTGGTCATATAGACCACGGGTTGAACCATGGGCTGGGGCTAAGCCCCAACCCCTTTCCGCCCTCCATACAATACTTTGCAATATATTTAATATTGTGGGTTTTATAACATAAGAAATAATTTGGCGCATTGGTAAAGGACCATTTCTTAAGTTGTTGGGCTTGGTGGTGGTCATGGGTTCAAATCCCATGGACCCCAAAAACAATTTTTGAAACATGCCACTTCACTGATGACTGGTTGCCACGTGGCTGCCCATGACTGGGCCACATGGCATCTCCCCATTTGACGGATTAATGCCACTTGTTAGCTATTGACTGGTTCAGTTTCCTGCCACATGTCTGCCTTGTCAGTGAACCTGCCCAATCACCATCAGCCAGAGAGTGCCATGTCATCTACTGCACAGTCAACATGCTGATGTCATGCTGCCATTAGCGTTGATGTTTTGACCAGTTGACCTTTGACTTTTTACCTGTTTGGGCTTCCGATCAGAACGCGATAAATTTCGCATACAGAGCCCATTTTACAAAGTAAATATACCGCCGGAATCGGGAGGACGAGAGAGACACAATGGCATTGGTTTCGTTGGATTCTGAGCACTTTCATTTTGAGCATTTTTCAAGCTCTGTCAGGCTTCTGGATCCGATTTCGGATCACACCTCCCCACAATAAGAGATTTTGGTCCCCAAAAGGTTACTGACCAGTCAACAAGCTCGGGATAGGCCACTTGAATTTCTCTCTGTCTCTGAACTCTGTCCCTTTCACCTGTCTCATCAAGATCAACTGTAACACAATCATGACAACTGACAGTATATTGTTAGCCATTTGAACCTTGTTACATCTTACTGAAGCTACTATCATCCATGTAGAAAACATTACTAAAGATAGCATAAAAAAGATGACTGCAAATGAGTTGATATACTTTAGATATCTGCACGACATGAGCTTATCTTGAAGCAACTTATGATTGATTTTCCATTCAACAACCATATCTTGTTCTTGCTTAAGATCAATTACTTCATTTGAAACAATTATTGGTTTGTTTCATGCTTGCACTGCATTCGTTAATTGTTCCATTGTTTGAAGTGTTTTATTTGCCTTAACATGATGAGTATGAACCACATAATCATGACCTGCTTTAGTGAATTGATATTGATTCTTTGTCGTGTAGAAGATTGCCTTACGATCAAATAAGTATGGACTACCTAAGATCATTCCACATTCTCTTAACGACACAACATCACAAGTTACTTCGTCCATATACTTAGATGAAATTGCAAATTTAATTGTGCACTGTTTTGTTATGTGCATCTGATGATGATTGCTCATCCATTTAAGTGTGTAAGGTTTATGATGTGTTTGTGTTTTTAACCCCAATTGCTTAACCAATTCTTCTGAGATTAGATTAGATTGAGATCCACTGTCAATTAATGTGTCTATCTTAGTGTATTGCATGATTACCCTTATATGAAACAACTTGCTTCTACAATCAATATCTTCACCATTTTTACCTGTCATACACACCAATGAAATATTTGACTCATCACCTGAATCCGATCCCAAGTTTGTGGGTTTTGATGTCATTGCCACTGTTTGCATTCCCTTCTTTTCTTTGAACCACTTTGGCCTCTTCTCGGGATGCAACTGCCAACATCTGTCCTCATCATGTCCCTCTTTCTTGCAATGCTTGCAAGAGGGATTTCTTTCCTTCTTTGTCACTGCATTTGCATTCTTTCCATTGCCATGCCTTTTCCTCTTGTCCTCTTTCCTCGAAGACAACGATTCCCCTGACACACCTGCTTTCCCTGCTTCAATATACGTAGCTTGAACAGAAACCTCATCAAGGT
>ML795552.1:461569-472898 GCA_009831015.1 Picea engelmannii
TAAGAACTACGCACATATGGACGGCCCAGAGACGAGCGCTGAAATCAAAGGCCCAGATTTGATTTCGGATCCCCCGTCCATTCTGCCTTTAATGGAGGGGGGGGGGTCCGGAATGAGTGATAAATGGCGCGCTAAGATCTGCGGTCCAGAAACGGGCACGTAGATCAACGTCTCTAATTGGATTTTGGACCCCCCCAGATGATCTGCTTTTAACCAAAGGGGGGGGGTCCAGAATGGTTATTTTTCTCTGGCGGGCCCCTGGTCATACTTGGTGTCATCCTACTGGCCCCGAAGTCCCATCATCATATGCTATCTGACAACCCCCGTCACTCAGGGACATCATTTTCCACTGATTCCACTTGTCCCACTAGTTCCTGAGTTATGTCCCATCCCATAACTGTTGTCATTCCCTGCTGTCAGACCCCTACCTTTTCACTCATGACTAGCCCCTTATCATGACTTTTATGTCCAATCCCTAGCCTCCACGTCACTCGCCCATATGTCTTGGCCACCGTCATCTGCCATCTCACCCCCAAGTGGCCCGTTGTTCATTTATTATGGGATAACACACCCGTTAAACTGCTGACGTGTCTCCCGCGCTCAATCGACCCCAGTTTTAAATAAAACTACCGTTATTCCTTCTACATTCATTTTCTCCCATCGCACCAGAAAATTTACCTCATACTCCTCCATTGCATTCCATCGCCTTCAACCATAGTCAGCCGACCCTACTAACTTTGTGTTTATTGCAGGTACTGTTGCAGAGATGGCGCCAAAGCCAAGATAAGTAGAAATAGAGGAGAATTCGTTTCTCCCGCCTCCTTTCGACCTAGACAAAATACCATTGGTCGAAAAAGATAGATTGATCGCAGATACCATATGTGATTTTGATTTCTCAGACCTCTAGTCATGGCTCAGGGAGGTGTTCCTGGACCAGAGCGATGAAATTGGACTCTGGGAGTCCGATTTTCCCCTGTACCTTTTTCCCCAGATCCACCACTTCCCCAAATTCACCCTCAAATTCCAAGCCCATTATATTCCCGACCAGAGGGCCATCGTCTCCTCATCCAGAGATGTCCTGTTCTTCATCACTCCCGAAGACATTGACCAAATGATGCAAATTCCCTGTGCCAATTCCGCTTCTCCTTTCAACCTAGAGATCCTTACAGAGTTGTATCAAAAGATGACCTTTCCCCAGAGAGCTCAAATATTCGAGCTGTTCCTTCGCACCTCCGCCCAATTCCCTTCCACCAATCCACCTTACCCATCATCCATGTTCTCCACCAAGGGAAACTAGTTCATTTCCTCCCTTTGTGCTCTGTTAGGGTACTATTCCGACCAGTGGGTAGATGAGCCCATTCTGGGTTTTCTATCCATTTTCTCGACTGATGAAAAACCCACCACACAGTTTGATTTCAGTACCTTCTTGGCCTACAATATTCATGAACAGTTCGTGAATTTTGGCACGGAAGGCATGTTCAGATATTCGTCTATATTGCCCTACATGTTTGTTTTCTATCAAGCAGATAAATTCAGTTTTTCTATGCAAAAAATGGACGCAGATGGAAGGCCTCAACCAGTCACAACGTGGAAATATTTGTTGAAGCACAACTCCACAGAGTATAGCTTCAAGGCATTTATTGATCTTTTCTACCATCCCATGGTAAGCATGTTGAGTGGCAGGCCCAAGCCACGAATAAACGACGAGTTCCAGAGAATTCTACATCTCTCGGACAATGCAAAGACAGGGGACTGGTACTTGTATCAAAACCACACTGAGATCAGAGTTTTTGGGTGCGAATTGACACCCTACAAGCTGCCAAAGTATGTGCCGGTAAGAATATTTACGTTAGAGTATATAAGGCAGATCATGAATTCATATGACATTCATTTTGTTTCCCTGAAGAAAAAGTAGAAAATGAGAATCAAGGGGCAGATTGGCTCTTTCATCTGCAACAGTCAAGGCACCGGGGAAGAAGCTGACAAAATGTTGAAAGAAATGAATTTCTGTATGAGTTTCCCATGGCACTATGATCCATGCGGGATCATTTCAGAAATGCGGGTGAAAAATAAAAACATCCTGTATGTTCACGAGTCCAAGCCCGAGATCGAAAAATTTGCCAATCAGACAGTGTGGGTGCCTGACACATTGATCAAAGTGGAACAACAGTTTCCCTCGGCCACTGTACCACTAACTACTACACCACAGGTCCTTAAAGAAAAGAGGCCTCGACAGGATTCATCTCCGCCTGTCATGGAGGTATCATCCGAGGAGTTCTAGTTGCACACCAAGAGGCCTAAGACAGTCTCAGTTCCTGGTCCAACTGGAGAAAAAGAGGTTCCACCTACCACAGGGACCAAGCCATATGTTCCTCCCTTCGGTTTGAGCCAACATAAAGAAATCACCCCAGCAGTACCGAAGAAATCCACAGACTCTCCCTTGGACACTCAGCCAGGTAAGAATGGGCCCAAATTGAGCATCTTCGAGAAGTACGAGCTGATCAAGAAGAAGAATCAAACCCTTACCAGCAGTACTTATGCTCAGTTTCGGAAACAAACATCGCCTGCGCAGCATAGATTGCCATTTTCATTCGACACAGAAAAGGGCAGGATTCACATGGCCTTCCTCCAAGCACAGGTTTCGGTCCCAAGGTGATCTCAGACTATAAGAGGGCCACCTTCGAATTCCAGGAAAAGGACGTGCACCCAACAGATCAAATGGATTTGCACAAACAGACTGGGGAGATGGTATTCCATACGTTGGCACATGCTTCAACTTCTGCAGCAAAATTACAGGTATCATTGAACAATGCTCAGACACAGCTCAAGCTGGAGAAGATTTCATCCTTCGCAAAAGATAATATAATCAAAAATTTGGAGGAGCTGGTCCTCAAGATCGACTATGATCCCTCGAACGTCAAAGTTGTAGAAGAGATGATAAAGAAGAAAAATGCAGATATTGCTTCCTCGAGGAAACAGCTGAAGCTCCCTCCTACAGAAGACTCGCAGGCAAAGGAGATAGTAGATAAAGAAGGCGAGAAATATGAAATGCTCAAGATGCTCATGGAGCAGAACACCTAGCTCAAAGAAATGGAAGTGGAGATGGAGAAACTGCTAAAGGATAAAGAGCAACTGAAGTCTATGGAAGCCATTCCATTGACTGCCATCCTAATCTCAGGGACAAACACAACAACAGTAACAACAATCCCATCCGCAACACCAGTGACACCACAAGAGGGGACAACTGATCTCATCAAATCCATGGAAAAGATGAACCTGCAAGAGACAGAAATCATCAGGCTTAAGAAGGAAGTTGAGAGCCTCTAGGAACTCAAGAATTATTTCTAGAACAACCTGTCCAAAGAAAAGAAGATAATAAAGAAGCTCAAGCAGGAGCTACATCAGCTCCAAAAGAAAACAGTGGCAAGGAAAACTCTGGCTGAGGTCAAAGAGAATGTATGGACATACATCACAAAGTCCATAAATGAGATTTGGCCCATGATCCAAATTATGTTTGAACAGAATGAGTTGGTCCAGAGGAGAAAACAAGCAATTGAAAAGATCAGAGTAGAATTAGGAGATAGACCAACTCAGGCAAATGAGATCATCAAATTCCTAAATTCTAAGACCAGAGAAGAGCTGGAAGAGTTGAAGATCGAGGACAGAACAAAGACTATCCTTGAGGTCAAAAGAGTCTTGACCAAGAGGGGATTAATGCTTCAACTAGAGGAAAAGTTTCAGACCATGGACCTAGGAGTACAAAAATTCTTCAACAAGATCGAGGCTCTCTAGAAGAAAGGTCTCCCCGGTCTGAAGGTTATTAATGATAAACTGATGACACTCCTAGATTACAAAAAGAGACTATCTGAAGTGTCTAAGGACAGTTCAAAGTTTGCTAGCATACAAGGGAGAATCACTGGCAAAGCATTCCTGGATGCTCTTCAGTTGGACATCAACATCCAACAAGAGATTCGATACATATTCCTCACGAAGCCCACTTTCGCCAAGTATACAGAAATGGATGAAGTGTATCGGAGATTGCTCAAAGTCATTGTGCCTAGTCATCTCAGATGGGAGGAACTCTACGATTTGCTCGATTAGCAGATGAGCTGTCCAAGGTCTAGTCACCTGTCCAATCAAACGAGGTCGTGCAAAAGGCTTCATCAACGGTCTACCTAGAATTTCCGCGTGCAATTGCACCAAGTCATCAAGCAGTTTGATTAGTTAAATTAGTTATGCTAAAAATAGAATTGGCACGTCTTAATCAGTTATGATAGGAACGATTGTAATTTGAATTATAAATACTTCACCTTTCGAAGTATTGTTGGTTGTTGATCTTTACACCCTAAAGCTATCAAACTGTAACAATTTTTGAAGAGAGCTACCATTAATGAAAAGGATGCACTTTTACAGGATTCTTGCGTGTATTCACTGGTGATGTTATCCTCTAAGTTGAATGTTATTCTTTCTTTGTGATCATTTTTTTTTCTGAAACTAATCTTTAAGAGTAACGTATGTTGCAGGATTTATCTTGGATACCCTGTTTCCGACTTTAAAGATTTTAATGTTTATCTTCTGATATTTTCAATTAAGAAATTCTTAACTGCTTCTTAGTTGATTTTATTTTTCTCATCTTTTATTCTATCCATCATTTAAGCTACTAAAAGATCCAGTGAGTATATTATCTCTCCCTATAGAAGTTTTCTTTTCTTGTTTCTGGTGGTATTTCGTATTTAATTAGACGCAGACCCCATAGCCCAATGGAAGTGTAAACTGTCTCAACCAATTAAAAAAAAATACTTTGATACAAAACCTACCTATTTCTTTACCTAGCCTAACATCTAAAGTTATAAACAAAGCTAAATCATATAGAGAGATCCCTCTCTGAAGCTGGAAGGGCTAGATCCCAGCTTTAAAAGTGGTTGGATAAAGTTACCTTTATAGATTTCTTCTGTTTCAACCTCTAGGAAATTTACCGAGTGCTAACATAATGGCGACTCCACTGGGGATGAACTAAAATTGATTTTTTCATGTGTTCTTTCCCCAAAAAGAATGTTCAAATTTGAAAAGAAAATAATGTTTAGAGGTTGACCAAACTTTGTACATATTATTTTCAGACTCGCAAAATTTATATATATATATATATATATATATATATATATATATATATATATATATATATATATTTATATATATATATATAAAACCAAAAAGAGTTATGGCTCCCAAGAAAGTTCACACTTGATCTCATCCAAACCCAGAACCTGTGTTAGTGGTAGATAACCCTGAACAGTTGCTCAGGCAAAAGACCTTAGCTCCCGGTTCATTGCGTCATATTCCCCTTCATAAATCTCCTTCATTTTTCGAGAAGCTGGCTACCCCCCAAAACCTTGATTTCGATACCTTTCCACAATGAAGTCTGGTTAGAACACGGTCTGACAGCTTTGTGACTGAAATCATCTTTGACCCAACTGTGCTGCAACCCCGAACCCCCGAAGTTCAGTCTCCCACAACTAAACCTCAAATCACTCCCTTAGCACTATCCAGTCCCTCCTCGTCCTCATCTTTAGCCTCCACCTCACCGACCATCCAGGTTGTTGTCCCACCTCCTCCACCCATCATAGCTGCATGATATGATCCCCTGGTGTTGGCTGCGCCGCTACATGAAATGCCCCAAGACTATCAAACTAGACTTCCCCAGTTCTATGCAACAGGAACTTTAAACACCCAACAACATGTCGATAAAATGAATGACTATTTTGACTTGCAAGAAGTTGACGAGGATGACGTTCAAATGCGACTGTTTGCCTAGAGTTTGACAGGTGACGTCAAGAAATGGTGCAAAGCTTTACCCACCACCTCAATCCCCGACCTTGTCGCTTTTCAAAGGAGTTTTCTTGACAGATGGGAGGTAAATAAAAATCCTCTCCAGATATTGTTAGAATACGAGGGTATAAAAAGAAATCAAGGTGAGGCGGTACAGGATTACTGCACCCATTTTAATAACCTGTACAATGCAATTCCAATCGAAATCAAACCTCCACAGGGCCTGGCGTTGATAAAATTCCCTGATGGTTTTGATGCCGATATGTCATACCAATTAAGAGAAAGAAATTCTACCACCTTGGCTGACATGCAGAGAAGTGCTATAAGTGTGGAGGCCAATCTATTAACAAAAAGGGCACGACATAGGTCGGAAAGAAGAGTCACAATCAAAGAAGAACCTTCCACATCGAACACAGATTCCAAATTGGATTCTTTGGACCGAATAATGGAACTAATGTTGGAAAGAATGACTTTGTCAGACAAAAATCCTACAAGGGACAACACACCTGCTCCTCAGGTTCAGAACCCCAATTTCAGGAGAAACCCTCCTCAAATCAGATAGAGAGATCCTAGGGATCAAAGAGAGAAGAGGGGCCCATATCAACAGATTAGACCTCCCCTGCAAGAAAACTATGCTTATGAAGGGGGGGAAGTGATTGAGGAATTGGAGGACACTCACATCAACCTCATGGGCATTCACGACAATGAAGCTATCTTCCTTACCCAAGAAGATCATGAAATTTTTCTTCTAAATCAAACGAAAGTATATGAAGAAGCTGAAGATGCAGAACAACAGGCCTTTGAAAATGCTATTTTGGAGGTACACCGTCAATACAATCTGCGGAGTAAGAAAACATAAAGGAATTCCCCAAAAAAGACGACTGAAACACAAAAGGTAGCCGAGACCAAAAAGACCCCTGAGACATCTACCGAGAAGACTCCTGAGAAAACTACTACTGAGAAGATTCCAGAGAAGAGTAAATCCGATGCTCCCATGAAGAAAAACCTCACCATTCTGAAAAGGCCATAACAGCCCAAGGTTTCACCTATTAATCCACCAAGTACTTCTGAGCAGAAGAATTTGGCGGACAAACTCGAAATGATGAGCCAAGGCAGAGCTCCTACTCCCTTTATCCTGGAAGGAGAATTGGCCAAAATAAAAATTCCCATCCCACTTACAGAATTGATGAACAGAGGCGGTTATCATTCACAGGTGATTAAATCATTGGCTATTGAACCTGACATAGGCATGAAGGCCTTAACCATTGGATCGACAAGTCATTCAGACACTGTGAATCTTACTGATGATCGACCTGAGCTTCTTTTCGGACCTGAAGTAGATGGTCGAGATGATACTGGTGAGGTCGCTCCTTTTTACATCAGTTTGAACATACACGACTTGATCTTGCATAACGCTATGCTGGATTCAGGTGCCTCCCACAACCTGATGCCTAAAGAAGTAATGGAAAAACTGGGACTGGAGGTCACCAGACCATACAAGGATTTACACTCATTCAACTCTAATAAATTTAAATGTATTGGTTTGATTAAAGACCTATGCATCACCTTGGTTCAGATTCCTGCGAAAAGTATGGTAATGGATGTGGTGGTCGCAGACATCCCGCCGAATTATGGGATGTTTCTATCCCGGTCTTGGGGGGCGAAGTTGAAAGGAACCTTGCAATTGGATATGTCTTATGCCACTATCCCAGTGTTTGGACAACAAAGGAGGCTATACAGAGAAATGTTGATGAAGTACATGGTCAGTAGCCAAGAAAAACCACACAATTATCCCCTTTACTCTGCGCATTCCGATTTAGATTCGTTCATCTTGTACAATGATGGTGATACGGAAGGGAAAGAGACTCAGCTGATGGAAGAAACATCTAGTCAAGATGAAATCCAAGAAAGCATTGAGGTAGCAAAGATGAAGAATGTGATAATTGAGGAGTTACCCGTTGATTTATGGAGCATGGATTTTGATGGAGCTGTGAGTAAAGAAGGAGCAGGAGCTGGCGTCTGGCTGCATAATCACAGAAAAAGGTATTCATAAAACCATTCTTACAAATTAAATTTCCAGTGCACTAACAATGTTGCCGAGTATGAAGCTTTGATGCTCGGTCTGAAGCTTTTGAAAAAGGTTGGTGCTAAACAGATTATGGTTAGAGGTGATTCTGAGTTGATAATCAAGAAAATTAAAGGTGAGTATGTTGAGAAACACCCACGTCTTAAAGATTATAGGAATTCTTTCCTTGATGCCTTGAGGTGTTTTACTGAAGTAGACTTGCAGGTAATGCCGAGGGGACAAAATATTCTGGAAGACGGATTGGCTATGTCAGCAACCACCTGTAAGATTCCTTTCCGCCCGACTCACCCATATACTGTTGAGGTGAAATGCAGACCTACAGTTCCTGACAATATCAGGTACTGGAAAGTGTTTGGTAATGATGACCAAATTGAAGACTTTCTGCAATGCAAAAATGATTTTGAATGTACAAATATAGATTTAGAGAATGAAGATGAAAATGTAAATAATTCTGATTTTGAAATTGATAGTATAAATACCGTAGATTCAGGAGAATTAGGCGATGACGAATTGGATGCTGACATTCTACAGTTGAAAAGCAATGTTTTACCTAGAGGCCTAGTTCCTTTAGAAGACTTGTTCGATTCTAACGACGTGGCCAAGAAACCAAAAATTGAATCCCATGGACAAGATGTAGAAGACTGTAATATAGGGACTGAAGAGAAACCTAGGATGGTCAAACTGTCTAAATCGTTACCCCCAGAGAAAAAACTCAAATACATTGAGTTGTTCAAAGAATTTTCGAATGTATTTGCCTGGAGCTATGAAGATTTGAAAGCCTATGATACCAGCATCATACAACACCGAATTCCAATAAAAGAAGACCAAAAACTGTTTAGGCAAAACCTTAGGAGGATTAATCCCAAATTTCTCCCTCTAATAGAAAAAGAAATCAAGAAAATGTACGATGCCAAGATCATAGTTCCATTACGTTTTTCCAAGTGGGTTTCTAATATGGTTCCTACACGTAAGAAAACCGGGGAGATCAGACTCTGCATAGACTTCTGAAACCTGAATAAAGTCTCCCTGAAGGATAATTACCCATTACCAAAAATGGACCACATCCTGCAAAGGGTTGTCGGGTCCAGTCGAATTTCTCTGCTAGACGGTTTCTCGGGTTACAATCAGGTCTTAGTTCACCCGAACGACCAAGAAAAAACCACTTTCACCACACCATGGGGTACTTTCATGTATGTGAAAATTCCTTTTGGTTTGATGAACGCAGGAGCCACATTCTAGAGGGCGATGGATATCGCCTTTGTGGAAGAATCAGGTAAGTTTATTGTCGTCTATTTAGATGATGTGACTGTGTTTTCCCAATTTGATGATGAACACCTAAGGCACCTCATACGAGTCTTCGAGAAGTGTAGGAGGTTTGGGATTTCTTTAAATCCTAAGAAGTGCCTTTTCATCTTATAAGAAGGCAAACTTCTAGGACATATCATCTCAAAGGAAGGAATCAAAATAGACCCTAGCATAATCGAGGCTATACTAAATTTGGAACATCCAAGAAACCTTAAAGAACTACAGTCTTTTATCGGAAGAATTAACTTTCTGTGAAGATTCATTCCCAATTTAGCAGAACTCCTCAGGAACATTACAAACATGCTTAAAAAGGACGTAAAAATAAAATGGGACTTTGAGTCCAGACAATCTTTCGAACAAGTCAAACGAGCACTTACAGAAGCCCCTGTCTTGATCAATCCAGATTTTACTAAGGATTTCTACCTTTTTTCTTTCACATCTGAACATACTATAGCAGCGGTGTTGCTGCAGAAGAACAACGAAGGGTATGAACAACCCATATCTTTCTTTAGCAAAGCGTTAAGGGACGCTGCTCTAAATTACAAGATCATGGAGAAGCAAGCTTTTGCTTTGGTAAAAGACATAAAAGATTTTAGGGTCTACATTCTCCACTCCCACACCATAGCTTATGTTCTGAACGTGGTAGTTAAAGATATCTTGACGCAGGATAATCCGGATCGAAGAAGGGGAAAATGGATTGCAGTCATTTTAGAATATGATATAGAGATTAAGCCCACTAAACTAATCAAAGGTCAAGGCCTTGCTAAACTAATGGCTGAATCTAACTTTCATGCTCTTGACATTAATTTTCTAGATGTGGCAGATGAACAGGGTGAGATGGCGACTCCAAACATGAGAGAAGTATTTCTCAACTCTCCATGGTATGCAGACCTTATATTCGTTTTACAAAATTTACAAGATCCCCCTGGTTTAACTAAGACTAAAGATAGATTTTTAAATTTGAAAGCTTTGAAATTCTGTATTCTAGAAGGAAATTTGTATTGGAAAGACCCTGCAGGCATTCTATTAAATTGTTTACTGAAAGATGAAGCTGATAAAGTTTTACAAGAGTTGCATGCAGGAGAATGTGGTGGCCATTTGAATTGGAAGGTCACAGCCAACAAAATACTCAGAGCTGGATTCTATTGGCCCACCCTGTTTGCCGATGTGCATCAGAAGGTAACAACATGTCACCAATGTCAACTATTTGAAGGCAAAAGGAAACTCCTTCCTCTACCTCTGAAACTGATCTCATTTGAGGCTCCTTTCCAGCAATGGGGGCTTGACTTCATCGGAGAAATACACCCACCTTCTTCAGGCCAACACAAGTGGATTCTTATTGCCACTGATTATTTTACTAAATGGATCGAGGCAATACCAAGCAGGTAAGCTACTGACTCTGTTATTATTAAATTCCTTGAAAATAATATTTTATCTCATTTTGGTTGTCCTAGAAAGATTATAACTGACAATGCCGCTGCCTTTCGGTTGAAGAAACTCATAGATTTCTGCAACCAGTATCACATTGGTTTGGGGCATTCCACAACTTACTACCCTCAGGGGAATGGGCTGGCGGAATCTTCAAACAAAACTCTGGTAAATATCATCAAGAAAACATTGCAGGAAAACAAGAAATCATGGCACAATAAGTTGGTGTTTTCTTTATGGGATGACAGACTGACCACCAAAAGGTCAATTGGTATGTCACCATACCAGCTGGTCTATGGTACAGAGGCAGTTTTCCCCACTTCTTTGGGAGTCCCTATCATGAAGTTACTTCAAGAGGTACAAGCTGAGCCAAATGACTCACAGAGAAGGATCAACCAGATGATCCAGTTGCAGCAGTCTAGGGAGGATGTTTTCAACAAAACACAGGTTGTCCAAGAAAACATCAAGAAGATTTTTGAAAAACGAACCAAGGAGGATGATTTTGAGCTAGGAGATTTGGTGTTAATATGGGATGCCAGGAATGAGGACAAGAGAAATCATGGGAAATTTGATAATATATGGACATGGCCATACATGATCCAAGCCTTAAGGGGAAACAATGCTTTCTTGTTAAACAACGCCGATGGGTCAGATCTGCCAGGAGCACATGTGAATGGCAGAATG
>ML795553.1:0-35654 GCA_009831015.1 Picea engelmannii
GAGCAATTTGGAGAAAATTAAAACTGAGCAAACGCAGTAGCAGATAGAAGAAGATCTATTCTAGACTTTAGATATGGCTAGCTCCTAAATATATCTGGGTCAATTTGATTTATCATTTGGCAATGGAGAAGAAGTAATAATGAAAAACTTGCTTGGTATCTAAAAGACATGACGGTTGCACATCAACATTAAAAAAAATATATAGAGATTAAATGAAGATTGATGTTTATGACCCCAAACCTGTGATATTAGTAAAAATATAGTTGAAACCAATCCCATGATTCCCTTTTACCAATGCTACAGCTGTCCTAACAGAAGCAGAAACACCATTGAAATTTGGTGCACATTGGCAATCATTAAAAGCCTGAGTAAAATCAAAGTGTAACATGTTATAAACAGCGGCCATCTGAAAGCTACAAAGACACCCACTATAAAAGGTGACCCAGAAACCCCAATCCTTCAGATCTAAGTATGTCAATATTACCTACAACAAACATCTGAAAGTGGCAAGCATGCACTACAAAAAACAAATTAACCACAGTAATGGAAACCAACGCATACCTACTCAGACGCGCATACAGGAATTAGTTTAATCGTGGCTTCATTTAACCATCCTACCTATGTTTCTGCAATCAATTGCACAGTGAGAAAAACCTTATGTAATCACAAAATTATGTGACATTTTACCCTTGAACTGAATCGTTTAGGGTTCCTTGAACTCTTGAATTCAATCTAGGTAAGATATTGTAAAAGAAGACAATTCCAAGATAAATTCTACAGCATTCAAGTAAAGAAATCTATCCACAACGAGAATGACGTTTGGCACCTCTTTCAAATTTGTTGGAATGTGATTTTACCACTGGTGGCTTCAAAACCCATCGAGGAGAAAAAACAATAGTGCCCTGATCGAATGTATTTGCAAGTGTTAAATATAATGTAACCTCAACAGTCTGACTATACATTGCCAGCGGTCCTGGCCAACTGTACTTTCTTTTCTTAATTTGCTTGAGCCTATTTAGCTCAACTATTTCCCTTTGCACATTATAACTTCATTAATTCTTCTCATTGTACTTTCTCCTTCTTTTCTCAATATACTGAATACTATTTCTTCTTTATTCTTTCTCTCTACATTTCTTGCTTCACAATTTATCATGGTATCAAGGCTTCAGCAATAAGCCTCTTCACACAGGCTGGAGAGCAACATGATCCTCACAGTGCAGAGCTTACACGGATCACGAGAGCACGCGACAAAAAATTTTCACAAGGCTTGGAGAGTTGTCTGTAATACTCTCAAAAGATCCTCATAGGAAGCTCACGCGAGGAAGCAGAGCGCAATACGCTCAAAAGATCGAGCAAGCAGAAGACTGCAGAAGGAGAAACTCTAAAGAATCGTGAACAACTTCATATTCGCCAAAGATTCACGAAGAAGAGCTGCAGGAGGCAGGAACATTTGAAGAATTCATAGAAATTCATTCAAGTTTGTGAAAGATTGCTACAGAAGGCAGAATCGTTTAAAGAATTTCGGGAAATATCTCTCCTCTGTCAAAGATTGCAGCAGAGAACAGTAAGCTTCAAAGAACTCGTGAAATTCTTTCAAATATTTGAAAGATTCACAAATTTTTCTTTTGCAGGAGAAAATCCTTGCAAAGGCAGCAAATAACATGTCAGAGGAGCCAAGAACAAGAAATCGTAGCCGTAAGATCCATCCTGCGAAGAAATTGGAGGAAAAAATCCAGTTCAGAAGTGACGAGCAGAGCACAAAAAAGGGGAAAGAATTCCAGCCGTTAGATTTCGTGTAGAGGACCGACAGCCGTCGAATCCGTAAGAAAGTGCACGAGGATTAGTCCTCTGGAGCGCACAGGAGAAATTTCGACTTGCGAAGTCACGAAATTGTTAGGACCGTCCATCAAGGAGGACATGTGGCAAGATCTCGGCATTTCATTGACTCGCAGAGTGTAAAGGTCAAAAGACTGCCGTGAGAATTCGCGAATCACAAAATCCTGAGTCATTCTGGACCGTTGGATCGAGAAAGATCGTCAGCCGTCGATCTAATGCTATCGAAAAATTGGGAATCAGGAGTTGGACGAGCAAAGGAGGCTACACTCCATACCCCGAAACGCAAAATTTCGATTCACGAAATCCCGAAAGGATCTGGACCGTCAGATCACAGGAAGATATGGACCATTGAAGTGTCCAAAGGGAAGTTTTGGCATTTCGAACTTCGGGATATCAGAGGTCTTGTTGACAAAGGTCAGGACACTCCACAATGAAAGTATCGAAATCTCGAAAAGATCACAACTGTCCATTCGTTGGGACACATGGCGGAGATCGAGGAAACCGTCAATATTTCGGCTACCAGGGTTTCAAGTTGACAGAGGATTTGTATCACCGGGGGTCACAAGTCGCTAAATCGCGAAACACAGAAGGACCGTCCATCTTGAGGAGACGCGTGGCAACAATCTAGGATTTCGGGAGATTTTCTGAAAGGAGAAGGACTCTTTGTCATTTCGGCATTCCGCGTATCGGTATTTCGAGGGTCAAGAGGACAGAAGATCAGGCGCTTGAGTTGCGAAACCTCGAAACAAGACTGTGGTCTTATGAGTAGTGGTCACATGGACCTAGGCATAGCTTAAGGGGCTAATGCGATAAGGGTCATTTCGGCATTTCGGCCATCCAAGAGACAAGAGGTCGGGCGCTTTGCATCATAAAACCTCGAAATAGGACTGCGATCATATGGGAAGTGGTCACATGGACCAGAGGTATAGCCTTGGGGCTAATTGTTGTTAAATCCATTTCAGGAAATCGACATTTCGGAGACCAGAAGGACGAAGGGTCAAGGACTCTTGACATCGGGAAACAGGAAGTCCCGAAACGCGAAATCTTGAAAAGGTGTTTGAATAAGCACCGAGATATTTCGGATTTTGGCAAATTGAGGGACAGAGCACCGGTAGAGGCATCGCTATTCTCAGAATCGCGAAAAGCCGACAACTCTTTAACATTTAGGCGTGTGGATTGGTCTCATTGTACTTTCTCCTTACGTTCTCAATATACTGAATACTATTTCTGTTTTATTCTTTCTCTCTGCATTTCTTGCTTCACAATTTATCAACAAACACACTCATTTTTTTTTTAAAGATGGAAATACCCAAGTACAACCTCTGAAACAACAAGCAATGGAGAAATAAGTTCGCTTGAGGGAATGGTTTGATTACTAAAATGGCTTAGAACCCAATTGAGTTGTGTTGGCTCTCTTGAATGCTGGTAAAAAATCAGATTCAAAATTGAGAAACCTTGGTGCTGAGATTGACCCTTTGAATGATTGAGGATGGCACTGTATCTTGAAGGAACCCTTAAAAATGACAATGTCTAGAAATTGACAAAGTCGTTTGGCTAGGGATCATCATCCCATACATGCTATATCTTCTACAATTTGGATAGCTAAAAAAACCCTTAGATCTACATAAAATGCTATAATATCCTCTTATGGTAAACCTAATCCGAAAATAGATTCAACTAATGTAATGGCCAATTTTTTTAATATATTAACATCTATATAACTTAAGTAGTAAAGTTCATAGGCTTTGATTGTTGAAACCCTTTGCTATACCATATGTAATAACTTAGTTCACTAAAGAAAATACAAGAAAACATTTATCCATCTAATAACCACATTTACTAAAGGAAATATAGAATTACCATAATTTAAACCAAATAACCATTGATTCTTCATTATAATTCTTAGTGATAGGAGAAATGAGAGGTAAGGAACTTACCCGTGGTGAAGAAGTCATGTAACAAGGTGACTTGAGGATCCTTCCATACCTTGATCATTGACTTGACAACTACAACAAAATGTGGGGGATGACTCTAGACCTTGCTAATTTAATCCTTAGTAGCCTCAGCCCTCACTGTACTACCATGACAACAAATCCTTAGTATTTCCTTCTTTGTAGCTCTAACCAAAAGAGAAATGTGAAAAAGAGGGATGCCCTTTTCTCTTTCTTTTTCTAGTTATATAGAATCCCATAACTCCATCCCTATCCAGTCAAGTTCCTACTTAGCGGCGTTCTAAGCGTACTTCTGGTCAGGTGGCCAGCGCCAGGTTCAAAGTGGGATCAATGTTGATGGATAACTGGGGCGTCGTATATAGTATATCCACCAGCACCCCTTCCTGTCATAGCTTCTCTTTGCATGGTTCCATATCGAATTCCAGGTCCATATCTAGGTGACTTCATTGACTCAATTGATCTTGTTCAAGCACCCATTGAATAACCCATTGATCCAGTCAAAGAACCAGTTTCAGTTTCTCCGGAATCCCAGAACTCCTTCCCTATGATCCATTTGAATTATTTATTATATTTTTAGGGTTTTTCATAGAGTGTCATTACTTATTTTATCATTACCCTCATTATTCATTTTTAAGTATTTATTATACTTTATTATTATACTTTATTTATGTATTTATTCATTTAATAATAATAAGATGGGGATGATTCCTTCATATAATTATTATTTTTATTTAGTAATAATATATGAATGATCCCTTTTTAGGATAATGATTATACTTCCTTATTATTATTATTTAATATAATAATAATACTAATAATAATGTGGGATGTGAGAGAGTGTTTAACATAAAATCCTCTATTCACACTCGATAGATTGTACTAGGTACCTTGTGGTCCATTTTCATCATTGGTGGGTCCCCTCATGTACCTCAATTAATGGTAATGAGATGGTTTCTACCATGATCAACATCAGCTTATTTATTTGCATGTTGTAGAATCGTACCATCAGGGTTTAGGATGAAGACCTTGGTTTTGGGGTCACATCATTCATTCATTCTACCCCTCCCAAGTTGTGATGGAATATATCACTATTGTATGAGTACTTTGAAGACTTTGGGGGCAATCAAATTGGTGCTTGATGTCTTCCTGATGTATATTATGACATAGATCCACATTGTATTTACTTGTGGCTATGATCTATTTGTTGACATGCATCCACTGTGTACTTTTTCATGGCCATGGTCTTGCATTT
Source organism: Picea engelmannii (assembly GCA_009831015.1). NCBI lineage: Eukaryota > Viridiplantae > Streptophyta > Pinopsida > Pinales > Pinaceae > Picea > Picea engelmannii. The sequence continues at coordinate 5,041 of ML795553.1, forward strand.
CATTTGATGGATTTGCATTGTATTATGTTCACAACCATGCTTTGAGTCTCTTATGAGCATGGGTATTCCTACCTCGTGGATTATCTATATATACTTGATGTCTGATTGCAGGTACTCCCTCACTTCATGATCAATTATCGTAATGTGCTTCCACCATCAGTTCCTCTTTTGACCTCACACATTTGGGGGCATCTATTACAACCTTATTTTCCACCCCTCAGGAAGTACATGGATGATCCATTTATGCTTCATTGTTGAAACACACTCTTCTTCCCTAGATTTCACGATATTTTGAATGTAATATCATGACATTTCTCCTATTCATCCTTGAAGCAATTGGAATTCGATGATGAAGTGATTATTGTGGTGAAATATATTACAAAAATGCAAAGAATGGGATTACAAGGATCCCATTTAAGTGACCAAGGATAGGGTAAAATTTTGAACAAGGAAAACCTAAAAGAAACATAGAATGGGATATAAACAAAGAAAACCCAGAGAAAGAGGTAGCAGAAATAGAAGCAACACTACACACATTTGCAAGGGAAAATAAGGTCACAATAGATGAGATCAACTACAAATTAGAATAATATATAAGTGGAGCGACAAATCTGGAGAAACAATTGCAATGGTATAACCAGGAAATGGAACATGAGTTCCAATTTAGAATAGATGATAAGGATTATCTCCATAAATCCAAAATGGAGAACATTAGGCAGGAATGTATCTGCGAGATAGCAGAATTGAAGACAAAGGAACAAGAAAAATATCATTTCCTTGAGCACAGGACCACAACGTATCTCGACTAGAAGAAGAAATAGAATGATCTTAGGCTAGAAGAAAGTAGGGAAGAAATTAAGTTCCTTAAATTGCTCAAATATTGATCCGGATTTAGGAGTGGAACGAATTAATAGACTGAATAAAATAAACAAAGATATATGAATAACAACACAAATATCCAATGAACAATATATTCTATTGAATAAATGAAACATGCCGAAATTGTAAAAATGCATAACTGAAACATTTGCTCGAATTGTGGTAGTTATCTTTGAGAAGAGATGTGGCTACTATGCACATTCGTTTAAGCAGAATGATTACAATGAGGCTCCAGATGCCTTTTCGATATTACTCATGAATGCCAAAACCCTAGACGTCCAAAAACCTAACCCTAGGAGGTGAAACTCCAAAAGTCATGTGGGCCCCTATGGGCAAGTTGGTACCTCAACTTCCCAGGGTCGTAACTTTTGCATACGACCTCCATTTTAGGTGTGTGATAGCCCATTGGAAAGATATTTTAGAGAGATACACATTACGCCACCAAACTCTAACTTTGTCTACAGTTTAACTGCAAGGTGCCAAAAAAACATTGTTTAGGGCTCCAAAACGACCTTGGAAGTACAACAAGATGTGTTGACATGAAAACATACAAAATACACCAATTGGATTATTTGAGAGGCCACCAGTATCCACCTAGAAGATGTGTAGGGATTCATACTTCCCTAGAAGTGTAGAACCCACAATTACAAAGAAGTACAAAATAACGTGTTGAACTAAAAACGGACAAGAGGAGGCAGTTGGAATAGGTGGGTGGCCACCAATATCCACTTGGATCAAATATGAGGTTTTCGAGGTTAATGAGAGGCTAAAGGAAGTAAAAATGAATTTATTCATAGAATTAAAGGACATCCAAGGTCATAATGAAGAAAAGAAATTGCAATGTTATTTGATCATTTGAGAGAAATCAAAGGCCAGTATGATGATATGGATCATGCGTTCGAAAATCTAAAGTAGTGGAATAATATGTACACAAAATCCCCTACAACATTGTTCAGGTTCACCAAAAAGGAGTACAAAAAAACTCAAATGTTACTCGATAGGTGGAATAACTCTTACCCGGATGTACAAGGAACAATAGGAAACACCAAGAAAGCATGTAAGAGGATATGGAGTGTGGCTAATGAAATCATGGAGATGTTCCACATGCCACTTAACGAAGAACTAGACATGGCAAGATCAAGTGAAAACAAGGCAGAAGAAGTGTCAACCATCAGGGAGAAAACCAAACAAGAGATTGAAGTGTTGGATAAAGTTGATAAGGAAATTGTCAATCAGTACATGCCCAGCCCGTGAAATGCATGTCAACTACATAAAAGTTTATAAAGGGGATACAAAAAGACTTGAAAATAAATGTAGTTGATAGGATGTGTGATCACAAGATAGAAATCAAGGAAAAGAAGTCAAGAATATTAATAAAATCATTTAAGGATACAAGTCATGGTCCAATTTTGCAGATAATTCAGCCTAAAAAACACTTGACCTTTCTATACTTTAAAAAAAATTTGTAATAAGAAATTTGAATGATTAGGGAAGCATGGGAATAAAAATGAAAGGATATAATTTTCATCTCATCTAGAATGATGATAGTTGTAACATCCCCACTATAATCATCATTTTAATTATTCATAATGTAGATATGAATATGGTTGTGGCCAAGCGATCTAATATGTGAATTGTATTTTTTTTTTTAATAAATATATTGTGACACCAGTTGTTAGGAATATGGAAAAAGATGGGGGTTGATTTATTCACAAGAGGGGGAATGTCTAAAAATGTCTAGGAGCATCCAAGAGGAACCCAAGGAGGATATTAATTAGGGGTATTAATTCAACCTATACTTCTAAATTTTATTACCATTGGGGATAACTTCTATTTTTTTGTTTGAGTGTATGATAGCCCAATCATTAAATACCTGTCAAGGGTGGGTGTAGAAGTGATATCCATAGTTATTGGAAGCATGGGGATACAATGAAATCCACAATAGGCAGAGTGAGAAGTCAACCATCTTGGGAAAATAAATGAAATTTGTATTGGGGAGAATAGGCAGCTTTTTCACATAGAGTTTTGGGCATCAACAACAAGAGAGAGAAATAAAATAGAGCACTTGAGCCAAACTAAGAAGGTTGGGAAAATTTTGAAGCATGTTGGAGCGTTTTTGGAGCGTAATGTAGCTCGAAATTGAAGAGCCATGTTGTCAGGACTGAATACTGAACTCCTGGACGAGTTGCACTATAACAACAAGTGTTGTTATTGTCTTTGTTGGTAATTTTCCTAGAAGAAAGTTACCTTGAGTTCCCAGATGAGAGATTCATGGTTACCTATGCCAGAGAGACTCTAATAAATGAATGGGACACCTGAGGGACTCAGAGCAATGAATGAGTAAATTCCTTGGGTTGGGAAGGTAAATAGGAAGAGAGTTGGAGGAAATTTAGGTTATATGTAGGAGAATACCAGTGGGTTGTGTATTTAGAGTTGTGAGTGGACTGTGAGAGGAACCCTTATGTTATTGGACTAGTCGGTAGGTGTAGACACTAACAGATCTCCCTAGATCCACCTAGATCTAGAACAAAAAAGGACAGGACACAACTCTTTCCCTAAGTTGTAATCATTGAATCTGCTAATAGGAAGGAATAAGTGACATACCTTTATATCGCTTCCTTAGGTCTCTATTGTTTCCGTTTCACTCCGGTGCTCTCATGAGGTCAATTCCAAGACAACACAAACCAACCAAAGTGAATATAGAAAAATGTATTCAACATCAACTTATGCATATGATCAAGGAATTACACAATAAAGTAAGAGTGACTTTATGGGAAAGGGACATGTCGTTGTATCATATTAATTGAAAGTAGAAGATACAACCTAATTGCCTTGATGTTGCAAGCTTCCTTTCAGTGGCCCTTGGTTCCAACACACACACTTGTTCTGTACTTGTATGAAGAAGATCCAATTCCTTCAGATGGACCAAATAGAGTCTTCAATCTTCTATCCAAGCAGGGTTCTTCACACAATTCTTTCACCAATTCTTCATTCAATCTTGCTTAACCTTTTCCATGAGAAACCTTTCAATATGTAGGATAAGGAGATATGGTTACATGGATGAGGATGATCCCATCAAATTTGAGAAGTCAGTAAAATGAAAACCATACGAATGCCATCTCATTTTCTAGAAGATTCCCTTCTAGAACCCTCGAGACCTCTTCTCCTTTCCAAGCTTAAAAACAGGTTCACACCCTATGTATGGAGAAAACTACAAGAATTTCGCACCCTAAGTGAACGTGGCCTACGAGAATGAGGGATTCTCGCACCCTAGGCTATAGGCAGACTGCGAATTCACTTTAAAAATATGTTTCTGGAAGGAGACAAGAGCCACTTTTCTCATGGAAAAAGTCCTTGTTGGGAGCCTGAATACACCATTGTTAAGACATCACTAGAGTGACCAAAATCATGTGTAACAAAATTCCCCCCAAAGTATGAGGCCGAAATCTATGATGACCGAAATACTTTGTAAATTGTGTGTGTGTGTCAGAAACCAAGAGCGCACCTAATCGGAAACCTGCAAACAACTAAGCATCTACAAAATATAATACCAGTTCTGAGGTAGGCATTCCCATACTCAGATCACAAACGGATGACATCATGAATGTAGGTCATGGCCACCAGTCATACACCGTGGATCCATGCTATCAAAAATACTGCATAGCCACCAGGAATACACTGTGGATCTATGCGAGAAGACTCAAATTAAGATGACATATCCACGTGACATACAAAGTGGATCTATGTGGCAGTAAATCATACATATTCCATCGCAACCCGGATTGAAAAAGATGAGACCTAGGGTCTTCAATCAAGTCACATGAAAGTACAAATCTATCCATGTGATTACATGTGTTGAAGTCGAACATGGTAGAAACCACTTGATTACCGGTCATTGATGAAACCGTTAACAAGTGCGAGGGAAATCACCATTAATGTCAATGAATCCCAAGGTACATTAGTACAATCCAATGAATGTGAATAAATGAGTTGAGGTCGAACATTCAATGGAATATCCCAATCAGGGGTCAATGATGAAAACCCACTGTCGAAAGCGAGGAAACCTGCCATTGAGGCATGCAAGTTCCAAGGTACCAAATTTCTAAGTATTGTTTCCAGATAATGAGTTGGAGTCGATGGAACAAGACTCATCACAACAAGGCCTTGATGTATCCCCCATCAATGAAACAAAATAAGTAACAAAGTTTGAAGGTGAAATAGAGTATGAATATAGATTGAAATGGACACAGGGAAGGCTGACCTGGTAAGAATGGACAACTATAGATGGCCGAATCAATAGAGGTTTTGGATGAAATTCTCTTGAACATATGAATGACACGACCAAGGACTTGGCATCATCGACTCATAGATGACTCAGGATATGACCTTGTAACAAGTTGAATGAGAGAGAAATGGATTTCCCAAACCAGCTTCAAATAATGAATAGGGGGTGTCATGTTCAAGAGTGACACTTACTGCCAATAATATGAATACGAAAACACATCCCTTTCCCAAAATTTCCCCCACCATTTCTGGCGAGTACCTCTTTATTTTTATGCAAGCTTGAGGAGGATAACATATGCTTGTTGATGTAAGCTCATCCTTTGGACGATTCCCTTGGAGTATGTTTAATGAAACCTAGGAAGGAGTGGCTCGGTCCCATTACGGGTCTTTCGATGTTTGTTTAATGAGTCCAAAAATAAAAAAATCGAGGGTTTTTCATGTTTTGAGAGTCTGAAAAACACTTAAAGAGAACTCTCTCAGTTCATTTTTTTTAAAATAGTTCGACATGACTGAAAAAGTGATAAACTATCGCCCGTCGAACATTTTGTTCAGATACTTTTACGAGCATGAACAGAACAAGGTCGCTCGACAATCTTTTCATTTTTATGAAGTGTGAAAAGAGATTAAAAGATACTCCTTCATGTTCGTCGTTTTCGTCTTACCATGACAACTATGAAAAGATGAGAAAATTATACTCGGTTATGTTCTCATGTATTTTCGAGCGCGAGAACGAATGAAGACCGAGCTCAAAGTTTTTCTAAAAGCTATAAAAAGCAGTTGTACATGCGAAGAAAAAAGAAAAACATCCGTACTCTTTCGTGTGGACTTCAAAGTCATTATATCTGCAAAAAGTCACACTCATAGGGCTATTAGGCATTAGGTTTGATGAATAAAACAATATAAAAATCAACAAAAATGTTAAAAAGTAAATAAATGTGGGTAAAAGGAATTTTACCATATTCATTGTAATTTTGCCAAGAACTTTGCCCAAAACAACTCTTTTTACCTCAAATTTCATTGCTCGATTGCGGGAGGCACAGGCGACCATTTGGTGAACTGTCTCTATCAACGAGGTAAGCTCTTGATCCTCTACCTTTTCCATGGTTTAGTTTTTGTTTTCATTGTCAATTTCAAGGTTTGGAGTTTGTTTTAGGGCCAAAACTTGCGCCCGGGCATTCTCATAGGCTAGCCATACAGGACCTACGAGAATGCATGATTATCGCAGGCTGCCTTAAAGGCACCTGCAAGAATCTTGAACTGTGCTAAAGGGGCACCTGCGAGGGTCGAAAAATGAAATTTCAACTTGATTTTTGCTCAATAAAAAATGTGCCAAGGTTTGAAATGTGTTGCTGACTCTTCTTTTATGGTTGTTGTGCAGGCATTTGACCATCACGATGTTAGAGTGGTGAGAAAGTGAACACGAGGAGGAGGATGCCATTGCCAGGAATGACTCGAGCACCGTTGCTTCCGTCCAAGACTGTGGACTCTTGAAATTCTTCCAGATTCCGGGCATGAAGGCCCAAATCAGGTTGTTGGAGTACCTGGTTCATATGTGGGACGTGGACCAATAGTTGTTTCACATGGGAGTCCACACATTGACCCTAGATATCGAAGATATCTACTTTCTGACAGGGTTATCACAGCGTGGGTACCAGGCTAGCTTGATAGGTAGTCGAGGTGGCAGACTCCCTATGAGTGAGTATTGTCACCAGTACTGTGTTCCATAGGTAGAAAGAAGCAAAGACAAGGTGGCTATTTGGGGGGTCCAAGATTTGACCCTACGAACCATCTTGTTCAGTATAGCACACATGGCTAGGAGCGCAGCTCCACACATGGCTCTCCAAAGCTACTTCCAATATGCCATAAAATGCACAGCGTCATGAGTCTTCAATTGGTCGGATGCAGTTCTCCACATTATGAAGAGGCAATTGATGAAATGCAGGAAGGGTGACCTGAAGCAGTTCGGGTACAGATCACTTTTGGTGTCCTTCTTTCTTGAGAGGGTTCCATTGTTGAGATTATAGATTGAGTGGGGTTTACCGGCCCCACAAGATTTGAGGTTTCTCAGGTGGTGCAACCTCATGGACCGACACGTAGCTGGGCCTATCATCAAATACAATGATTCCTTCTTTGACTGGTTGTGGCCACAGATGCTGATGGTCAATGACTATGCCTATGCCAGATTGGACTTCCAAGGGGATCCAGATTTAGCCCTACTTGAGGATGCTTAATGGGTTGACCTAGGTAAGAAGTACACATTTTGTTCTTTTAAATGTTTTTGTGACTTTTATCATATAAATTTTTTTTATGTTTGTTTAGGAACTGATCAAAAATCTCTTTTTGATGACACAGATGTGGGGCCATATCGACCTCCAGGCACATCTCATATTCAATGACGAGGAGAGGCGGCTCCAGTGGCGCGATGGGATGCTGAAGACTATGAAGTAGTGGAGCAAAAATTGGAGGGGTTGACTGCTGACATTCCAGACATGACTATCAGGGAGATCCCTCAGCATTATCAATGCCATACCGTGGGCGTGTCAGAGTCTATTGGTCGACTGCTTCGTAGGGTGTCCCGGGCAGTCATGTGTTATCGTGAGCGTCATCCATGACGCTATTTTATAGAAACTACGAGCTTCATTTTTGAGATTTTGGTCCTTGGACAGGAAATTTTTGTAAAATTTTTTTGATCATTATATACATATATACGACTTCTACTGGCTTAACTTGTGTTGTGTGATACATGTGATGTGATTGGTTTATAAATGGCCCAAATGTCTGTCTAATACATAGTTAGTTAATGCATCAGTTAATGTATTTAGACATCTAGGAATGTGCTGATACTCAATATAATCAAAATAACGTTCCAAGAGGTGAATTCATAAATATACCCATAATAAAGTAGAACTTTGAATAGCATAAAAATTACTTAACTATAGTACTACTAGCTATGAATCGAGTCATACAACCAAGTGACGGATACCGAGCGAAATAACATCAATCAACAATTCAATAACAGTGCTATACTCTACAATATTGTTGGTCGCACAGCCGAGACACACACCTCGTAGAGTGATAAGTTCGTTTGTAGGGGCGTAAATTGCCCAAGCAGTAGAAGAAAGGTTTTGAGTACTATGGCTAGCGCCATCAACGAAGCCAATGTGGGGTAGCGAAGACTCCGACATCTAGAAACCAAATACAATGTAACATAAGAGAAGAGACCAGATAACAAAAAAACATACTACAGTAATACACAAGAAGTATGATACAACAAAATACAAGTACTCATGCACAGGTCATCTTAGGCATAGTACTTCTTTAAGTACAACCCATTTCTGGGTTCACTCAAAGGGATACCATCATAATCTACTAACTCATAAGCTCATTTCTCCAAAACTCGTCTAACTTTATAAGGACCTCACCACATAGCTTCAAATTTTCCAGCTCCCAGCATATCCTGATCTTGTTTGTAAAGGAGAACCAGATCACCTTCGGAGAAAATGTGAGGCTTGACATGTTTGTTGTATTGGGCTTTGACACATTTCTTTTGGGCTTCTATAACTAGTGTGGCGTCGTGATGAGTTTCATCTAATCGCATGAGATACAACAGATGTTCTTCTTCGGCATAAGTGTTTGGTAGGAGTTCGACGACTAGTTTTAGGGAGGGTATCTCACATTCAATCGACAGGATGGATTCTAGACCATAGAGTAACCAGAATGGTGTAAACCCGGTAGCAGACTTAACGGATTTTCGGTAAGCCCAAAATGCTAAAAACAACATTGTGTGACAATTTTTTTTGTGAATCCCTATCATTCGTCGAAGCATGGTAATGAGGACTTTGTTAATTGCTTCGACTTGGTCGTTGGCTTGTGGGTAATAGGGTGTTGAGTTTTCATGGTGAAGACCCAACTTTTCAGTGAGTTCAGACATCATGAAGCTTCTAAAGTGGCTACCATGATCGGTGACAATAGCCTGAGGAACACCAAAACGAGCTATGATGTGATTGAATGTGAATAATGTTGCGGTCTTTCCAGTGTTGTCAAATGTTGGCATCACCTCGGCCCATTTTGTAAAAAAGTCTATGGATACAATAATGTATCCATTCCCCCCAACCGAGTGAGGGTGACATGTCATGAAATTGATTCCCCATTTCGCAAAAGGACTGACAAAGACCACATCGTGAAGAGGAGCGAGATGTGATCGTATTTTATGGTTGTAGGTCTAGCAAGTGTGGCATTTTTGGACGACAATTATACAATCATTAAATAAAGAAGGCCAAAAATACCCAACTCGCAAGATCTTCTGGGCAGTAGCATACCCAGACATATGACCACCACAGGCTCCCGAATGGTATTCATTGAGGGCTTTCTCGGCTTCGTCAAACGTGAGGCAGCGTCGAAAAACTGAGTCAATCCCATGACAATAAAGAGTATCACCGAGGATAATACACTGACGGGATTGGTAGCGTATTCGATGGTGGTCAGTACTAGACAAATTGGACTGGAAATTCTGGGTTTGGAGATAGATGATGATATATCCATACCAAAGATCATTGGAACTAATTAGGAAAAGGGATTCATCAGGTAATGAATCGACTGCTACATTTTCCGTCTCAGAATAGAGAAAGTCGCATATCAACTTAGCGAAAACTAAGGATTTTTTGGACTTAGTGCATTCAAATTCTAAGTAAAACTCCTGGAGTATCACGATCCATTTGGAGTATTTTCCCCCTAGCAGTTGACGTGTGAGAATGTGCTGCATAGGGTTGCAGTTAGAAATTATCGTAGTCTTGCGAGAGAGGATATAGTGTCGGAAACGTTGAACTGCTTGGACGGCTGCCAAGGCCAGTCTTTTGACATGTAAATACTTGGTTTCGGTAGGTGTTAGAATTCGAATCAAGTAATAGATGACATGTTCATCATGAGAATCATCCTCTTGGATGAGAACCATAGCGATGGTGTAATTCGAGGCTGCAAGGTAGAGGAAATAATCATAGGTATAATCCGGTGGGAAGAGAAGTGGAGTACGTGTCAGGGATAGTTTCAAAGCTTTGAAAGCTTTGTTGGCAATGGTATCCCATATGAACTTGGATCCCTTTTTGAGAGTCACGTAAATCCAAGAGTTAGCTCGACATAGTTCAGGATGAAACGATGAAGAAAATTTGCTTTCCCTTGCAAACTTTGTAACTGGTGAAGCGAAGAAGGAGGAGGGAGATTGAGAATCACCTCGACCTTCAAAGGATCTACCCTTATCCCTTAACATGAAACAATAAAGCCTAGAATTCAGCTAGATTCTACACAGAAAACACATTTGTGAGGATTCAACCGTATATGGTAAAACCAACATCGGAGGAAAATGGCTCGGAAGTGTATTGGATGATCAATACGGCACATGGAATGAGCGAGTAAGTCATCGAGATAGGGTTACACTATGTTCTTGATATCATGGAAGGCATAAGACATATCGTTCTGGAAAGTTGCGCCAGCGTTGTTTAGACCAAAAGGAAGTTTTTGATAAGCAAAAGTTCCCCAAGGACAAATAAAAGAGGTTTTGTGTTGATCTTCAAGAACAATATTGATTTGATTATATCCAGAGAAACCATCCATCAGAGAGAAGATTTCACTTCCGCCACAATTGTCGACAATCTGATCGACGAAGGGGGTAGGAAAGTTGTCCTTAGGAAATGCTTTGTTAATATTCCTATAATCAACGCACACGCTGATTGTGCCTTGTTTCTTGTTGATTGGGACAAGATTGGAAACCCAGTCAGTGAGAGCCACTGGGTAAATAAAGACGGCTTTGAGAAGTTTCTCGACTTCAAGCTTGATAGCGACCTCTTTACGTGGGTGGACAAGATGAAGGCGTTGCTGGATGGGTTTAGTGTATGGGTATGTCTTGATCTCATATATCACAATGTCGGGGTCAATACCTGGCATTTCTTCATAGCTCCAGGCAAAGACGTCACAAAATTCTTTGAAAAGTGACTTGTAGGTGACTATTTCGTCAGGGGAACACAAAGCTCCGATATGCACATTTTTGACAATTCTAGGTTTTATGGATATGTTTATGGGAATGGTGGGTGAGATATTGCTTAAGTTCCCTTCAGAAAACACATCGTGTGCAGACTCAGGAATGATGGAAATGATGACAACAGTCGACGAGGTCGAGATCCATTGGTAGCTCTCAATGGTGTGTTGTTCCAGGAAGAGGATGGAATGATGATGTCCATCGTCCCAGGGGGTGTCTTCCATAATAGACATAATCATCTCATCCATGGGAAAAATGACGCGGAATGGATCTGGAGATAAATCACCAAGAGAGGGGGTAGAAGGATTTGCCGATTGAATGGCCTGATAGGCAGATTCGACTAGAATCAACGACATTTTTTTTCCATAATGAAGATTATCGTCGGGGTTGGGTACCATCCATGGGTCGTGAGACACAAGGGTTCCATGAATAGAGGTGGATATCATGTTTATTGAAGCGACAAACGGATGTGGAACATCGGGTGGTGGGATGGTGAAGGTACCCATTAATGAAGAGTTTTTAAGAAGACCCACACCGATGTTATCATATCCGGGGGGGGGTTGGCGATGAATGGTACGTTGCCACTATGCGCATATGCATTAAAGAAGGATAATTGGTCGACGATAATTACCTTTCCTTGATGTGGGAAACGTACAACATGAAAAAGAGTCGACACAACGACGTGCATGGAATCAATCCATCTACGACCAAGTAGAAGGTTGTAATCGAGAGGAGCGTCAAAGACTTCCAGTTCAACTTGGACCATTTTTCCTTCTAACATAATTGATAATGAAGGGAGGACACCGTAAGGCTTAAAACCGAAGCCATTAAAGGCTTTGAGTGTGCTGTGGGATTCAGTCAAAGGAGGAGAGTCGATGGATTTCCAGCAGGTGATAGACATGACACACGTTGAGGCACCCTCATTGATAACTGTTCTACAAATGTTTTTGTCGGAGACAATAACTTGTATTTGGAATGCGAGTTGAGGGGGTAACCTTGGAATGTGATCTTACAAGTCAAAAATTATTAAATTCATATCCGTAGGGTCGATTCCATCGATAGATTTCAACAGTGCCTTCCGTTGTGTAGGAAAACTTTGAAGGAATTCAAGGGATAACATCGCAGATGGTGCTTGGGCTAGATCTTCAATAATACTATAGTTATGGGTAGCACTGGCATGAGGATTGAAAGATGACTTTCGAACGACGCCCTTTGGAGGAGGGTGAAGAACTGTGTCAAGGCTTGGTCATTCGAGATGAAGAGGACCATTGGTAGGTGGAGTCATGGGAGATGGTTGGACCAATGAAGGAGGTATCGCATCAACCTTCTATTTAGAGGAGGAATAATATTTGGCTTGAGTGGTAAGTGTGATGTCATTTTGCTTTGAATCTCCTGTACACATTAAGACATAGGATGTATTGGAGGGGGAGGGTTGGTCATGAATGACCAATTGGGCCTATTGTTGAGAAGGGAAGGGTTGTGACAATATGAATGGGGTGGGTGGTTTCATGGTCCCTTGAAGGAACTTAGTAACCTCGGCTCATCATGGACAATCCTTAGTGTAGTAATCATCACCACAGATAAGACAAGGGTATCGAGGTTTGCACTTATCCCTATTGTCAACAGGTGGTTTTTTGGTTCTCTCTGCTTGCAAATTATTTTTTTCCTCCTTATTCTTACCCTTTCCTTTTCTAGATTTGTTTTTATCGGAGGGGGTAGATTGAATAGCATTTACCTCAAAAGTCTTGCCAATGGGAGGGGTAGGAGACGGAGCATTTTGAACATTAGAAGAAATGGGGTTGGGGTTGTTGCTAGAGGTTTGGACGGAATGTGGTTGGGCATGGAAAGAACCAATCACACCGTCAGCCACATGAGAAGCAATAGGATTATTTGAAGTGGTGAAAGTAGAAGGACGAGGTGCATCAGGGAGTAAGTCGTAAAGAGTACCCGTTTGTGAGTAAATGAGGTCAAGGTATTGAGCATGACTAATGGCCTGTTCTTCTGTAACAACTCCACCCATGGAGACGTCACGACTGATGTCATTCACAAATGATTTCATGAACCACTCTGCCAACAACTGATTTGGAAGTTCGAGTTTGATGAGACGTCGTCTTTGTCGCCATTCATGGATGTGGTTGGAGATATGAGTGGATTTGGTTTGTTTGAAATAACTCAAAATCTCAGTCCCTGTTTCATAGCGGATCGGTAACTGGTAGTGGGTGAGGAAAGCCATAGTGAGGGTGTTGAAGTTGGTGAAGAAACCTTGTGGTAATTCTATATACCACTTCATGACAGAACCTATGAGAGTTCGTTGAAAAAGGCGTAAATGAATAGAGTCATCCATCAAGGAGTTAGATGAGAACCAAAGGTGAAAAGTCATTATGTGATTATTCGAGTCCTCTTTCAGTTTTCCATTGAATTTAGGGATGTCAGATGGTAGTTTGGCCGGTATGGAAGGCCATTGGGGAGAGTGATGGATCGGATCATTTAAAATCCTCGACAGATCTGGGAGGTTCAGGGTGGCTAAGAAAGGTAACTGTCTATTCACATGTGAATACTGGTGACTTTGGGGAGGGAGTCCCATTGGCAAACCAGTGGGACCGTAAGCAGTTTGCATATAATGCGAAGATCCAGGCAGATTCGGTAGTGGTTGTGGAGACAAGTAACTCATAGGGTTGCAACCTTGAATGGGGGTGTGGGGTTGAGAATTCGAGCTCCAAATAGGATTAGACGTACCTGGATAGGGTTGGCTGGTACTAGGGGGTGTGATGGAGCTAGTCGGAAGTTGTTTCCCCCTAGTTGGATGAGGGTTATGTTGTATAAGATGATTCCAATACTAGGCCAAAGATGGAGGTATGTTTTTTCCATAGGGTGGGGTCGGTGAGGGTTTCCCTCCAATCGGGGGTTGTGTTTTGATTGGGATTTGTCCTACAAGGGGGGGTTGAGTTGGGCCTCCTTGGTGAAATTGTCCACCAACAGGAATCTGGTAATTTGGTGTGAATGATGGAATGGTGCCACTAGGATCAATGCCTCCGATAGAGGATGGAAGGGGTCCTCTGAAAGGGAGTGGAGGATGTGTCAGAATGAAACCGGGAGGAAAGTATCGAGAAGGAGTGGGACCACCAGGAGTTCTAGATGTGATTTGCGTAGGAATGGGAATAGAGGCATTCAATGTACGGTATCTGGGTGGAAGTGTCGGGGTGACTCTGAGCGAAAGAAGTGTGCCAATGGGGGCTTGGCTAGCCATGGTAATCCCGGTGTGAAGACTCATAGTATCTTTTCAATGGACCATTTGTAAAGGGAGAGTCAAGATGTGGTCAGCTCACAGAGCTTCTGTACTAGGAAAATAATAAGCAGTAGTAAAAGGTACTGCGTCTAGATCAGATGTTTCGGGTAGCGCAGGTGAGACGGTGATATCAACACCTGCTCCTGAGCCAAAGAGATCCCGTCTAAAAACACCAGTATTCCAAAAAGGATCTTGACCTTTAGGTCCTGGGAAAGGTCCAGTCGGTGATTCAGAAGACAAAACAACCAAGTCTCTGGAAGAATTCACTTGCATAATACGTCTCTCAGAGTCGGGATGAAGTCGAAAGTCCTCTCGAGAATTGGTAATTCATAATCATTCTAGAGAGTCAGTTCTTTCCACTTGTGGAGTGGTGACATCTTGGACTTCACTCTGTTGAGGAGAGCCCTCTGGTGAGTTGGTAGGAAAGGGTTGAGAACCTTCCATATTTTCTAGGGGTAAGCCTTGCATTCTACGTGAACAACGTGGAGGGTCAATTGTGACCGAGTTGAAAACTTACGAAGAAAATTCTATGGTCAACTTGGGTAAACAAATAGCATGTGCTAGTAAAAATCTAGGAAGAAAAACCAAGCAAACAATACCTTCTAATTCCAAAGTCACTAGTTGGCGATGAAATGCAACGTCACAACAACGGGATGAGAAGGGGCTGGGCTAGGGTGGAAAAGTTACATTGACAACTTGCTTAACGGACTTACACCCTGGTGCAAGCTCCCACACATAATCATGGGTATACCCTCCAAGGAGTCCGAGTGAGTTTGGCCAACGTCGATTCCAGGTACCGTGAAGAATTTCCCCTTCACAATCACCTTGTGTAAGACCCTAAGGAGATAGGTCACTAAGGTTACCACCAACAACAATAGAGCCCAGGGGGACAATCGACAATCTGATTCACATGCAAGGGTAGAGTATCTAGCTCGAAATCAGCTTGAAAGGCTTCCACTCATCATTCTGGGTATACCTTCAAGTGACCCCCGTAATATGTGAAATCTCTACACCGATATCAACAAAGAAAGGTGAGTAACTCTGTCAATATCAATGCGACCTCAGGTTTGACCCTTGTGTGAGAAGAGCTTCCCAGGACAAAATGTTGCAAATGGAATTTGATACTCCTTACCACAAGATGCTATTGTGTTTTTTTTTCTTTGGAGAGTGTATCTCTCTACCTATTCCAAATCTCTAGCCTAGCTAATGTTGGTGTAATAGAGTCATCGAAAATAGTTACTAGTTAAATTTTAAAATTTGTGCGATATTATTAAAGGTTGTTGTTACTCAAAGGAGACGGAAATGAAACCGATGTTGTGTGAGACTCTAACCCAACAATGCATAGATAGGAATGAACGATATCAATTTTTGTTCTATGAATCCTATTTACAGGAGGGAAAGAGGACTTTTCTAGAACAACTTGAACTACGATATACAATATTCTTTGAAATGCAATATCAACGAATCATGACCAATGACAATTCTCTATTCATTCTATTTCAACAATTGAATGCCAATATTTTCCAAATAAAAAATTGCTTTAAAAATAAAAATGTTTTTTAATTTTCAATAGAAACCACACAATAGTGGTGGAACTAAGAAAAACCATCAACTAATGAAAAACAATATACAAAAAACCCAAACCAATCTTTCAATGAAGACAAAAATAACAAGCAGACAAGACTAGTCTTTTCAAATGCATGAGGGCAACAATTTTCCAAGTAATGAGCAATTGAAAAAGACAATTGATCCCAACTTTTAAACCGATCATCGACTCCCAACCAAACAAGCACTCAGATTTCAGGACCGGAGATTATATCCTTGTTAAGAAAAGGTCAAGAGATAACAGTTGAGAAAAAATGAACAAGAAGAGCTTTCAATTTCTAAAGACTAATCATTCACAAAATTTGAAGTCAAGAAACAATCAATCAGTGGCCCAAGAAGTTCTCTTCAAACACACATACAACTATGGGCATCTGAGCATACAAAAAACCTTAATCCCAAAATTTTGCAAATGGGTTCGCAGGAAGGTAGTGGTGTACAGTGCGAGAATGGAGCATTCTCGTAGGCTGGTCACAAGAAGAGTGCGAGAGGTTTGCACTGGACTAGAAAGTAGAGTGCAAAATCTAGGGGTTCTCGCAGGCTACAGAAGGGTTCAGTGCGAGAATGCCTGAAACTAAGAAAAATTTGGAAAAAGACAAAACTTTTGAAGGAACCTCTGGACCCAGAGAGTCTGTCAGGGTCTCCTCAAGACTTAGAGATTGATAGAAATGAAAAATGGTAAGGTAAGAGCAAATGGCCAAGAAAAAACACCAAAAACCACTAAAAAATGGGTTGCATCCCCAGTGGAGTCACCAATTTTGTTATTGGACTAATCGGTAGGTGCAGACACTAACAAATCTCCCTAGATCCACCTGGATCTAGAACAAAATAGGACAAGACATGAATCTTTCCCTAAGTTGTAATCATTGAATCTACTAATAGGAATGAATAAGTGACATACCTTTATATCGCTTCCTTAGGTCTCTGTTGTTCCCGCTTCGTTTCGGTGCTCTCGTGAGGTCAATTCGAAGGCAACAAAAACCAACCAAAGTGAATATAGAAAAATGTATTCAATGTCAACTTATGCATATGATCAAGGAATTACACAATAAAGTAAGCGTGACTTTATGGGAAAGGGACATGCTGCTGTATCATATTAATTGAAAGTAGAAGATACAACCTGATTGCCTTGATGTTGCAATCTTCCTTTCAGTGGCCCTTGGTTCCAACACACACACTTGTTCTGTACTTGTATGAAGAATATCCAATTCCTTCATATAGACCAACTAGAGTCTTCAAGCTTCTGTCCAAGCAGGGTTCTTCACACAATTCTTTAACCAATTATTCATTCACTCTTGCTTAACCTTTTCCATGAGAAACCTTTCAATATGTAGGAGAAGGAGAGATGGTTACATGGATGAGGATGATCCCATCAAGTTTGAGAAGTCAATAAAATGACAACTATATGAATGGAAACTCAATCTAGAAGATTCCCTTCTAGAACCCTCGAGACCTCTTCTCCTTTCCAAGCTTAAAAACAGGTTCACACCCTATGTATGGAGCAAACCGCGAGAAGTTATCACCCTAAGTGAAGGTGGCCTGTAAGAATTAGGGATTCTCACACCCTAGGCTATAGGCAGCCTGCGAACTCACTTTAAAAATATGTTTTTAGAAGGAGACAAGAGCCACTTTTCTCATGCAAAAAGTCCTTGTCGGGAGCCTGAATACACCATTGTTAAGACATCACCAAAGTGAACAAAATCATGTGTAACACCTTATATTATGGATTCCTAGCCCCAAATCGGGGGTGACTTGCTATTGATATTTGGAACAACAATTCTATGGTTGGGTGGAACGTCCTTCGCAAGTAGCTGATTGCAAAAAAGTTTTAAAAGATAAGTGTTTACTTATTTTTTGAGTTTCCCTTATGATTTTTATGGTTGTGATTTACCCTGTATATGAGAATGGTATTTATGTGTTATTTTAGATGATTTTATGGATGCATTATGTTATTTCAGAATGCTATAGACGTTTTTAGTTATGGGTATCATATGTTAGTTAAAATTGTGTTCAATTCGTAGCTGGTAAGCTACAAGAATTAATTAGAAAAAGACATTTTCAAATTTATGTGTTTTCTCGTAAGTAATGTTCCTTGGTTAAGATGGGGATTGTTACATAATGGTATCATAATTAAAAGTTCAAACACTGAGCCTATATGGGCCAGAATTAACATGCAAAAGCTAAAATAACATAGTTAAAGCTTAGATTGCAGGGTGGTTGTCAGAATTTTCCAGGCAAAAGAGTGAGGATATTGCTTGTATTTTTGGTGAATTCAAGTTCAGGGGTTAAAATACCCAATTCTAATCTCTGAATATGCATCTATTGGTTATTTCATTGGTCGAATTTAGGAAATTACAGTGTAGCCATGAAGAATTGGGCGAAATTGGGAAAAGCCCCAATTTCTACAACAAAATTGGTTGAGAATTCAACATAAGAGTGTCAAAGTTTGGGTGTAGTGGTTGAGTGGAGACACACCGAGGATAAATTGGACATCAACAAGATTAATTTTGGGTTCCATGGAAGTATTGATAAAAATTTCAAAATTATGCAATTTGGGAAAAATTCGAAATTTGGGAAATTTTGGGTATTTTATTGTACATGAAGGCAACATGACGTGGAGGCCACATGGTGGTGATTTGGAAGAGGTGACATGAACTTCCACTATGACAGGGCCATGGCGATAGTTGGTAGCACAATGGAAAGTGACATGGGAGCTGCATGAGGCAATGGTATGGCCAAACTATAAACCGTTGTCACATGGGTAGAGGGTGGTTTTGGTCTAAGGCGTTGTACCATGCAACACCATAAAGTTTGTTCCATGTAGCATGAGGAAAACCATTGTTGCACTCCAAAAGGATTTTAATGTTTGTGCATGTTCAGGTTGCAACATGGCCTTTCGACCGTTGATCTCGTGCGACTGTCGTTGTTGGATTTGGGAGATGTGCAAATTCGTGTGCACCAAGGTAAAGGTGTGAGATGGGACCTGCCCATCCCCTCATATAATAAAGGGATGCCACGTGGGTTTTTTCAGTCAGGGTGAGACCCTTGTCCCATCCGAGCTCATATGAGTACTAGTTGGGTAGGTGGGGCCTGCAAAATATTAATATTTTATTAATGATTAAGGTTACTATAAGAGAAAGAGGAGAAAGAGAGACATGTATGGAGAGGCAAGATAGGAGGGTGACATGGCATCATGTCAGGGTGCCACATCACTAGCCATGACAGCAAGGAAAAATATAGTAACTTAGAATGAAATGAAACTTCTAGGTTTTTTCTGTGATAAGGAGGGATAGAAAAGTGCCAAAGAGGGCCATTGCCCATTTCTTCTTGCATTTGTCAAAAAATGAAAATTAATGGTTTTTAAAGATCTAGATCTAGATCATTGGCAGAGGTCTAGATTTAGTTGAAATTCCTAGAGAGATTCCAAAAAGTAGGCATGGAAATAATCGAGGAAGGAAGTGAATAAACCTAAAGAAATTTGGAACGGGGATGTTAAAACAGGGAAAAATCCACTATTTCGGGCCATTTTTGGGATTTTCAGAGGTGGAAATGTGTCCCCATATGGAAAATATGGAAAAATTTATTAACTCGACATTTTTTGTACTCACTAAGCTAGACAAAAAAAACTTGGTGAAATTTTTCCAGAAGTGCACCATTTGGGAGATAGCTTATTTGGCTAAAAATTCAAAGTCTGGGAAAAGAGGTGAAAAATGACAAAGTTGTCATTTCCATATTGTTGTAGATTTTTACTAGAGCATAAAAATGACAATCTGAGAGTTGTTATGAATCTACCATAATGTTTATCTATGTCTCATACAAAATTTTCTCTATTGGCCCTTGGTTATGGAAGAAAGCGGAGAACAAGGGAGAAAAGGTAAAAAGTGAACTTCGCGGGAGACACAGTGACTGTCACTAGGTCGAAGTAAGCAAAAGAGAAAAGAAGATGGAGCGAGGTATGGAAAAGCAAGCCATTGGATGAGAATATCGAGGATGATAGATCAAAAAGGAAGAGGGATCGAGGACAACTCAAGAAAATGATCGTTGAATGCTTTGGAGCACCATGAGAGAAGGAAGGAAAGATAGGTTGGCAAAGCCCAAAAAATGTGGATCAAGTTGACCTAGGGTTTTAGACACCTAGGGTTTTTGTATTTAGGGTTTTGGCACCTAGTTTTCGACCTAAGGCTATTGGTGAGGGAATATATTATATAAATAGAGGTCGAAAGGAACTGGGTCGGGTCTGTACTGTTGTTGAGCATTGTTATTGATTATTGTTCATTGAGATAATATTGTATTGTGAGTGAGAGAAGTACTGAGATTAAGAGCCTTCTGGAATTGTAAGATCTTCAGTTGGGTGCGAAGATCAGATCGTGCAGATGGGTGTGCAGGAGGGGGAGAGGAAGAGAGAAGAGAACGAGTATCTGCTAGTAGAGAGTGCAAACAAGAACTGTAAGCTTTACCTTAATATAACATAAACACAGTTCTGTGGACATATCCCTAGAGAGAGGGTGAACCACATATACCTTGTGTTATGTGTGTATGATTGATGATTTATATTTTTCCTTGATATATTGTTATTACATTATTGTATTAGATCAGATCTATAGAATGTGGAGTAGATTTTAGTGATAAGTGAGCTAGGTATACTGTGTTGTATTGCATTATTGTATTAGATCAGATCTATAGAATGTGGAGTAGATTTTAGTGATAAGTGAGCTAGGTATATTATGTTGTATTGCATCAAGATCCATTTGATATTCCCCTGGTTGTAGACATCTTTGTCCTGCAACCCCCCCATAGCTGCTTTGGGTGAGACTGCATCTTCTTTGCAGCTGTTTCCGAATGGGCCAGTAGTTCGGGATTGTTGGTGCGTTCTTGGAGTGAACCTTGGGTCTGCCCCTGTGCCAAAAAATGGTTCCATTGCCAAGATAGGAATCTTCTTGAGGGAATGTCAAGGTGGTTCCCATCGAAGAAAAAGATTCAAAGGTGGATATAAAATCAAGAGAGGGACTTTTTTGAAGCCCAAAACAAGAACCCTAAGCTGAGTACTGAGGATTGGTTACAAGGATACATTTTCACTGACATTCACAAGATCTTCTTTGGAGGGATCCATCAAGAGTTGTTTGACTGGTTGGCTAGGTTAGCTGATACCCAGTTCGAGACCAGATCTAGACTTCCTATGGTTTGGACGTCTGCGTTGATCCAGAGGGTTAAAAGAGTCAACAACGCTGTATCTAGAGCAGTAGATCATTGGTTTGATAGTACCATTGGAGGGTATATCACCGAATTTGCTTTTGACAGAGTAGAATCGTATAGCCAAGTCGAGAGTTACTTTTTCAAAGGACCTAGAGGAAAATTTCTGCACTTTCTGAATCTGAGAATCAAGATGTTGATGCATGAAAAGAATGTCTTGAAAATACAGTAGATCGGGTGGATTTGAAAAGGATAATGTTCAAGAACTCGGAGAGCGACAATGACACAAAAGTGGGACATACACGTAGTGGAAGATTATTTCAAGGGGTTCACCTTGAGAACCTCTTTAAGAAAAACTACAGAGAAGAAGGTTTCTACAGTGGAGAAGAGGCAGATTTGACAGATGAAGAACATTTAGAACCCACCAAAGCAGAAGAAGGGGAAGCTGAAGAAATTTTCCGAAACAAGCCAAAAACCTCGGGAACTACACAGAACATCGAAGTAAGTACTATTAACCCTCATGTTTCCTCAATATTACTAAGTAATTAGAATAGTCAGAATCATCAGTGTCCACAGAGTACTACTACTAGCAGTTCAACATCTGCTCAGACATGAAACCTAGATAGCTCCATGGAAGATGAGATGAGGCTCCCTATCTTTAGAGGATATGGATCTAAATATCCTGATCAACACTGGTTCCTATGTGAGGCCGTATGGAAAATTAAAATTATTACCGACGAAGCTGTTAAAAGAAACCAGTTTAGCACTACACTCAAAGACCATGCGTTGAGTTGGTACATGAAGCTTGTCCAAGGACTTGCACAACCTAAACCATTGAATGAGATCAAGAACACGTTGATTGCAAAGTTTAAAAAACCTAAGTCAGAGTCACAATGTATTACAGAGCTAAAGGAGATCAAGAAAAAGGTGGTCAAACCTATCTGGGAGTTTGATCAGAGATTCAAGACCCTAACTGGAAGATTGAATTTTAAGATCCCAGATGAATAGAACAAAGAATGGTTCATCACTGCTCTTTTACCACATATCAGAGTTCCCCTGATGTAGCAGAATATTTCTTCGCAGGCAGAAGCATTGGAGATCGCCATGAAGCTTGAATTAGCCCCCATGGGAGAGTCTAGCTCAGGTATGAGCCAGATCTTGAGCCAACTGACTAGTTTGTCTCTACAGGTCGAGGATATGAAGAAGGATAAGGGGAAGGAAAAAAGAGAAGATATTTAGTTTCTAATATGCATAACAAAAGGTCATGATAAGGAACACTATCCCCTGTGTTGGCGACGAAAGTCACTCCTGGATTTCTTGTAGGAGCAGAGCCCGACGCCCATCAATTTTATGTCACGGTAGTTTTTAATGGGTGATCAAATGGACAGGGACTCGAGGAGATGTCACTCTAACTCAGAGACTAGGTCCGACATGTAAGAAACAAAGGAGGTCTTGATCTAACTTCAGTCAGCGGGTTGATTAAAAGGTGAACAGGTGGAAGACTTGATAAGAAGAGTGAACAAACTACTTCGGGCAACAGGCTTTCAGTAATTTATAGAAGAAAAACTCTGAAGGCGAGATCCTCTGGTTTAGGTATTCGAGAAACTGAAAGGGGGACTTGACTGGATTCTCCAATTCCAAGTCATTTCAGCGTTAGGGGAAAATCACAAGGACTGATTAGAGACAATATGACTGTCACAGTGATCAAATTCTACATCATCCTATAACAATGCAACTCGACTGGATTATCCAATTCGGAGATGCTCTAACACAATTGAACAAAGACATGAAATAAACTGACATTCATAAGGCAAGAAGTCTCAAGATTCCATACATAACCATAAATAATAGTGCTTCATTAAATCTTTACAATCGGGAGCCTCGCTCAACCATCGATAGATACAAAAAATGGCCAAAATGCCTACATATTCTCTTCCCCATTTCGCCCAACAGAGACATCTCCTCAATCACATCTAGCCTGCATTCTACTGTCATACGCTACCTTAATTCTTTATGGCTCACGCCAGCGGGGTAGCTGAGCACTTAAATGTTGAATTGGTGTGTGCAGGCTTCCCTAGCGAGTTGGAGACTCAGTGTGGCTTCCATGGAAAGAATCAATACGAAGGACAATCTCGGGTGGACCTTCAGCCGAGACGTCCATACTCTATAATTAATGATTGAAGCTAGGCTTCAACCACCTTATCTCTTCTTTGTTTATCCTCAATCTGGCATCGGGATTTAGATCACATGAATCAGTGCCTGGAGAACACAACGCCCCCTCTCTTGAATCTTAATTAGGCACCTTTGACCTCTCTGTCAGAGTGCTTTTGGCGTTTCGGGGTTCGCGGATGAGAAATGATTAGGATTTTTCTCCTTTAAATTCGCGATGGGAGAAATGTCGGGAGGGCCTAACAGTCGCCACGTGTTCCCCACTGATTTGATGGCTTTGAACTAACCTGGTAATACTGTGGGCCCAAGTTTCGGCACTTTCGGTGCTATCAGGGTTCGGGGTTTTGAAATGTAAAATGGTGAGGAGTGCTTACCGCTCGAATTCATGAATGTCGTCATGACATGGATGCATGCCGCGCGTCCTTCAGATGGACGACCCAGATAGTATTTGCTATTATAAAGGGGCTATCCACCCTTCACCCGCTCGCTTGATATGACCTGGTGCTGATATCCTGGGCTTAGTTCGAAGGGAGCTTCAGAGTTTCGTTGATCGACACTTTCAAGTGCAATGGACAGAGAGCTTCCTGACTCCCGATACCTGATACGCCGACAGGCTGCCACCTGTCCTGGTTGGATCGGACGACCCAAATATTATTTGAACTATTGGTGATCTCTCTTGCGCTAAACCTTGGGCAACTCGGTAGCTCCGAAAACCCGATGACCATCGATCTACTTTGTAAATAGATCTTGGATGCTGCCAACGCTATTTTTCCCGCTTGCTTGCCTTGCTACCGGAAAAATAGGGATTCTCCCACGCTGCGCTTGGGAACTTCCTAAGCAACCTGTAGACCTGGGTGCTTTTGTGCCTAAGACAAAAATAATCGCTAACACCCTGTTTCATGAATATTTGGCCTCAGGAGCACCGATCCCCTTGAAGCAAGTTAACCTGCCCTGGTGCGAAGTATGAAGAAACCGACATCACCCTGATGAGTGCTATTACATGCAGAAGTATGTCCAGACACCTACAAACCTATACTGCACATTTTGTAAGTCACTAGGGCATGATGATAGAGACTGTAGGGCCTACGACCTCATGCATGAAAGGTCAAGAGATGTATACAATATCCAAGGTGAAGTACAACAAGAAGAAAACACTACACAATACAACTCCCCGGGAAGAGGAAAATTCAATCCTCACAGTGGATACAGATGATGAGGATGAAGAGGAATGGGCCGAGGCCGAGAACAAATAATTTGTTATAACTATGCACAACCAGGACATCTAGCAAGCGATTGTTAGAACCCTTGTACTATTGCAATTCTTTTGAGCATGTTATAGAAGATTTCCCTATGCTACTGGATAAGCATCAAGAAAGATGAGGACCTCAACATAATCCACAAGTACAATTGATATATGTTGAACCTCGCAGATAAGACCCGAGAGTCGTTGTTATTACTCGAGGAGGCGCTGCTACAAGAGAAGATAGAATGATTCAAGGAAATATTGCAGAAGATTCAGGTATCAGGAAAGTTGCGAAGAAGACTCAGGATTTTGATGCAAAGAACGAAAGACAAATCTTTGAGGAAGCAATATAGGACTTCAAGAGGGACCAAGGGTCCTTATCAAAAACATAACCAGAAATAAGAGAATATGGAATGCCTTGGGAATTTGATCAGTCGTCTTCGCTGAAGCAAGGAAAAGAGGTAAGCAAGCTCATGGAATTTCTATATACTTGTATTAAGCTAATCCAGGATGAAAATGTTGTAAGGGAACTTCAAAATTTAATCAAGCAATATGAGCTAGGAAATATAGACCCCTTGCTGAATAGGGAATTACACCAAATTGGGAAAAGGAGAAGGACAAACAAAGAATTACACTTGAATTCTCAGATAGGAGAGTATGACATAGACTATGTGGTCCTCGACTTAGGGTCGGAGGTTAATGTCATGACGAAGAAAACTTGGGCACTAATGGAAAAACCAAAGTTAGTTTATTCCCCTATAAGGCTTAGGATGGCTAATCAACAAGCTGTCATCCCATTTGGAATATTGGAGCATGTCTCTGTGGACATCGATGGAGTTAGAACCTTTGCATATTTTGAGGTAATTGAAATTGTTGATGACAACTGCCCTTACCACACATTGCTAAGAATCGATTGGGCCTTTAATAATTCCATTGTTGTTGATTTGAAGAAAAGATGTATGACATTTGAAAAATATGGCCTTAGGGTCATTTCACCCTGAGATCTAGATGAGGGTCAGTGATACAAAGAACCCATCAGAGAAGAATATCATGCATACGAACTGGAAAACATCTACAAACTAACAACCAAACAGTAGGATTACATCAACCCTACAACTGACAGGAACCTGAGTTGGGAAAGTGACAACACGTGTTCATCATATTCAGAAGAAGCATTGGAAAACTGGCAGAACCAGATGTATGAAGTATATACCAGAAGATGTGCTAGATTAACCAGAGAAGTTCGTTGGATCGGCACAACAATAAGTAACTTACCCACATTTGATGGGTTGAACCCCTTAGAAGCCTTCCTATCAGATTTTGAAACAAGTGTACCAATACAATAGAGATTGTTAGCAATGGATGAGGCCCTGAAAGCCACACCAGCAAGATGGTGGGGGACACATAAAAGCAACATCATAGACTGGACATAATGTCGAACCTTGATGACAGTGCGGTTCTCAGCACAAGTAGTAAGTTGTGAAGTCAGTATACCGGTAGAAGTTTCCCAAAGGACCATACGTGAAGCTGTGAAGAGGCTTGGAGCGATATTCCTTGAGAAAAATGGGTACATAGAGTCATTAACACATTGGACACGACCCCTATCAATTGGTACCTTCAAGTGAAGCTGTGCCTCGTCACTGCATATTGGGAAGGTATGATTCAAAATTTTGTCACCACCTTTTTATTTGAGAATGAATATGCTTCAGTAGACCAAGAATTACAGATTGTGACACAGAAGTTATTTGAAGAGGCATATAGCCTCCCTATGGAACAAGAGGAGGACGAATGGAAAACGCCTCTCCAGAAATTGCAGGGCTGCTACAACATCAATGTCGATGATGACGATGATCCGAGGAAGGTAAACATCACTGAAATAGAAGGCCAAAGAGATGTGGAGGGATTATGAGTTGAAATACCATTTATTGGGCAACCAATCAAGATCAAAAAGGTCAATATTGGAACAAAGGAGACATCAAAGCTTGCCAATATCAGATATTATTGGGACGTTGCTACCATTGACAAGATTATAGAGTTATTGCATGAATATCGGGACTTGTTTCCAACCAAATTCATTGATATGAAGGGAATCAAAGGACCTATGGGAGAGATGAGAATACCTTTGAAACCAGATGCGAAGCCAGTCAAGCAAAGACCCTATAGATTGAACCCAAAATACAAGGAAAAAGTGAAGATTGAGCTCGACAAAATGTTGGAAGCATGGATTATTGAATGCGTCGAAGAATCAGAGTGGATCAACCCTATGGTGGTACAAGACAAGAAGACAGGAAAAATCAAAATCTGTGTGGACCTCAAGAAGTTGAATGATTCCTTTCTGCATGACCCCTTCCCTACACCATTCACCGATGAAGTGTTAGACAATGTGGGAGGTCAAGAAGTATATTCTTTTACAAACGGATTTTTAGGATATCATCAGATCCGGATCACCAAGGAGGATCGCAACAAGACCAAATTTTCCACTGAATGGGGATCCTACCAATACACAGTGATGCCATTTGGACTGAAGAATGCCCCAACCATATTTTCCAGGGTGGTGGTCGAAGCGTTCAAAGAATTTTTGCACAAATTCTTAGAAGCCTATTTTGATGACTAGACTATGTTTAGTTTGCTGAAAAATCATATTGAATGTCTAAGACTAATGTTGGATAAATGCAGGCAGTGCCAAATTGCTTTGAATTTGAAGAATTGCATCTTCTTCTCACCATAACTTCCCCTGTGATTGAAGTGGAAGGTAATATTGATAACGAGACCATAGCAATTTTAATTGATTCTGGAGATATCCATAGTTACATAAACTATAAAATTGTTGAAAGGTTTTACTTGCAAAGGAGCAATCATAAGAAATATTGGTTAGTTCAGCTAGCCACATGGGCTAAGAGAAAGATCAATGAGTTGGTTAAATATTTTCAAATAGACATGAATGGAATCAACACAAAGGTAGATGTGAAAATTATACCTTTTGATTCATATGATTATCTAATTGGCATGGATTGGTTGGAGAAATGCCATATTGTCCTAGACTATGATGATAAGACAATAACTTGTCTTGATGAGGATGGACAACAAAGAAAGATTCAATACGTTCCAAGAGTTATAGTTGTTAGAGAAATCTCAGCCATGTAATGGAAGAAGTTCTTCAAGAAGGGATGTTAAATGTGTTCATCCCATATGGAAGAGGCAACCAAGGATAAAGTGGAAAGTATTGAATACCATCTGGTCTTGAAGGATTTTGAAGATGTTTTTGGGGAAATCCCAGGATTTCCACTAAAGAGACATTGATTTCTCTATTGATTTGGTGTTGGGAGCTACCCCAGTTTCCAAGACACCTTATAGAATGGGCACACCATAATTAAAATAATTGCAAATGAAATTTGAAGAGATGTTAAATAAGGGGCATATACTCCCAAGTGTGTCACCTTAGGGAGCCCCAATTATTTTTGTAATTAATAAGGATAGAACCTTAAGGTTGTGTATTGATTTCAATAAGTTGAATAATGTCAAAATAAATAACAAATATCCTTTGTGAATGATTGATGATCTCTTTGATTAGTTGAAAGATGAAAAAATATTTTCCAAAATTGACTTGAGATCATGATATTATCAAGTGAGGATAAAGGAAGAGGACATCAGTAAGACATTTTTCAAAACAAGATATGGGCATTAAGAATTCATAGTAGTTCCATTTGGGTTATCAAATGCCCCAGTTGTTTTTATGTGCATGATGAATGGAGTGTTTAGGGAGTACTTGGAAAAGTTTATAATTGTTTTCTTCGATGATATTCTAGTCTCCTCCAAGACATAAGAAGAGAATGAAAAAAATTTAAGAATGGTGTTGCAAGTTTTGAGAGAACATAAGTTGTATGACAAGCTAAGTAAGTGCATCTTTTATCAAAAGAAGAGTCACTACTTGGAGCATATTATTGTTGGGTATGTGTTATATTTTTTGCATGTGTGTGTGTGGGAGCGTCAGATTCGACATCTATGTCTGACGATCCCATATTAAGTTTTGTAGCTACGAAATACCTAAAATATTGTATATATTGTATTGTGAATGGTGAAATTAATAGAATGAAGAGTTGAAAGTTGCAACACCAAGGAAGTTTGGTTTTCTCCCAGTTAAGGGTTTCCAGCATAAATATCTTTGTACTGTGTGTATGATCCATTGATTAATTTTTGTTTTTCTTAAGAATCTATATGCATTTCTTTACTTCACGGGTTTAAAACTTACAATTATTTCAGCATATGGGATAGTAGTTGATCCCAAGAAAATAGAGGCCATTAGAGGATGTCCAACACCAAGAAATGCCATAGAGGTCATATATTTTATGGGTCTTGCTGGTTATTACCAAATATTCATAAAGGGTTTTCAAATATTTTAAAACTAATCACTTCTTTGCAAAAGAAGGGAGTGAAATTTGAATGGACTCCCAAATGTGAAGAAAGTTTTCAATAGTTGAATATATATTTTGACAAGTGCACCAATATTAAATATTAAAAACCCAAGTAGTGTGTACGGATGTGTGAAAGAAAGGGCTTGGTTGAGTCTCTAATCAAAAGGATCATGTCATATGATATGAGTCTAGAAAATTAAAGGAGCATGAAAGGAATTATGCTACACTTGACTTATAGTTGGAAACAATTTTCCATGCACAAAAAATGTGGAGATATTACCTCATGGGTCTAAGGTTTCATCTAGGAATGGACCATTGTGGATTGAAGCATTTGTTTGGACAACCAACATTAAATGCTAGAAAAACTACATGGATAATATTTCTAAGTGAGCATGATTTTGAAATTAATCACATAAAAGACAAGAAAAATCAGGCGGTTTATGAACTCAACAAAAGAACTCATGAAGTGCACATTTTAGCCATTAACATCTTCAACACATATTTAAAGGAAAGAATTTTAGAGGCTGCAAATTCAGACCAACCATATATAAAAATAAAAGAAACATCACATAATTTTAGAGATTTAATTGTTATAATCCACATAAGCTTTCTCTACCCTGATGCTCATCACTAAACAAACTCAATATTTTCTTAATCGTTCTATCTAACTTCTTGCAAAATAACTAACTTAAACCTACCAAGATGATGTGAAACCACAAACAACAAAGTGTGGTGAAGAGATCATGTATGTGGGTCACTCATGCTATGAATCCATGCTTACCCTTAAACTGTGATTTTGTAGGAGAAACCGCGTGCATATTCCTTCATTTATTCACATAGTCATTGCTCACCCACAACTCACAAAGTGTAGGCTAGTAGAAATATCCCCGCAGGTATTTCATGAAGGGAGTACCTATGCACTAGATGACACAATTGACTGCAATACGTGAAGAAAAATCTTGTAGGTATTTTACCTACTGTGATATTGGTAGTCCCTTGTTTAAACTGTCTTTGTGGGAGATCCTTGCTAGGTGAGCCTATGATGAATTCACTCATTTGTTCGCATGCCACAACACGATGAAGCTCTCTTCTTTCATACCTGCGTCTCAAAAAGGTTAATTGTTCGTGTTTTTTTCCCTCCTATAATGAAATACAAAGAATTAAATGCATTTATGATATCAATGACGAAGAGGTTGGATGTAACATAGTGATGTGATTGTTCACATGATATGTCATTAAAATTCAAGTCATACGAAAACTATGTGTATTAATGAAACATATGTCTTAGGTTATAGCTAAGATCTTCTAATAGATAGTTGTTCATTTTATAAACTCTAAAGGACTTATGAAATTGTAAACTTTGCAGGTCTTAAGAGAAATGAGATGTCAAAGGTTTTAGGGCATAGAGGGAGAACCACACAATATGCCATGCTAGCTAGAACAAACATAGTATATGCGATGAAAATATCATATACTAGTCACAACATCAGGCTTCGAGGTTTCTCTCCATAGGAAGATATA
>ML795553.1:35752-65679 GCA_009831015.1 Picea engelmannii
GTTATGTAGTGGAGAATTTCCATAAAATGATCCAGACATAGAAGTTTATCGGAACATATAGAAAAGAGGTATTCATACCATCGCAACACCACCTGCAATTTTACCATAAAATGAGTTGGCTAGATGGGCCAATGAGAATGTTAACACACAATTCCAGGTGATCACCCATAGGGAAGGGAATATGTTAGCCAAAATGCCAAAACCACTGGTATTCCTAAATAAGGTATTCCTAGAAGCCTTCTCCAAGGAGAAGTTGAATCCGTTGGAGATTCTCGAGGATTGGTGGGATGAAGAAACAACATTTGTCACTAAGCTCAGTGGGGTATATAATACCCAATACTTCAGCATATTGTATCAGTTGCTAATGGATATTATTTGTAGGTTGTATGGAGAGGAAAATTATATTCACTTCAAGATAGAATGGATGACCATGACATACTCACTAGTAGAAAAGGGGCTAATGCTTAACTAGGAATTAAATTCTACCAGACAACATCGACCTCAACGTTAAGGAGACATGTGTGGGCACACAACCAGGTTTGTACATTTCTACTTCTCTTATAGATGTTATTTGTGCATATGTTCCTATCCTAGAAATGAATTGGAATTGGAC
This sequence comes from Picea engelmannii, assembly GCA_009831015.1. Taxonomy (NCBI): domain Eukaryota; kingdom Viridiplantae; phylum Streptophyta; class Pinopsida; order Pinales; family Pinaceae; genus Picea; species Picea engelmannii. The sequence goes on from ML795553.1 coordinate 36,366, forward strand.
TCTTGAGTCACCCCCAATTCATGTTTATTGTTCCTATCTATGGACGAGAAAATACCAAGAATATTTTTATCAAATTTATGATTGTTTTGTGGCACCATTTTATCATTTATTTTTTGTCCATACCCTTAAGAGATTATCAAAAGAAGTATTAGAAACTCTGCAAGAAATTGCATACTGGTAGATAGAGAAGAACTATACATGCATTCATGTCTATGTTTGTAATGTTCCTCCATATTTTCTTCCTAAAAATGTCTTTGAAAATTGATCTTAGACCGAGAGGTAGCATACCAAACGGTTGAAGAAGGTATAACAACACCTCTGCAAACATGGAATAAAAGAAGCTAGTCTAGCTTCCCAATCAAAATAGGGAAATTTACTTTGACAAATATTTTGCATGCAAATAAAGATGTCATATCTCTTAAGGATATAATCTTGTGTACAAGGACACCGCCCCATGAAAGTTGTGTATAATCATTTTAAAACTATGAAAATGGTGCCCTCTTTTCAACATGAAGAACAAGAGGAGGAGAAAAATTTTCGTGACGTGAAATCCTATGAAGAAGTATCATCCTGCATGTTAGGGAAAACACTAGATCGAATATTTTTTGGTCAAGTAGGAAACAAAGAGAATCAGGTTTCAAGAACAACTAAAGAAGCTAATAATTGACAATTGGGAAAATCTAGATGCAAAGAAAAAATATTAGAATGAGAAAGAGGAGGAAGGACCAAGGATTTTTTTCAATGTAAAATAAAAAATAAGGAGAAAGAAACAACGAGAAAATTCACCTGAAGATAAAACCTGCAAAGCAATGGAGGATGCCAAGTCCCACAAAGACAAGGAGATTGAAGATACTTGTAAATCTGCGAAAGAAAAAAATAAGCGTTCAGATGATGAGGCCCACAGAGATATAGAAGAACACAAGAAGTTGTTTGAAGAAACATCCCACAAAGATGAAAAAGAGTAGGAAAGAATTGAAGAATAATCTTACAAAATTGAGGAAGAAAAAAGGAATAAGGAAGAAGAGGAGAGAAGTGGAAGCTCTACCCCAGACTCTACCAACAAAGTATCAATACTAACTTCTATTATAAATCCAGGGACTCCTCTGAATGTAATATTGTGACATTTCTCCTATTCATCCTTGAAGTAGTTGGAATTCGATGATGAAGTGATTATTGTGGGGAAATATATTACAAAAATTCAAAGAATGGGATTACAAGGATCCCATATAAGCAACCAAGGATAGGGTTAACTTTTGAACAAGGAAAGCCTAAAAGAAACATAGAATGGGATAAAAAAAAAGAAAACCTAGATAAAGAGGTAGCATAAATAGAAACAACACTACATGCATTTGCAGGGGAAAATAACATCACAATAAATGAGCTCAACTACAAATTAGAAGAATATAAAAGTGGAGTGACAAATCTGGAGAAACAGTTCCAATAGTATAACCAGGAAATGGAACATCAGTTCCAATTTAGAATAGATGATAAGGATCATCTCCATAAATATGAAATGGAGAACATTAGGCAAGAATGTATATGCGAGATAGCATAACTGAAGACAAAGGAACAAGAAAAATAGCAATTCCTTGAGCAACAAGACCACAATGTATCTCGACTGGAAGAAGAAGTAAAAGGATCTTAGGCTAGAAGGAAGTAGGGAATAAATTAAGTTCCTTAAATTTCTCAAATATTGATCTAGATTTTGGAGTGGAATGAACTGATTAACAAAATGAATACAATAAACACAAAGATATGAAGAATAACAAAAATATCGAGTGAACAATATCTTCTATTGAATAAATGGAATAGGCTAAAATTGTAAAACTATAGAACTAAAACACTTGCTCGAATTGTGGTAGCTATCTTTGAGAGGATATGTGGATGATACACACATCCATTTGAGTAGAATGATTACAATGAGGCTCCAGAGGCCTTTTTTATATTACTCATGAATGCCAAAACCCTAGACATCCAAAAACCTAACCCTAGGAGGTGAAACGCCAAAAGTCATGTGGGCCCCTATGGGTAAGTTGGTACCTCAACTTCCTAGGGTTGTAACTTTCACATATGACCTCCACTTTAGGCACGTGGTATCCCATTGAAAACATAGTTTAGAGAGATACACAATACGCCCCCAAACTCTGGCTTCATCTACAGTTTGGTTGCAGTGAGCCAAAAAAACACTGTTTAGGGCTCCAAAACGACCCTGGAATTACAACAAGATGTGATGACATGAAAGAATACAAAATAAGCCAGTTGGATTAGGTTACAGACCACTAGTATCCACCTGGAATATGTGTAGGGTTTTAGACATCCCTAGAAGTGTAGAACCCACAATTACAAATAATTACAAAAGAACGTGTTGAACTAAAAACGAACAAGAGGAGCCAGTTGGAATAGGTGGGTGGCCACCAATATCCACCTGGATCAATCCTCCCCCCTTAGGAAGCAATGGTCTCCATTGCATTGAGTTCCTTCATCTGGTGAGGAAATTTTGTTGGATTTGTCCCTGGGTTAGCCACTTGCCTTGGTGTAGGAGTTGCCCTGCCTTGACAACTCGATAAAGATGGATCCTCTGCTGGAAACTTCCCTTGACCTATGTGTCCACTATATGATCAGTGGATGCTTGTGCTATTTAGTCAGGGTTGAGCTCTGTTGGTTTTAGTTGTTCTGCAATCTCTGAGTTATCCAATAATGGTGGAAAATATGGTCAGAGGAGGTCCACATTGAACAGTGGTTGTAGGCCAAGGAAGGGTGGAGTGTTGAGCTCAAAAGCATTGCTACCCATAGCCTTGGTGATAGTGTAATTCCCATAGTGAAGTGGGTGAAGATTTTAGTGGCTGCGAGACATTCCTTCTAAAAATGTAGCCATATTTTGTCTTCAACCTGAAACTGGTGCAGTACCCTATGTTGATCATGGCGCGGCTTGTACTTAGCATTGGATTTATGAAAAATCTCTTGGACCTATTGGCAGATGTTTTGAATTTGCTCAATGAATCTGGTGGCTTTGTCGGTCTCAGACTGGACATGGGAAGAGTCTATCTATGTGGTGGCAAGAGGTAGTGCAACATCAATGGGACCCAAGGGTTGGAATCCCATCCCCACCTAAAATGGGATATGGTCGATGGAGCTATGGAGAGACTTGTTGTAACTTTTTTGAACATATGGGAGACTCTCATCCCATGTACATGGATTCGTAGAGTTGTACATGCACATGATGTGCAAAATCATCCTATTGACGATCTCTGTTTGGCCGTGTGTTTTGGGATGGAAATTAGTGGATTTAGTGAGCTTGGTGTCCAACAGTGACCAGAGACTCGACCAAAATGTGTTAAGGAACCTATTGTCCCAGTCGGGGATGATGGTATGTGGTATCCCAAAATGGACCCACACTCATTCTAAGAATATATTGGCAGTATATGATGCTATGATATTCTTCTTGCAGGCCGTGAGGATGGCCATCTTCGAAAACCGATCAACAACCAAAAATATGTAGTCATTGCCTTGTTTGGTGGACAGAAGTCCAGACATGTAATCCATTGAGATGGATTTTGAAGGCTTCTTGGGAGTAGGAAGAGGGGTGTATAAGCCTTTCTTCTTGATGGTTGGCTTGGAAATGGCACAGGCAGTGTAAGAACTGATATAATTGTTGACATCCTATCGAAGTTTTGGCCAATAAAAATGTTTATGAAGATCAACCATATTTTTCTCCATGCCAAAATGTCCTGCCATCTGACTATAGTGGGCTTCCCAAATCATCTCTGCATGCTCACTTGTAGGAACACAGAGATGGACCAGATGGCATAATATTCTATCCTGAATGTGAAAATTGGTGAAAGTCGCACCTATACCCAAGAGCTGATAGGTGGTGGCAAAGTCCAGATCTTTCCAATAAAGTTGGGGCCACTTAGATGCCTCATGTCCATAGGAATGGAGCACAGTGGTGATTGCAGCCACGAGAGGTCGACTGAGGTAGTCAATGACACGATTTTATATCTCATTCTTACACTTCATTTTGAGATGGAACTGGTGCAGGTAGGTGGACCACTTCTGATGGTGGTCGTTATGCAATTTCCCCTGTGTCTGTATGAACCGCAGAGGCTTGTGATCAATTTGGATGATCATCTCCTTTCCCATAATGTAATGTTTCCATTGACGACAAGATTTTACAATGGAATACATTTCCTTGTCATAGGTGGGGTATTTTAGGACAGTGTCTGAGAGTGTCTCACTATGGTATTCCACCGGATGACCATGCTGAGTGAGAACTATGCCTACAACATAGTCATATGCATCAATATCAATATCAAGTGGTTGCTGCATATTGGGAAAGGAGAGTATTAGAGCCGAGCACAAGCAATGCTTTAAATCATCGAATGGTTGTTGTTTTTCCTTCCCCCACATAAAATTTTCTCTGCCACCGCCCTTGGTCACCTGGCTGAGGGCCCATGCAATATAGGAGAATCCCAACACAAACCGTCGGTAGAATTTGGCCAGTCGCAAGAAGCTCCGAAGCTCAGTTAGTGTGGTTGGGGCTGGCCAGTCATGGATGACTTGGATCTAATCTGGATCAACATATACCCCATGCTCATCAACAATGTAGCCCAAGTATTGGATCTTGTTCATGCCAAAAGATAATTTTTCCAAGTTGGCATATAGCTTCTGTTGTCATAGAGTGCTCAAAACCTGTTGAATATGCCGCATGTGATCCTCCCAAGTTCTATTCAAGATGAGGATGTCATCCAAATATACCACCACAAAAGCATTGGTGAAGGGTCTCCATACATCATCCATCAAACTCATGAAATTGGATGGTGCATTTGTTAATCCAAAGGGCATGACCAACCATTCAAAGAGACCTTCTTTATATTTGAAGGTTGTATTATATACATCAGTTGGCTCAATGGGAACCTGGTGGTAGCCAGACTTTAGGTCAATCTTGTTGAAGAACTTTTACCCCTTGAGTTGGTCAAGAAGATCATCAATATTGGGAATTGGGTACTTGTTCCTAGCTGTGATTTTGTTTAAGGTTCTATAATCAATGCAGAGTTGCCAAGTCCCATCCTTCTTCTACACCAGCAAAATCAGGCTTTTGCAAGGGGAGGTGATGGGTCTAATGTGCCCCTTTTGAAGAATATCTTAGAGATGATGTTTGATTTTATCATTTTCCATCAACTAGCGATGATAGAGTGGTCCATTAGGTAGAGGTGCACCGAGGGTCAAATCAATTGGATGCTTCACTTGGCACTGTGTCAGTACCTCAGTGGGTGAGGAGAAAGTGTCTCTATATTCTTCCATGATCCCCTCCACTTGCTTCTTCTACAAAGAGAGGCTCTGTGTAGAGGCCACAGATGTGGCAATGACCTTTTATTTATTGTGAGAATGAATCACAAAGAATATGAACTTCCTGGTCTATGAAATGACCTTACTACATTGCTTAGCAGAGATTAAAGAAATAGAAGTAGGCGAAGCTACCTCTAGTATCCTGTACAATTTTCTACCGAAAGTAATAATAAAACTACAGGGTATAAACTCATACACACCATGCTACTTCCACAAATATGGTTGTCCTAAAATAACATCACAAACTTCAAAGGGAGAAATATCACACAATACCTCATCTTTGAAATGCTTGATGTCGTAGGGTAGACAAAACTGTTGGCTAACACAGAGATCTCTCCCTTGGCGAAGCCAACCGATGGTGTAGGGATATGGGTTCGGTGTCATTGGAAGGTCCAATATCTTGATGAACTCTATTGATATCAGGTTCTTCTAACTACCTCTATCAACAATGAAATGAAGCAGAGCTCCCTTTACCCACATCTGTGATTGAAAGAGGCGTTCCCCTTCCTCTGGTTCTTCTAGCTCGCTTGGCCAGACTTTGGTGGTAGCGATAGTGGCACTGGGTTCAACATCAATAATCTTCTTCCCTCCTTCTAGATTTGATTCAGAATCAGAATAGGCCTCTAACTCAGAAAACCTTAATCTCAACCATGAGTGACTACTTGGAGTGAGATTCTTCATTGTTGTGCCAAGGGATTTTATGGTACTCACACCATTTTCTTGTGCCTTTCTTTGTATTATCATTTCCCTTCTTGTGTTATGGCTTGGATTGGTTTTTCTGAGAGTGACCATCTTGGCTCAGTCCCTTTCTATGTGGGTTGGGTCCGCCTTTTCCCTGCTTTGGCTGTGAGGAGTTTGCATATCCAAACTCTCACCACTTCTGCTTAAATTTTGGCTCGATCTTGACAGTGTATCTATAAGTTGTGCCCAATGAGGCGATGTCCAGAAACTCCATTTTTGTTTGAATGTATCTATGAAAAAAATTGTGGTATTTGAGCACCAGATGTCTCTCATAGCCTTTGATACCCAATTTGGTGCATAGGTTATGGAAACTATTGGTGAAATATGGTACTGTTTGGTCCCTTTCTTGGCGTAGGGTGGTCCATCTGGTGTATTGGTCCTTGTAGCTTCCAACATGGTAGTATTTTTCTTTAATGGTGTATCGAAAGGAATCCCATGTAGGGGCAACCAAAAATATTGTCGCTTCCTCTATTTCCCTTTGCTCAGAGTAAGTATCCCACTAGTCCTTAACATGGGGGATGACCTTGAGGAATGAAAAAGTAATCTTTTCCCTATCGGAAAAATTGTGGACCGAAAAATACCCTTCAAGCAGATTCAACCATTTATGTACAACATCTGCATCTATCAGTCCTTCAAATAATAGAATATCAAAATTTACCTATACCTTGAAGGGGGTTGCATGGACGCTTGATGAAGATGCTTCTCCGGTGGGAAATCATTGAAGGATTTGCGTAAAGTTCTCCATCATTTCGTTCCTTTATCGTGCAAGGGATTCCTTGAGAAACATTTTAATAGGATCTCCTACTCCATAATATTTATTTCCGTCCCCCATGGGTTGTTTTCGGGCTCGACGTAGTTGATATTGCAACGACTCGATTGGTTTGAGTCCCAACTTCTTACACCTAGATCTTGTCAAGGACATGCATGAAGAAAAATAAATAAAGAGCAGACTGCTCTGATACCACTGATCCGCATTTAGGAGTGGAACAGACTGATTAACATACTGAATACAATAAACATAGAGATATGAATAACAACACAGATATCCAATGAACAATATATTCTATTGAATAAATGATATAGGTTGAAACTGTAAAACTACATAACTGAAACACTTTCTCGAATGGTGGTAGATATATCTGAGAAGAGATGTGGATTCTACGTGCATCTTTCTGAGCATAATGATTACAATGAGGCTCCAAAGGCCTTTTTGATATTACTCATGAATGCATAAATCCTAGACATCCAAAAACCTAACTCTAGGAGGTGAAACGCCAAAATTCATGTGGGGCCCTATGGGTAAGTTTGTACATCAACTTCCCGGGGTCGTAACTTTTGCATAAAACTTCCGTTCTAGGCATTTGATAGCCCGTTGGAAAGATATTTTAGAGAAATACACATTACGCCATCAAACTCTGACTTCGTTTATAGTTTGATTGCGGTGATCCAAAAAAACATTGTTTAGGGCTCCAAAACGGCCCTTGAAGTACAACAAGATGTGCTAACATGAAAACATACAAAATAAGCCAGTTAGATTAGGTGAGAGGCCACCGGTATCCACCTAGAATATGTGTAGGGCTTCACAACCCTAGAAGTTTAAAAACCACAATTACAAAGAAGTACTGAAGAACGTGTTGAAATAAAAACGGACAAGAGGAGCCATTTGGAATAGGTGGGTCGCCACCAATATCGACCTGGATTAAATATGATGTCATCGAGGTTAATGAGAAGTTAAAGGAAGTACAAATGAATTTATTCATAGAATTAAAGGACATCCAAGGTCATAATTAATAAATTGCAATGTTATTTGATAATCTAAGAGAAATCAAAGGCCAATATTGTAAGTTTTAAACCTGTGAAGTAAAGCAATGCATATATTTTCTTAAGCAAAATAGAAATTAATCAATGGCTCATAAACATAGTACAAAAATATTTATACCGGAAACCCTCAACCGGGGAAAACCTTTCTTATTTTTATTATATCGAATTTCACCATTCACCATACAATATATAAAAAAAATTTAGGTATTTCATAGATACCAAAACCCTAATCCCTTAATCCAGGATTAATTTAGAAAATCGCTAAAAATATTAAAAACCACCCAAAAAAAATTATTTTGGGGCGCTACCCTGAACGCTGCGCGTAACTAGGGGGGGCCATACCTTCCCCCCCTAGGACCCCCCTAGGAAGCGCCCAATGCACATGACAGAAAGAAAACTACTAGAGGGATCATCAGACACAGTTGTCAAACCTGACGCGCCCCCACACACACATGTAAAGAATATAACATATACCCAACAAGTACGATGATATGGATTATGCGTTCAAAAATCTAAAGTAGTAGAAGAATATGTACATGAAATCCCCTACAACATTGCTCAAGTTCACCAAAAAGGAGTAGAAAAAATCTCAAATGTTCTCGATAGGTGGAATAACACTTACCCAGATGTACAAGGAACAATAAGCAGCACCAAAAAAGCATGTAAGAGGATATGGAGTGCGGCTAATGAAATCCTGGAGATGTTCCACATGCAACTTAATGAAGAACTAGACATGGAAAGAACAAGTGAAAACAAGGCAGAAGAAGTGTCAACCATCAGGGAGAAAACCAAACAAGAGATTGAAGTGTTGGACAAATTTGATAAATAAATTGTCAATCAATACATGCCCAACCCATGAAATGCATGTTAACTACATAAAGGTTTATAAAGGGGATACAAAAATACTTGAAAATAAAAGTAGTTGATAGGATGTGTGATGGAGAGCTAGAAATAAAGGAAAAGAAGTTATGAATATTAAATAAAATCATTCAAGGATACGAGTCGTGGTCCAATTTTGTAGATAATTCAGCCTAAAAAATGCTTGACCTTCTATACTTTTTAAATTTTTTGTAATAATAAAATCGAATGATTAGGGAAGCATGGGAATAAAAATGAAAGGAGATAATTGTCATCTAGAATGATGATAGTTGTAACATCCCCACTATAATCCTCATTTTAATTATGCATGATGTAGATATGAATATGGCTATGGCTAAGCGATGTAATATGCGAATTGTATTTTTTTTTAATAAATATAATGTGACACCAGTTGCTGGGAATATGGAAAGAGATGCGGGTTGATTTATTCACAAGAGGGGGAATGTCTAAAAATGTCTAGGAGAATCCAAGAGGAACCCAAGGAGGATATTAATTAGGGGTATTAATTCAACCTAGATTTCTGAATTTTATTACCATTAGGGATACCTTCTATTTTTTTGTTTGAGTGTATGAGAGACCAATCATTAAATACCTATCAAGGGTGGGTGTAGAAGTGTCATCCACAGTTATTGGAAGCATGGGGCTATAGTAAAATCCATAATAGGCAAAGTGAGAAGTAAACCATCTTGGGAAAATAAAGGAAATTTGTATTGGGGATAATAGGTAGTTTTTTCACATAGAGTTTTGGGCATGAACAACAAGAGAGAGAGAAAAAGTAGAGCACTTGAGCCAAACTAAGAAGGCTAGGAAAATTATGAAGCAAGATGGAGCATATTTGGAGCAAAATGGAGCTGGAAATTGAAGAGCCAGGTTGTCAGGCCTGAAGAGTGAACTCCTGGGCGAGTTGCACTATAACAACAAGTGTTGTTATTGTTTTTGTTGGTAGTTTTCCTAGAAGCAAGTTACCTTGAGTTCCCAGATGAGAAATTCATGGTTACCTGTGTCAAAGAGACTCTAATAAATGAATGGGACATCCGAGGGACTGAGAGCAGTGAAGGGGTAAAATCCTTGGGTTGGGCAGGTCAATAGGAAGAAAGTTGGAGGAAATTCTAGTTATCTATAGGAGAATACCAATGGGTTGTGGATTTAGAGTTGTGAGTGGACAGTGAGAGGAACCCTTCTCTTGTGGATTCCTAGCCCCATATCGGGGGCAAATTGTTGTTCATATTTGGAACAACACTTCTATGGTTGGGTGGAACGCCCTTCCCAAGCAATCGATAGCACAAAAGTTTTAAAAGATAAGTGTTTACTTATTTTTTGAGTTTCCCTTATGATTTTTATGGTTGTGATTTACCTTGTACATGAGAATGGTCTTTATGTGTTATTTTAGATGATTTTATGGATGCATTATGTTATTTTAGAATGCTATAGATGTGTTTGGTTATGCTTATCAGATGTTAGTTAAAAATGTGCTCAATTCATAGTTGGTAAGCTACAAGATTTAATTAGAAAAATAAATTTTCAAATTTATGTGTTTTCTCATAAGTAATGTTCCTTGGTTAATCTAGGGACCGTTACAGAATGGTATCAGACAGACAGGTTCAAACACTGAGCCTATATGGGCCAGAATCAACACACAAAAGCTAAAATAACATAGTTAAAGCTCATATTTCATGGTGGTTTTCATATTTTTCCAGGCACAAGAGTGAGGAGATTGCTTGTATTTTTGGTGAATTCAAGTTCAGGGGTTAAAATCCCTAATTATAATCTCTAAATATGCATGTGTTGGTCTTATAATTGGTAGAATTTAGGAAATTACAGTGTAGCCATGAAGAATTGGGTGAAATTGGGAAAAACCCCAATTTCTACAACAAAATTGGTTGAAAATTTGACATAAGAGTGTCGAAGTTTGGGTGTAGTGGTTGAGTCGAGACACACCGGGGATATATTGGACATCAACAAGATTAATTCTGGGTTCCATGGTAGTCTTGATAAAAATTTCAAAATTTGGGAATTTGGGAAATTTTGGGTATTTTCTTGTACATGAAGGCAACATGACGTGGAGGCCACATGGTGGTGATGTGGCAGAGGGGACATGAACTTCCTTGATGTCAGGGCCATGGTGATAGTTGGTATCATAGTGGCAAGTGACATGGGATCTGCATGAGGTGATGGTATGGACAAACTATAAACCACTGTCACATGGGTAGAGGGTGGTTTTGGTCTGAGGCCTTGTACCATGCAACACCATAAAGATTGTTCCATGTAGCATGAGGAAAACCATTGTTGCACTCCAAAAGGATTTTAATGTCCGTGCATGTTCAGGATGCAACATGGCATTTCAACCATTGATCTCAGGAAATCGTTGTCGTTGGATCTAGGAGACGTGAAAATTCATGTGCACCAAGGTAAAGGTGTGATATGGGACCTGCCCATCCCCACAGATAATGAAGGGGTGACATGTGGATTGTTTCAGTCAGGGTGAGACCCTTGTCCCATATGAGGTCATATTTGTACTAGTTGGGTAGGTGGGGCTCGCAAAATATTAATATTTTATTAATGATTAAGGTTAGCATAAGAGAAAGAGGAGAAAGAGAGAGAAGGATGGAGAGGCAGGATATGAGGGTGACTTGGCATCATGTCAGGGTGCCACATGCACCCAAAATGCCACATCACTAGCCACGACAGCAAGGAAAAACATAGTAACTCAGAATGAAATGAAACTTCTAGTTTTTTTCCGTGATAAGGAGGGACACACAAGTGCCAAAGAGGGCCATTTCCCATTTCTCCTTGCATATGTCAAAAAATGCAAATTAGTGGTTTTTAAAGATCCAGATCTAGATCATTGACAGAGTTCCAAATTTAGTTGAAATTCCTGGAGAGAGTCCATAAAGTAGGCATGGAAATAATTGAGGAAGGAATTGAATAAACCTAAAGAATTTTGGAATGGGGTTGCTAAAATAGGGCAAAATCCACTATTTCAGACCATTTTTGGGGGATTTTTGGGATTTTCAGAGGTGGCAAAGTGTCCCGATGACATTTTTTGTACTCACCAATGTAGTCAATTTTTTATTTAGTGAAATTTTTCCAGAAGTGCACCATTTGTGAGATAGCTTGTTTGGCTAAAAATTCAAAGTCTGGGAAAAGGGGTGAAAAAAGACAAAGTTGTTATTTCCATATTGTTGTAGTTTTTTACAAGAGAATCAAAATGACAATATGAGAGTTATTATGAGTCTGTCATAATTTTCATCTATGTCTCATACAAAATTTTCTCCAATTCTTAACAAATTTACTTCTACAAGTAGAAGAAGTTGGTGTCTGAGAATATTTGCACCAGAATGAAGAATGTATAAAAAGGGGTCAAATTAGTAATATTCAAATGGCCATAACTTCCTCACAACTCGTAATTGAGCAAGAAAGTAGTCATTGGAAATATCTTAGATGAGAGAATCCATATATCAACCCAAAAAATTGATTGGGGAAACATACATTATAGTCAATGAAAAAGAGGATGATCAGTGGCATTAAAAAGAAAAAAAAAATGTGTTCTTTTCCAAAATTGTGTATGTATATATTTTTGTCAAACACAAATTTATTTGCATTCACATTTGTTACATAATTTAGAGGAATTTAGAGGTCTACATGTCATCATGGAAAATGTTGAGACAAAATCTAATGGAAGAAGAGAGAGGCATGAACCTATAACTATGAGAATCCTGCAGAGAGAAGTGGATATTTATAGGGAAGATATGAGAATATTATGAAGGTTCAGGAAGAGATACTTCAGAGTCTGAAATGTTGGAATACTGAGAGGGGGGGTGAATCAGTAATAGAGCAATCTAATCCTTTTTAACCATATAATCCAAGTGAAATATCGATGTAGCATTATCATCCAATAACTGCAGAGTAAATAATCAATGAACAATCATACACATACATAGTACAACAATGTTTTACGTGGAAACCCAAAGCGGGAGAAAACCACATAATGTTTTTTCTTATATGTCTTGAAGAATTACATTCATTGGAAGCACCAACTTCCTTTGTTTTCTAGTTGCAACTGGAAGGAGGCTCCAACCCCCTAGTTTCTCAAGCTACAACCCGAGGGAAGATCCAACTCCCCAATTCTCTGGCTACAACCATAAGGAGGCTACAACACCCTAAGTTCTCCGGCTACTATCAGAAGGTGGCTACAACCACCTATCCTTGCCCCGTCCAACCACCCTAAATTATAAGTAGAATAATGAAACCATTGTCACACTATCATTGTGATATATACCACTGTACAACTGTACCAACTTGTACCACTAACCTGAAGCCAACCTGAACCATGCATCTACCTGTACCTCAACATGTAATCAACCTGTACAATAAAAAAGTGCATCAACCATGCACCCACCTGTACCAAACAACCTGTAATCAACCTGTACCATAAACAAGTGCATAATCCATGTACCAACTTGTACTTTAACCTGCAAACCTTCCTTAACTTTAACAACAAGAGACTAGCATTTTCTCACATGACTAGTTTTGGATTAGTCAACAACCCTAACTTGAAATAATCATAACTATGTACCTATAATGAATGAATATATGAAAATAGTACACAATGTTCTTCAATATGTTTTATGAAATTCGTCTAGGTTTCACTACTTGGAACCTCTCAGAAAATGAGTTATAGAAACAATGACATACCTTGTTGCATTCTGGCTTATTCTAGAGAGCGACCTTGTAGAGTGTGCCCCACACAGAGTATTTTTTGTGTGGATCTGAAAATTGTACACAAAATACTACAGACTGTAGTCTAACCAACAAATTTCATCTTACTAAATTTGGATCTGTTATGAAGAAGTTATGATGTTTTTACCTGAAACACCTGTTTTAGACTAGTTTTAGGACTAGCCACAAACCCTATTTTCCACAGCGTGTAACTCCAAAACTACAAAGACCCAAAATTTGAATTTTTTTCCATATATAATTGGATATGTTTCTTCAATGGCATATCAATTTCACAGTCTGAATCATTCTAAAAACAAAGTTATGGTGAAAATGGTGATATGACCTATAAATAACATACCTTAGAAAGCATCATCAAAATAATTTATCCTCCCTTGAATTTCAGCCTTCTTTACTTCACCTTCCCTTTGAAATTTGTCTTAGATATCATTTGGTTACCTCATTCACCTGTAGATATTCAATATTCTCAAGTGTGATATGAAATGAGAGAGTCTTTCCTCTTATTTATACTTTCATGTAGCTTCCTCAAGGGGTTACCTTTTAACCATCTTAACCCACTTTCCATATTTTAGGGTTAACCCACTTCTAATTTCTCCATTAAATTTATCATTTAAATAATTTAATTTGTATTCAATTTGAATTATAGTACACTCGTACCTTCTAAAATCTCTTAAACCACTTTGACTACTTTGACCTTTTGGGGATTCTAGATGACATATGAGGGTCCTCCAACTTTGTAAGGCCATAACTCTCAAACCGTGAGGATTTATGTGACGTTCCACATACCACCAAAAATGGCATGACATGTACTATCCATATATAATATTTTTACATTCAAATATGTCAAAACTCATACCATTATCCATCAAACAAACTTGGGTCCATTACCCAAACCTGGGTTCTCCAACTTCTCATGGCCATAAATCTCTAACCGTGAGGAGTTATGTGATGTTCCACATACCAATGGAAATGGAATGACATGTACTATCCATATATAATATTATTACCTTAAAATATATTAAAACTCATACCATTATACATTAAACAACCTTGGGTCCATTACCCAAACCTTTTTGCTACTGGAATTCGCTACCAGACTTTGTTCAAGGGTTGACATCAATGAAAATCAACTTTAATAAACAATGTCCCCCTTTGGAATTGATGGAAACACTCTAATGCAATACTAAAATCATGTCATGCAATACTGAAGTCATATCACTCATGCTCCCCCTGGAACCATGCCTCTGTCCTCTGCATATATATGACCATTGCTCCCCTTGGAATCATGCCTATGTCCTCTGCATTTGATAAATCTCTCCCTCTTTGTCATCAATGGAAAAGTTATATTTACATCCAGGGCTTCTCCCCCTAACTGAACTATTTGATCCCCCAACCTGAACTGTCCTCTTTATGGTGTTTCCTCATGTACATCTAAGACACATAAGATAAGCATTAAAAAACATTCATTTTGGAGTAGAAATAACTCCGAGTCTCTGGCGAATATACTCAAAGGCTTCCCATGGAAGTGGTTTTGTAAAGATGTCTTCCACTTGTTATTTTTTTCCCACATACTCAACTCTGATGTTCTTTTCTGCAACTTGTTCCTGTAGAAAGTGAAACTTGATTGGAATGTGCTTCATCTTGGAGTGCATCACCGGGTTCTTTGAGATACTGATGGCTCTTGTATTATCACAATAGATTGGAATGGGCTCATCATACTCAATTTGTATATCTGTCAGAGTTTGTTTCATCCATAAAACCTGTGTACAACATGTTGCTGCTACAATATACTCTACCTCGACTGTAGATACAGATATTGATGATTGTTTCTTTCTTAGCCATGATACTAAACACTCACCCAAGTAGAACTATGCTTTATTGGTGCTTCAATGGTCATCAATACAACCTGGCCAATCTGCATCTGTGTAGGCAATAAGTGATGGATCCTTTCCTTTTGGATACCATAATCCAAACTCTTTTGTTCCTTTGAGATATCTGAAAATCCTCTTCACTGTTAATACATGTGATTCCTTTGGTGCTTCTTGAAATCGTGCCACCTATCCAGCTGCCTGCATTACATTTGGTTTGGATGTTGTCACATATAGTAAGCTACCAATCATTGACCTATATTACCTCTGATCTGTAGACTTTGAATCATCATATTTTCTTAGATTGCAACTGTTTTGCATGGGAGTTATAACTGGTTTGCAATCTTCCATTCCAACCCTCTTTAGCATTTCTATGATATACTTAGTTTGAAAAATAGAAATTTCTTGTTTTCTTTGACGTATCTGAAGTCCTAGAAAGAAGGAAAATTATCCAACTAATGGCATTTCAAACTCATTCTGCATATCCTTTGCAAATTTCTGGCTTAACCTGTCATCATCACTACCAAAAATAATATCATCAACATAAACATCAATTAATAAAATACTATCTTGACTTACCTTGATGTAGAGGTTGTTGTCTGCACTTCCTTTGCTGAACCCTGTCTATTGTAGATATTTCTCCAGTCTAGAGTACCATGCTCTAGGTGCCTTTTTTAGACCATACAAGGCCTTATTTAATTTACGCACATAATCTGCATTCTCTGACAACTAAAATCCTTCTAGTTGTTCAATGTATACTTCTTCTTCAAGTTCCCCATTCAAAAAAGTTGATTTTACATCCATCTGATACATTTTAATATTTTTGGAGCATGCATAAGATAAAAGCAATCATATTTATTCCATTCTTGCAACTAGGGAAAATGTCTCTTCAAAGTTGATTCCTTCAACCTGTGCATATCCTTTACATACCAATATAGCTCTGTTCCTTATAACCTGTCCATATTCATTCAATTTATTCCTGTAAACCCACTTTGTGTCGATCACATTCTTATCCTTTGGTCTTGGAACCAATTCCCAAGTGTCATTTTTCTATATTTGATCCAATTCTTCATCCATGGCCTTATTACAAAATTCCTTCTTACTGGCCTCTTCAAAACAGGCTAGTTAAATCGTAGATTTGAGTGCTAGGTGCATTTGTTCTAGTGAACGCATTCTTCTTCTAGTCTCAACTCCCGCATATTTGTTTCTGATAATCTGATTTGAAGGACAATTCTTATGTACTCGTCTTCTAGGTGTCTTTGGAGTCACTTGTTGAATTTTCTCTTTTGCCTCTATCGTATCCTCTTCGTCTTCCCCTTATTTTTCATCTTTTGTATCTTCTTCGTAAAGTTGCTCCATTGATTCATTTTCTTCTTCCTTTAATTCTTGTCTACCTGTTTCATCAATTGTTACGTTGATGCTTTCCACAACGTTTTTTAATCTCAGGTTGTAACACTTGTGTGCTTTTCTTGTACTTGAGTAACCAACAAGTACTCCTTTGTCCACATGAGAATCAAACTTTCCCATTCTGCCATCTTCTCTTTTGATGTAGCATTTTCTTCCAAAAAATCTGAAGTGCTTCACATTTGCTGGTCTTCCTTTCCATAGCTCGTAGGGAGTTTTGACAGTGTTGTTTCTAAGAATTACTCTTTTTTGAATGTGAAATGATGTATGCATTGCCTGTGTCCAAAAAAAATGTCAATTTGGAATCCATTAGCATTGTTCGAGCCATTTCCTATACTGTCATGTTCTTTCTTTCAACAACTCCATTATGTTGAGGTGTCTTAGCAATGGACAATTTCCTTTTTATTCCATGATTGTTGTAGTAGTCCATAAATTCCTTTGAAGTGAACTCTCCTCCATTATCATATCTCAAGCATTTGATTTTTGAATCCATTTAATTTTCAACCATTTTCTTGTAGATCTTGAAGTTTTCAAAAGTTTATGACTTATTCTTGAGAAAGCAAACTGCAATCATTCTTGTATAATCATCAACTAATAACATAAATTATTTCTCACCTTTTAAACCCTTTGTTGTATTTGTTCCAATTAGATCAATATGCATAATT
Source organism: Picea engelmannii (assembly GCA_009831015.1). Lineage (NCBI taxonomy): Eukaryota > Viridiplantae > Streptophyta > Pinopsida > Pinales > Pinaceae > Picea > Picea engelmannii. The sequence continues at coordinate 53,827 of ML795553.1, forward strand.
TCCAGTGGTCTTGTCATTGAATATTCCTTTGATTTGAACTTGGTATTTGTTTGCTTTCCTTGTTGACAATGCTTGCATAAAGTGTTGGTTGGTTTTGTGATCTAGGGCATTTCTCTGACTGCTTGTATTTTGCTGACTTTGACAAGGTTATCAAAATGTATGTGACCCATTCTTCTGTGCCATAGCCAACTTTCATCTTCCTTTCCTAGACAATAATTTTCATTTCCAATTTCACTTAACACATATATGTTGCTTGAAGTTCTCGTAGCTATAGCAATCAATTTTCCTGAACCTTCTTTTCTTATTTCACACTTTTTTGAATCGAAAGTAACTTTATGACCTTGGTCACACATTTGAATCACACTTAGAAGATTATGTTTCATATCTTCTACTAGCAGAACATTTTTTTCCTTTGTATTTTTGTTCCCAATTCTAACTATGCCTTTTTCCAATGATTTTCACTGAATCATCATTTTCGAAGGAGACTGGTCCATCTCTTTCCTTTCTTAATGTAATAAAACTATCTCTATCACCTATCATTTGTTTTGAACAACCACTGTCAACATACCAACCATGTTTCTTCTGCTTAGCTCGTAGAGAGAGTGTGCATTCTTCATTGTTGTATTGATTCTTCTTTCTTATGCATGTCCTTTTCTGACGTTCATGTATGTGATTGTTGTTGTTATGTTGTGGTTATCTAGGAGGGATTGTCATTTTGAAATCTTTGTCCATGTGTCCAAAGTTGTTACACTTGTAGCATTCCACTTTAGTGCTCAAAGATTCAAACCTGTTGTAACTTATTCTCTGTGTTTCACTAGGCCTTCTTGGATAACCCTTTTGTGTATGACTTTCAAATTTGTTTATGTTCTTGTTGTTAGATATGCAATTCATAGATTTATGTCCAAAATTATTACATGCATAACATAAACCAAAAAAGATAGTTAGATACCTGGGAGTTGAAGATATTCTAAAAGGAGGTGCTCTTATGAATCCTTCTTCTTCCTAAGACCTATTTGTTTCTGTTAGTCATTGATTTTGAAATGTGAATCTTCTCGGTGGAGGAGTGTCCCTGTAATTTTCTCTTTAGACCTTCCTATCCCCTTTGATTGTTTCTGCATATATTTTTGGATATACTTCTTGTTCTGTTGTTTTGGAGCTTGATTCATTTTCTATATGATTGTATCCAAGTATGGACTTGTCATAATTAGGTCTTTGACTACTGATAATGTCATTCAAAACTTCTGAGTTGTTCTGTATATTTTTATTATGAAGATCCTTTCTTAATGTGACAATCTTTGCTTCCAAATTTTCAATTATCTTGTCTCTTTATTCTATTTGTTCTTTGAGTGATTCTTCAATTATTTTATCTTCTTCAATTTGAACCTTCAAATATGTGATCATTTGTTCTAATCCCTGAGTGTCTTACTTCTTGTCTAGTTCCGTTTGTAGCTTCTTGTTTTTCCTCTTTTCTCTTTTGATAACTTCTATGGAACTCATCAATTCCTCTCAGTAGTCAACTTCTGCCTCTTCAATTTCTTCTTCGGCTTCTTCATATTCTACTTCGGATTCTTCTTTATCAAAGTCTTCTACTACCATGAATAGAACCCTTTCTGTCTCACTGTCACCGACTTCATCTTCATCTAATGATGAGATGTCTTCTTTGGTGCATAAGATTTTCTTGAAAACTTTCATTGTGGTTCTTTTGCCTTTATATGTTTGTCTTCTTTTTGAGTCACCTTCATCATTTATATTTTTATTATGAGGACATTTGTTAGCAAAATGACCAATACCATCACAATTAAAAAATATTAAAGGAAGCTTACCTCTATACCTGTCGTTAGTTCCCTTGTTTAGTCTTCTGACAAAGTTGGCCACTTCTTCATCATATTCCGAGACGTCACTATTGATTCTATGTTATTTTTCTTGTTGCTTTCCCTTTTTCTTTGATCTTTTGGATGCTTTGAAGGTTTCTTCTTTTACATCTGGATTTTCCTATTTAGTTCTCATTTCATATGCTATGAAGATTCCATGTAGTTTTTCCATACTTATTGAGTTTAGATCTGATCTTTCTTCTAGTAATGATATATTAGGATCAAATCTCATAGGAAGATATCTTAGTACATTTTGAGAAATTACCGATTCTTTGATTTATTCTCCCGATCCTATGATTTCATTTACGGTTTCATCGACGCATAAGAAGTAAGCTGCAATATTCTCATCTTCCTTCATCTTCAGTTGTTTGAACTGACCTCTATTAGTTTGAAGCTTTGCTACCTTGAATTTTGAATCTCATTCATAAATATTTCAAAGTTTGTCCCAAATATCTTTAACGGATTTACAATGTGCAATTATGGTGAATATCATTTCACCAAGACCATTCAGAAGTGCATTTGTGTCTTTGGAATTATTTTGACTAAGTTTCATTGTTTTTTCATTTGTTGGTGGAACTGCTGGTACTGTGTATCTATCTACAATTGATTGCCAAATTTCAAATCCTTGTGCATGTATATATGTCTTCATCCTTATGTTCCAAAAAGCATACTTCTATGCATCAAACTGTGGTATTCCATTTTTATACAAGTTGTTTCTCTCCATTATCTACCTTTCAGTGGTTAAACTGATTTTTGAAGGAAACTTTTCTGAAACCAATTGTTGGATTACTAAGAGGGGGGTGAATCAATAATAGAGAAATATAATCTTTTTTAAACATATAATCCAAGTGAAATATCAATGTAGCATTATCATCCAATAACTATAGAGTAAATAAGAAATGAAGAAATGAACAATCATACACATACATAGTACACTAGTGTTTTACGTGGAAACCCAAAGTGGGAGAAAACCACATAATGTTTTTTCTTATATGTCTTGAAGAATTACATTCATTGGAAGCACCGACTTCCTTTGTTTTCCAGCTGCAACTAGAAGGAGGCTCCAACCCCCTAGTTTCTCAGGCTACAAAATGAGGGAAGCTCCAACTCCCCAATTCTCTGTATGAAAATTGGATTTTCTCTCCCTATCGCAAGATGCTAATTTTATTTGACATCTTTGGAAAGTTATCCTTTCAACCTATTCCAAAGCCCTACAGCTTAAGCTAATGTAGGTTTGCTAAATAAAAATGTAAAAATGTCTGATAAATTTTAGTTTAGCGCTTGATTTTATGGTTGTTGTTTACTCAAGAGGAAAATGGCATGGACTAAATGATGTTTTGACCGACTCTAAACAATGCAAATAAATTAGAATGCAAATATTTCACTTCGATGAAAGCTATATTACGAGAAGGAGAAAACTTTTATCATTCCCAAAGGCATAATGTCCCAAATTTTTTATTAAACACATCAATTTCAAGATCTTCAAGAAATGATTCAAAGAGACTATACACCAATACACGATTCTTGGCCCCCCTTGGCCATGAGGGGGAATTTTTTTTAAGATTTTTTGACTAAGAAATGCCAAAAACCATCCAATTTCGCTACTTCAAATGAAAACTAGTTTCACTAACCAAAATAAAGAATGCATCTATATTATTTGATTGAATATAATGTATAAAGAAATTAAATACAAATCCTTCAATTCTCCACAAATTTCAATTAGAAGAAAGAGTCATATGAAGATGTAAAAGACACGAAGCGACAAAGGTTTCAAACAAAGTATGCACTCAAAGCAATGAGAACTGAAAGAAAAAAAGTAGAAACTTGTTTTGACAAGAACACAATCAAATATTCTTCAACCAATGAAGCATTCAAGGAACATAATAAAATGCAGAGAAGAATCCAAGAAAAGATAGAGAGAAAGAGAAATCACTCAAATTGTCTCGATAAAACAAGCAGCTAGAAAGGGAAATTTCACATTTCGAAAAAAGTTTGAAGATACAATAAACACAATAAGGGGTGATAAGAACAAAATATCAACCTAAATAACTTCACAAACCAATCACAAATTCTGGGTAAATACTTCCACAAAACAAGATGAGAAAATTTGAGTAGAAAAGGGAAAAACAACTCCAAAAAGGAGACCAGTGCTCCCTGTCTCAAGGGTATAGAGTTTTTCAGTGCTCCCTAAATGATCTAGGTGGATATCGGTGGCCACCCACCTCTTCCATCTGGCTCAAAACATTTTTTTGACAATTTTGGCAATTTACTATTTTTAGCAGTTTTAACTTCTGGGGCCATTTTGAGGGCCTAAATGAAGTTTTTTTGGGATTGAGCTTCTCAATGATAGTTGAAGGAATAATTGAGCCCCCAAAATGAATCTCCTCGATGATACCTTTCCAATGGGATATCATACGCCTAAAACGGAGATCGTATGAAAAAGTTATGACCCTGGGAAGTTGATGTACTAACTTACCCAGACGGGGCCCACATGACTTTTGGCGCTTCATCTCCTAGGGTTAGGTTTTTGGATGTCTAGGGGTTTTGGCATTCCTATTTATTGTAAAAATTCCTTTAGAGCCTCATTGTAATCATCTTCTTGTGAATGAGCACAACCATCACATCTCTTCTCCGAGATAAGCCGCCACCATTCCAACAAGCTTGTTTCCGCTGCATTTTACAGTTTCAACTTATTTCCTTATTGAATAGAAAACCAATTTTATTGTATCTCTATTATTTTGTGTTATGAACCTGTATTAATTTCATTCTTCTCATAAAATCTGGATCAGTGGTATCAGAGCGGTTTTCTCCTTATCGTCTTAATGCATGTCCCCAACTAGGTCAGAGTACAAAGAGTTGGGTCTCGAGCTTGTTTCTCTTGAGGAAAAAATCTCTCACACGCCCAAGAAACCTCTCATGGCAGGAGAAAATAAAGATGATGGGACAGGATATCCTTTCAAACTATTGATTTAGGAATCCCTCACACAACAAAGGAACAAGATGATGGATATTTTTGCGCAAATCCTTCAGCAACTATGACCAGGCGACGCATCTTCGTCGAGCGGAGGCACCACCCCCTTCAAGGTACAAATAAAATTCGATATTCCTATATTTGAAGGTTAGATAGACGCAAATGTTTTATAAAAGTGGTTGAATCTACTAGAAGGTTATTTTTCTATCCATAACTTTTCGAATAGAGAAAATATTACTTTTGTGCTCCTCAAAGTCGTTCCCCATGTCAAAGATTGGTGGGAAAATTTTTGTGAGAAAAAGGAAACAGAGGAACCCTCATGATTTACAGTCATGACCACCTGGGAATCCTTCAAGGATGCTATTAAGGAACAATACTACCCTATCGGAAGTTATGATGACTTGTATACCAAATGGACCACACTGCGGCAATAAAGAGACCAAGCAGTGCCAGATTTCACAAATATCTTTCATACCTTGTGCACCAAGCTGGGTATCAAAGATTCAGAGAAACATATAGTTCTCAAGTATCACAATGCTCTTCATAGATACATCCAGAACGAAATGGAATTTTTGGACATCTCATCCTTGGGCCCGGCCTACCGATATGTCATCAAAATTGAGCAGAAGCGCAAACAAAAGACGCGGAAATTTGGACCTGGGAACCCCTCACAACAAAATATAGGAAAGGGTGGCCCCAACCCACAGAACAAAGGATAGAGAAAATATGGATAGTATCAGGACAAACATTCCAAGTCACAAGCAAATAAGGACACCGGGAAGACAAAGAAAGATATCAGGAAGTGGTATGACTTCCATAAGAGCCCTTGGCATAATATTGTTGACTGCTACTCAAAGCAGTCGCTGGTGGCCAAAGTGAAATCATATGAATCAAATGCGGGTTCAGACTCTGAGTCAAAACTAGAAAGGGGAAGACAGAGTCTTCTTCGTGATTCACTCTCAGAATAAGCGAAATATCACAGCCACATCTAGGGTCTCTGCAGCTGACCTTTCCACACAGTAGAAGCAAGTAGATAAGGTCATGGAAGAATACTTAGATATCTTCTCCTCACCTACTGGGGTACCTCTGCACTGCCAGGTCAAGCACCCCATCAATATGACCCATGATGCACCGCTACCCAATGGGCTAGTCTATCACCACTCTCTGTTAGAGAATGAGGAGATCAAGTGACAGATCCAAGAACTTCTCGACAATGGGCACATCTGTCACAGCTCATCCCCTTGCAGGAGCCCAATCGTTCTGGTATAGAATAAAGATGGAACCTGGCAACTCTACATTGATTACTGGGATCTGAATAAAATCACAATCAGAAATCGGTACCTGATTCCCCCAATCAATGACCTCCTTGATCAACTCATGGCGGAAAAATACTTCAGTAAGATTGATTTGAAGTCTAGCTACCACCAGGTCCCGATAGAACAGATAGATGTATGGAAAACCACCTTCAATTCAAAGGAAGGCCATTTTGAATGGTTGGCCATGCCCTTTGGTTAGACAAATTCTCCAACCACTTTCATGATGATGATGGACGATATCCTGCGACCATTCACCAATACTTTTGTAGTGGTGTATCTGGATGACATTCTCATTTACAACAAGACTTGGGTTGAACACTTGCAATATATTCAGCTGGTTCTGCACACCCTGTAGCAGCACAAGCTATATGCCAACTTGGAAAAATGCTCCTTCGGCATGGATAGGGTCCATTACCTGGGCTACATAATTGATCAACATGGTGTACATGTGGATCCATCCAAGATCCAAGTCATCCGTGACTGGCCAGCCCCAACCACACTCACTAAGCTTCAAAGTGTATTGGGCCTTGCCAAATTCTACCATAGGTTTGTGTTGGGATTATCCCATATGGCATGGGCCCTCATCCAAATAACTAGGAGTGGTTGTAAGGAAAAATCTGCATGGGGTTGGTCCCAATAACAAGCGTTCGATGATTTGAAGCAGCGCTTGTGCTCAACCCCAGTACTTTCACTACTAGACCTATAGAAACCCTTTGAGATCGAGACAGATGCTTTAGACTATGCGGTGGGCTTCGTTATCACTCAGCATGGCCACCTCATGGCCTATCATAGTGAGAGACTATCAGATGTTGTTTGTAAGTACCCTACTTATGACAAATAAATGTACTCCATTGTGTAAGCCTACCTCCAGTGGAGACATTACATTCTTGGGAAGGAGACAGTCATCTACACTGATCATAAGCCACTACAGTTCATGTAGACACAAGGAAAATTGAAAAATGATCTCCATCAAAATTGGTCCACATACTTGCAGCAATTCCACCTCAAAATCAAGTATAAAACAGGAAGCACCAATCACGTCGTTGATTGCCTCAGCAGACTACCAGTCATGAAACTCACCACGATTCTAGACTCATGTGGCCATGAGACCTCTGGATGGCCCCAACTCTATGAGACAGACTCGAACTTCACCACCACCTACCAAATGTTGGGTGAAAACATGGTTGTCGTTAATTTCCATCTTCAAGATGGGTTGTTGTGTCATCTGAGCCATATTTGTGTTCCATCAAGCAAGCGATTGAAGATGATCTAGGAATCCCACTATAGTCAGGTGGCAGGACACTTTGGCGTCAAAAAGACAGTGGCGATGCTATAGAAACATTTCTACTGGCCGAAACTTCGACATGAGGTCAACAAGTATATCAGGTATTGCACTACCTGTGCTATTGCCAAACCAACCACTAAGAAATAGGGCCTATACACCCGTCTTCCTACTCCTGACAAGCCATGGGAATCCATCTCAATGGACTAAATGTCGGGCCTCCCATCCACCAAGCGGTGAAATGACTGTGTTTTTGTGGTTGTTGATCGCTTTTCTAAGATGGCGATTATGGTTTCCTGCAAGAAGAACATCACAATAGAGGCCACTGCCAAGCTCTTCTTTGAATGAGTTTGGGTACATTTTGGAATCCCAAAAACCATTGTCTCAAATCGAGACACTCGATTTCTCAGCACATTTTGGTCGAGCCTCTGGAAACTACTGGACACCAAGCTCTCCAAATCCATGGCCTTCCACCCCCAGACAAATGGCCAAACCAAGGTTGTAAATCAAATGATTGTGCATATCCTTCGCATGTATAATTCAAATCACCCTCCCACATGGGATGAGAGCCTTCCATATGTCAAACATAGATACAATCGAGCCCTGCATAGCTCAATCGACCACAACCCCTTTCAGGTGGGGTTGGGATTCTAGCCATTGGGTCCCATAGATGTTGCACTTCCCCTTGCGATCACCTCGACTGACTCATCTCCTGCTCCAATTGAAGCTGACAAAGCCACCTAGTTCATTGAGCAGATCTAGCACATCCACAAATAGGTTCAGGATATTCTACAGAAATCCAATGACAAGTATAAGCAGCTCTGTGATGAACATCAGGTTCCACATAAGTTTCATGTGGGCGACGAAGTTTGGTTGCACTTGTAGAAAGAACACCTTATAGGACCCCATAAGAAGCTTCTCCCAATATGTTATGGTCCATACACCATCACCAAGGCCATGGGGGATAATGATTTTGAGCTCAACATTCCTCCTTTCCTTGGCCTACACCCAGTTTTCAACGTGGATCTCCTTCACTCTTATTTCCCACCATTATTGGACACCTCAGACATAGCAGAGCAACTGACACCATAAGATCTCAACCTCGAATTCATACAATAGGCATCTAGTGATCATATTGTGGACACACAGATCAAGGGCACTTGACAACAAAGGATCCATCTTTATCGAGTCGTCAAAGCAGGGTAGCTCATATACCAAGGCAAGTGGCTCACCCGGGGCCAAATTCAACAAAAATTTCCTCATTTGATGGGGGAAATCAATGAAATGGATAAAATTTCTTCCTAATGATAGATTATTGATCCAGGTGGATATCGGTAGCCACCCACCTCTTCCAACTGGCTCAAAACAATTTTATGACAATTTTGGCAATTTGCTATTTTTAGTAGTTTTAACTTTCGGCGCCATTTTGAGGGCCTACATGAAGGTTTTTCGGGATCGGTCTTCTCAATTATATGTGAAGGAATAATTGATCTCCAAAAATAAATCTCCTCTATGATACCTTTCCAATGGGCTATCATATGCTTAAAACGAAGATCGTATGCAAACATTATGACCCTAGGAAGTTGATGTACTAACTTACCCAGATGAAGCCCACATGAATTTTGGTGCTTCATCTCCTAGGATTAGGTTTTTGGATATCTAGGGTTTTTGGCATTCCTGTTTATTGTAAAACAACCTTCAAATCCTCATTGTAATCATATTACTGCGAATGAGCGCAACCGTCACATCTCTTCTCAAAGATAAGCCGCCACCATTCCAACAAGCTTGTTTCTGTTGCATTTTACAGTTTCAGCTTATTTCCTGGAGGAAATATAAGTAAAGACAAGAGGAATTTCAAGGGGAAAATGACCTCAAAGATCAAATGGAACAGTGGATAGATCTTTGAATTTCCTTACAACATCTTTCATTCAATCAGATAAATGAAAAAAATAGTAGATCGACTCCAAATATCAAAGAAGAAGAATGAATCAAAGTAATGAAGGAAGATGTCAAAAATCCAAACAAAACATAATCAATTCTTAAAAATCAAGATGTTGGAGGCTAAAGCAAGGACACACTGAGATGGTAATAACCCTGAGTAGATGAATCAAAAGCAAGTAGACTCAGAGATCAACCCCCAAAAAGGTTTTTAGCAAAAAAAAAGACCAGTGATTTGGTGTCAAGGGCACTAGGGTGTTGCAACACTCTATGGGAGCTTGGAAGGGAGTGATATCACTCTGGGTGTAGAGGTAGGGGAGTGATATTCTCTCAAAAGAACAAAAACTTGCCCAAAACTAAAAAAAACTCAAGAAAATTATGAAATTTAGTGTGTATGGGATAAATCCAAGAGCCAACAACACATCTAAGATTAAAAAATATAGCATGAATAAGATCTAAATATGAGCAAAGGCCAAAAACAAGACCAAAGAAGGAAACCAAAACTGGAAGCTTTGCTCCCAAGTGGAGTCGCCAATTTCTGTTACAGGAAAATCCCCCTGCAAATAGGTGAACTTCCTCTTGGATATAGACCCCTATAACCAAGACATAAAGGCGCTAACTTTGTTCACTGACATCCCTTTAAACCTAGCTAAAATAATATATAGAGAAGAGGAAGAAGATGTACCTTTTTACGATGTTTTTCCTCGCCCAATTCTGAGTTGAGCTCTGATCCACAAGCTCTTCAACATGTTATGCAATCCAATCAAAGACAAATCATGCTTCCTATTCTACTATGATTAGTTTGAAAATAGATCTATCCATTAAAGACAAGTTCATGTAGGCATACACAATATTGAAGGAAACAGGCCAAGTGCATGTATTAATGAGAACTCAATAGAGATACTTATAGACTGTTTATGAAGATGCAACAACCTCACCAAGCTCTCCTTGTCCAACCCCTTGCTCAAATGATCCACAAACAAAATGAATATGCTTAACTGATTATCTCCCTTATGAGATCATAAGTTTGATCCCTTCAATGTCCTCCCTTATTATGAGATCATAAGTTAGGTATTTCTCAATTTCTTCATCTATCCCTTCACCATGAGGAGGCCTCCTTATATAGGCTTGGAGAGGCCTAACCACCTTAGATATTTTTGGGATAGGTTGAGGATCTTTCTCCATCACTTGTGGATCCTCCTGAAGATCCATCCTTGACCTCAAATTCAAATCCAACTGATTTAAGAGATAAGGTCGATCTTCCCATGATTTTCTCAATAGCATAACACTCCCCCAGAATGGTGCACATAGTGCTACAACTCTCCCCCAAAGAAGGTCAAGGAGCATTAGCACTCCCTGCTAGTGGGTAGGGGAGTGTTGCCCGTGATTTCCTCAAAAAATCCTAGCACTCCCCAAGAAGGGTGCACAGAGTGCTACAACTCTCCCCCAAAGAAGTTTAGGGAGTGCTAGCATGCCCTGTCAGTGGGTGGGGGAGAATTTCCCTTCAAAATTCATTTTTAAGTGTTTTTTCTCAAGGAAAAGTCTTTGTACTCTTTTTCAAATTATTTATCTTTCTTGTTAGGATATTCCAATAGAAGTATTCCAACAAATAACGAACACCTTCAGTAACTACTCACATAACCAGATCAAAGATCAACACACCATTGTTTTCACGTGGTAAAACCCCTACGGGGAAACATCCACGGCCCCAACCAATGCAGCCAGTTGATGTAGTGTATTGATGCAAAGAAAAAGATTACAGAGGTATTTTACAAGAGAGTTTCTCACAATCGATCATCAGCAAATGACCCTCCATGATTTTTAAATAGAGATCGTGGACCAATCGGGTGTTAATCCACGGATCAATGGCGATTAAGATCAAGGAGAGTATGAACTATCGGATCACTCTATGTCAGGAACATATCATGACCGTTGGATTTCTTAACTACAAATGCATACTAATGCATACTAAAGAAACACACTAGAAAACACACTTTTACCTAACGACACAATAGACACTTAGGAGTTAGTTAAGATATACTTGGTCTATTGTGTCATTAGGTAAAAGTGTGTTTTCTAGTGTGTTTCTTTAGTATGCATTAGTATGCATTTGTAGTTAGGAAATCTGACAGTCATGATATGTTCCTGACATAGAGTGATCTGACGGTTCATACTCTCATCAATCTTAATGGCCATTGATCTGTGTCTTAACACCTGATTAGTCCATGATCTCTATTTAAAGAGCATGGAGGGTCATTTTTCGATGATCGATTGTGAGAAACTCTCTTGTAAAATATCTCTATAATCTTTTTCTTTGCATTAATAAACTGCTTGTTAAGCCCTAATATTGACTCATTACCACTTAATTGGGGCATATTAGATTAGTAATGTTATTTTATTTATGTCGGCTTTAGGCCATTAGTTGTAATTTAGATTAGTAATGTTATTTTATTTATGTCGGCTTTAGGCCATTAA
>ML795553.1:71058-82188 GCA_009831015.1 Picea engelmannii
TCATCTTGTACTTGAACATTTAAGTGGGGTAAAAGGAGGTTGTCCCCTCGAAGAGGCTTATTATCTGAAATTATCTCTTTTTCAAGGCGTTGAGTACTTTTTCTGAGGTTTTTATATGCTATATTGATGTTTGGTTCTTAACACTGCTCCAAGTGGCCGCGTTGGTTGGGGCCGTGGATGTTTCCCCATAGGGGTTTTACCACGTGAAAACATCTGTGTGTTGATATTTAATATGGTTATTTTAGTAGTTATTGAAGGTATTCTTCATCGGTTGGAATAACTGTGTTGTCGAACATGGTATCAGAGCCTGTTTGAAGATTTTCTCCTATTGTAGATCGAGATCATGAATTTGAGTTTCCTCATCTCCATTTTCTATCATTTCTGTACATTTTTGGGTTGAGAAAACTATTCCATTGTGTCTAAAACACTTGTTTCATTCAGGAACACCTTTATTTTCACTCAAAAAGGTCTATGTTTTCCCAAGATACGACCATTATAGTCAGATCCAGAGGTATAAAGCATGAATACACATTTTTTAAATTTTTGCAAAGTTTTATTTTGATTTTATTTTGGTTTGTATTTTTTTATTTATGGGTTGCTACTCTTTTATATCTATGTATTCTCTTTGCACCGCGCTTTGTGCAATATCGGCAAATCAGAAACACATAGGAAAAGGTGCATCTTCCAGGTAAGCTAATCTAGATCTAACCCTTGTTGTCATTGAGAAGAAAAATATTTCCCTTTTGTGAAAAGAGTTTTTTTTAGCACACTCTCCAAGGCCATCTTCAACAACAACAACAACAACAACAACAACAACACCCTCAATCCTCCTTCTGAACATTACAATATGTTTTGCTAGACCATTTGGTTAAAACTTGCCTTATTAGGTAAGAGGTCTTGATTTGAAGTCTCTCTTTTGTTACTTTTTTGAAAATGTTCATGCTAAAATTGTAAAGTCTATTTCACTTCAAGTATAAAAGTGAATCACTATAAGTAGCTTTAATATTTTATTTTAGAGTTATTTATTTTGCATGCAACTTTTCTGTTATAAAGTAACTTCATTGTAAAAGTGATCCCCACTTCTCTTTATAAAAGTGGGTCACTTCATAAAGCAACTTACACTATCACGTGGTCAGTTGGTTACTGTTTATTCCTTTTTTTAAAAGGGCATAGCTCTCACATCGGAAGTCCGTTTTCAATGTCGTTTCTTTTAAAACCACATAACTTTTCAAGATATTTCCATCCAGATCACCAGTTTAAGTTTTTAAATCTACATTATCTGCATATTTAATAAGGTTTCTACAAGTAATGTCTTGCTTGCTAGCAACAACTACTTCCAATGGAAATCTCATATGGAATATTTAATAAGTAAAGGCTTGTACCAGATTACCTTGGGAAAGGAAAAAGAACCCACTGTTATAACCCTAAATTGCACCAGACATGCATACCTGGAATCAGACCATCTAAATTGCCATATTTGTCAAGCCATCACTGAACAAGATCTTCTAAAAACCATTGTTTTGAAGGTGTGCATACCCTGCACTATTAATGCTCGCGTACACATTCTTGTTGCACCACTACAACCCATGTACACTCATAGAATATCAGAAAAAATAAAAATTGCAAAGGGATATGAATTTCTAGGCCATTATATAATCATTTGACTGCCCATATCCAATCACCCCAACCGTTACTATCTCTTCTAGCATATAAAATAAGGGGTTGGTGTCCCATTTCAGAGAGAAGCACAAGAGAATAGGAACTCTGCCCATTTATGTATTCCCCCTTTGCCCCAATATTTGGAAACCACATTGTGAGTTTGAACTAGAATTCCCTTTTTATCCATTGCAAGCCCTTTCCATTCCCCTAGAGAGAATTGAAGAGGAGAAGGAGACATGGAAGCAGTTGGTGCATTGTGAAGAGGAGCCCATGACAGAGTTCGAGGAGCACTGCCAGTCTCATATTGTAAGTGACTTTTGTGAGATTAATATAAAGAAGTACTTTTTCCATCCCACCAAATGACGTCTTAAACTTATATGATTTGTTTACATTTCTTGTTTATGATGTCTAACCCACTAATCCATATGTAGAATGCATGCTTGTAGTTTCTTGTTTGTCTTTTGGTGAATACAGGCCAACCTTGGGAGGAGACTTGTAGTCAGGATACAACTAAGTGCAAAGGGATCGACACCAGACACAAAGTTTAAGGTATGCCTATTGGATCCTTATACCTTGTCTTTTATGTATGATTGTGGGGTAATGTCGAGATAGTTGATAAAAAGTAGGAGACTTTAGACGGTTAGCTCTGCCTACGTTTTAGAACCCTGGTGTAGTCCATAGAAGGGTTTTCCCACTATATCATAATTGGTGACCGTACTGGGGATGCCTCTAGGGTCTTTGGGGATATTTTTTTTGGGTTCTTTGAATCATTTTATTCATTATTTTCTGAGTTTCTTTAAGCTTCTGTGTCTTTAAGGGATTCTGGTCTTCCATACCAGTACTCCTTGTCTATGTTGGACTGTTTGTTTTCATTTTTTTGAGAAGTTACAGAGGTGTATATGGCCTGTGGTGGGTCTGTATGTGTGCATATGTGCCCTGCGTTTGGACAGACCATGTACATATGTTGGCTGTTGAAGTGTCAGTAGTGTGCCTGTATTGAGAAATTTTTTCTTAGAAGAGGCATTCATCCTCTTCCCTGTCAGAAGTCACACTTCTCAGTGGTTTTCTTGATCTAGCCCTAGTCTCTATTCTAGTAGTTTGTAGCTTAGGTATGACCTCAACATAGCTTTCTTTTCATCAACACATTTCTTGTGTTTTATTTGATAGGGTTTTTAGACAAGTTTGTGTGTCTGCTTTGATATGCCTGTTTGGTATTGTTAGTGACTCCCTGCGATTTGCGATTGGGCCTGATTTCATTTATTGGTTTTGACTAGTCATCATTTCCCCCTTTTTTTCTTTAGAAGAAAAGAAAAGAATTCATTTTCAAATTTTATGTTTTGAAGCATAAAACAATAAAAAAAAATCTTTCATTTCTTTGTTTGGTAAAGCAGTTTAGGTTAGTTGTTTCATTTACCAAGGAAAAATAAAGTTTTCTTAAGTTCTTTACTTGAATTCTTAGGACATTAAGTAGCTCTTAGTTGAGCGAAATCTGGTTTTAAGTTTTTCTTTTCAAATATCTAAGAAAAGTAGTTACGAAAAGTTTGGTTAAAGAGTTTAAATTAGAAAGTATTTATTTGTGAAGAAAGAAGTAGTTTGTTTTTAGTTTCATCTTATGCTCTTCTCTTTCATCTCTTAACAACATCACTGGTTTCATTTCCATTCCTTTTGACTTAACACAACCACTAAAATTAAAGCTTAATTCAAAGTTACTAGACTTTGTGTTTGTGGGGTCCATCAATTTAGTCTAGGCTAGACTCTTGATTTAGGATTGGAGAGGAAACTCTTCAAGGCTACAAAAACAAACATAAGAATATGAGCTAGGGATTGCTTGAAGGTCAAGTAACCATGAAAGTTATCCGGGACCCCCCTCTAACATAGGGGCTAAACATGAGGTCGCATAAGGAAAGGTAGCGGAGATAACCCCTCCAAAGCCAAACCAAGCATTGTGGGGAACACATATAGAGGGATTATCCTGGGATTCCATTGACCTCATTTTCCATAGAGCTTCATGGGTCTCAAATCCATTCGAGGTCCTCAGCCGTCTTTCAAAACACTTTCTTCTGATACCCTTGATAGGTTTCGGGATTGATACCCTTCTCATTAAGGTCCACCTGACTGTCGATTGTACACGCCTGGTGACTGTTCGCGTGCTGGCAACCTAGTT
Organism: Picea engelmannii; assembly: GCA_009831015.1. Taxonomy (NCBI): domain Eukaryota; kingdom Viridiplantae; phylum Streptophyta; class Pinopsida; order Pinales; family Pinaceae; genus Picea; species Picea engelmannii. The sequence continues at coordinate 74,882 of ML795553.1, forward strand.
TCATTTATCTTAGTGACTTACACAGGTGACTGCGGGGGTATACCGTGGTACCAAGGGTAGACATTAGGCTATTCTTTGCAGAGTATACCCATAGGGTGCTTCCATTATTGAGTTTCACTTGCACCGGTAAGTTTCTCTAGTGTTGGTTGTTGTAACTGTTATTCCAACTAGCTAGTGATCTGCTTGTCTTATCTCATGGGAACTTTTTCTAGTGTGTGTTGGTTTTTAAAACAATTATAGAAAGCCCTAGTGTGTCATTGATATTTTCACACAGTGGAGGATCAGGAGCTCTGTCGGTCGTGAAGGATTTTGGGCCTGCCACAGGTTGATCTCGAGCCAACCCGCCACTGCTAAGGTGAAAACTAGACCAACAAGGGTATTTTGAGGCGACCAGGTTATAGGAAATTGTGCCCAATTCATCTCTGAGAGGAGAACATTTGATTCAGGAGGAACCAATCATTTTTTATCTTAGAGTGGAAACTCTTGGTCCGTATAACCCTCCAATCATTGATCTATCGATGCCCATCATCATACAGGTTCGACCTTACGAGTGTCAAGTAATGTCACATGCTGCTACTTCAGGGAATACTCATATTTCCTCTACATTTGTCACTACAGGGGGTGTTCTACCTCCTAACCAACCATTGTCGATCTAGGCCACTGTGGTCTCGATTTCCTCTACCTCGGGAAATGGCCTGATTCTGTCTATGGCGACGATCACTGCTCCTTTCACCCAAAGTGCGATATGCCCTCCGTTCTCATACGGGATTCCTGGATTCAGTATGAGCATTGTACTTTCCTACTCCACTCTACAGAATTTAGGTATCAAGGTAGGGAGCTCTAATGCTCCTCTGCAAGGATCCATGGGGGGCAGTTCAGCTCCCTATAACGTTTTCCCTTACGGAGGGGGTCATATACCTCCTTCGTCCCCTTCACTCGGCGGTGCTCACCAGCATTCCGCCGGGCCGAACGTAAACTATAGTTCATTTGGATCAGGTAGTCAAGGACTTCCTTATAACATGTCGATAGGTTTGACACCATTCTCTTTGTTCAACACATTTGGTAACAACGCATTCTTGTCATATGTCATCTCAGCCGGAGGAAACCTCGGTTATGGACAACAAAATCCTATGCAGGGTACTATTCCTGCATCGGAGGAAAACTTAAGAATTCCTTCCTCACAAGGAATTTGGAATCCGTGGTAGTGATTAGTTCCCTTTTCAGGGATGTTGACCAGGGGGAACCCCTTCCATAGCCAATGGAACCTCAGGCAAGGCTCAACACCTTTTCCCGTCAGATCGACAGGGGGAAACCCTTCCCAAAATCCTTGGAATGCGATGCAAGCCCAACCCTTTACATCCTATTATGGGAGTCAGCCAATGACATCTCAACAAGAGAAGAATTTTTATGCTAGTCATGTCCATGGTTATTACCAGAACCCTGGCCATCAACCCAACTTTTCCTGGAAACTTGGTGCCAGCCAAAATCAAGGCTCCTTTTTCCTTGGTTATAATCAACAACCCAAATTATCATTTATGGCAACTCTGCACTGCGGTCGATACTTGACAAGACCAGACAGATATCTGGACCACATGTTGATGGTATTTTTCGTTCAGTTCAAACAAAGCTTGTTGATCACCTGTCAAATCAATTGCAACAATTGTCAATACAGAAGATAGTGGCCAACCAGACCATTGGTTCAGTTTCTCCCCCTGCTCAAACGTTGGATGTACATAGTGTGCAATCGACAAACCCGAAGGCAACCCAACAACCTGACAAAAAGAAGAAACAATGAAAGAAGGGTAAGGGGGATAAGAAACCTACAAATAATGCTAGCAAGGGAAACACAGAAAATAAGAAGTTGAAGTATCCATGTAGTCTTTGCATGGAAGACCACCCGACTCACCAGTTCCCTCAGCTTGCGGAGGCCCAAAATTAATTGGCACAACAACAACCTACAGTGTTAAGAAATCCATTTCCACATGGGTGGAATTTAGCTCAAGCCTCTTCCAACATGGATAGGGCCGGTCAGGGACCCCCTCCATATTCGAATAATCCTTCGTCAACGAATGTGTACATGATGAAAGGTAGCATTTCCATAACGATTAGGACATGCGACTATGGAATGCCAAACACCTCTAAGAAGGGTAAATAAGCTAAAATCCCATCTCTTCCTCTCCTGATTGAGAATACATTGGGTGAAACAATGACACGCATCCCCAAAGGTGCGTTCAAGAAAGATTCCCATAACCCAAATGCAAGGGCCGCCCAGAACTACTCTGTGGTGGAGGATTTGTCACAAACCCCTTGTGCAATGTCAGCTTTGGAAGTCCTCCAGAGTTTCCCTTCCTAGAGAAAGGCTCTGTTAGTTTCCTTAGGATCTGTTGAGACTTGTAATCCAAAAACTATCATGCTTGATACGACTGACTTAAAACGTTGTCTTCCTTACCACGTAGCATTTCAGATAGTAGTGTCTTACACCACGAAAAATTTTACTCGGAACATTTTTTGCAAGGTGGTTGATGAGGGTGCCTCGACATGTGTGATGTCTTTGGTGTGTTGGAAGGCCATTGACCAACCCATTTTGTCTCCGTCACCTACTCTTCTTACCACTTTCGATGGTCATTCATTCTGACCATATGGAATCATCCCCTCTTTCCCCGTGTAGTTAGGGGGGGGAAGACCATGTGCATTGAGGTTGAAGTGGTCGATGTGTCTCTCGACTACAATCTCCTGTTAGGAAGGAGTTTGGCCTATGCTGTGCAAGCATTGGTCACGACATTTTTTTGGGTCTTGTTTTTTCCAGGCGAGGGTTGGATCGTGTCCATTGATCAATTATCCTTCTCCTGTCATGACCCTTCATCGGGGGTGTCCATGGTCTTGATGATTTATAACCCTCAGCCTGACATCATCAATGTATGGGTTGGTTTGTGCCCACCCTTGATGGGTACCTTTGATTACCCGCCTCCGACCGAAAATTTACATTACATGTCGACTATCCCCGACCAGCCTAGGGATGAAATATTTCAAATCTCATTGTTTCACACGACTTACTTTAATGATATGTGGACTCTTCCTTCCCCATCAGCCACGATGGAAGGGACAGGGCACCATGGCATGGCCATGCCTTTGTCCATGGCAGAAGTTGCTTGCTCTACAATCCAGCAAGCCTTCGCCGACCCCGATCCGACTCCCGTACATGATTTAGATCCGGTTCTTGAGCCTGTATGGTCTCAAGGTTCCCTCGCCGATATTGATTCTTTAGAATAAGTCTTGCCCTCAGACAAGGTGATTATTGAGGTAATGACTAGTCCGGACAGACCTTGGGATGATCTTCACCAAAGATATTACTTCCTCTCAGAGTTAAGAAGAATTGAAGCAGGTGAATTCACTCTAAATATGACTGGAGATAAGTCTTTTCCTATCAATCCTTTGTCTATGCACGATGTTTATGTTGAAGGAAATATGGAAACCATTGCTCAAATAATACCTATCGATATCTCTAGAATCCTTGGTGTCATGGAGAATATCTTCGTTGGAGCAGACTGCTCCCTCGAGGAGATTTGAATCTACAAAGATTTATTTAAATAATTTTGCGATGTGTTTTCCTGGTCTTACGAGGAAATGTTAGGCATAGATCCAAGAATCATTGAACATGAAATCATGACATATCCTGATGCTAAGCCGGTCCGGCAGAAGCTTCATCTAGCCAATCAGAGGAAAGAAGCAGCTATTAAGGCTGAAGTAGAGAAACTACTCCAAGATGGTTTCATATACCCTGTCCAATTGACTCAATGGGTGTCAAATCCCATTCCATTCAACAAAAAACAGGGTACGATTCGCATATGTACGGACTTCTGTGATTTGAACAAGGCCTGTCCAAAGGATAATTTCCCCATGCCATTTATTGACCAGATAATCGATGAATGTGTAGGTTGCGAAGCCTTTTCTTTCATGGAAGGTTTTTTTGGATATAATCAGATACAGATCAATCCCAAAGACCAACATAAAACTGCTTTCATTTGTTCGTGGGGTACATTCGCTTATTGGACGCTGCCTTTCGGTCTAAAAAATGCTAGAGCTACTTTTCAGCAGGCCATATATTTTTCTTTCCACGACCTCAAACACATAGTTGAGGCTTATCTTGATGATTTAGCATCACGATCTCACAAGAGCGTAGATCATCCCGCACACCTACGACTTATCTTTGAGCGATGTTGCTACTACCGGATCCGCTTGAATCCAAACAAATGCAATTTTTGTGTCACATCAGGTTGTCTACTAGGCTTCATAGTTTCAACAACATGGATTATGGTCGATCCTCTAAAGTTTGAGGTGATAGTTTAGTTGCCTCCCCTGTTCACAGTCCCTCAGCTTTAGAGCCTACAGGGAAAAGTTAACTTTTTATGGCATTTCATCGCGAACTATGCCGAGATCACAAAGGGTTTTATGCGTTTATTGGAGAAGGATGTTCCTTTTCATTGGGACAAAGCTGCTCAATTCTCTTTCAAAGCATTGAAACAAGCCCTCACATCTACCCCTCTGCTATGGCCACCCAATTATAATAAAAATTTCTTATTGTACTTCGTCGCTGTGGATTCAACCATCAGTATGGTCTTGTTTTAGGAGGATGATTTTCTCTCAGAATACGTGATTTATTACCTGAGCCGAGGCCTGGTTGGACCAGAACTCAATTATTCTCACATTGAAAAACTTGCATTGGCAACAGTTCATGTTGTCCAACGGTTCCATCATTACATATTTTTTCGCAAGATCACCGTCATTTCCATTGTGAATATGTTTCAGTACATGTTGACACGACATGTGATTGAAAAAAAGATCAGTAGATGGATAGTTATCCTCCAGGAATTCGACTTGGATTTTGTCTCGGTGAAATCCAAAAATTCATTGGTCTTTGTGGAACTCATCTCAGAACTTCTGGTTGAATCAGGTGATGTTATACCCAAGGAGTCGCCTATCAAAGGAGACATGTTTTTTATCGTGTCTTCGGACCCATGGTACAAAGATATATTATTTTATCTCCATACTTTGAAGTGCCCCACCTCTGCTTCTCGTGATGAGCATCACTGTATATGCCATCAAGCCAAGAAATATCTCATACTCAAGGACACTCTGTATCATCGAGGTGTAGATTTCTCCCTTCGTTGGTGTCTCACTCATGAAGAAGCGAAAATCATGCTTACCAATTTCCACACTAGAGCATGTGGTGGTCATTTGTTTGGGTTGGAAACAACCCAAAAGATTCTACAAGCTAGTTACTTTTTGTCGACGTTAATCAAAGATTGTGTTGAATTGGTCAAGAAGTGCCACCCATGTCAGATCTTCTCTCGGAAGATGAGGACACACCTCTCTCCCATGTTTCTTTTCATCACAGTTGGTCCCTTTACTAAGTGGGGGATTGATTACTCTACATGAAACCCCCCTTTTACAAGGGGGCACCGTTATATCATCGTAGCAGTATACTACTTCACGAAGTGGGTCAAAGTTATGCCGACATTTAAATATGATGGAGAGATAACAGCTCTCTTTTTGTTCAACCAGACAATAGCAAGGTTCGGCGTCCCGAGAGAGATTGTCATTGACCATGGAAGTCACTTTTAGAACAAAATGATGTCTGATTTGTTGGGGACCTATAATCATAGGTAACTCGATTCTTTGGCTGCTAATTTTTCCTTTCTCCCATGATGAAGACATCTGGCTCGGTTGATTCCATTTTCCCCTCCATCCATTTCGCATGATCCTTCATCACCCTGTTGCATCCTTCATCCACCTCTATGCCCTCACTCCCTTGTCCATTTGTCCCATTGTCTATATCTCGCCCGCCACTCATCCCTACATGAATAAACAAACTTAAGTTAAAAAGAACAATAAATTAATAATGTTAGTAATAAATTAGTATAGTTAGTTTAATTAAAATATGTTAGACTAGTTAATAATTATGTTAGTTGTTAAATTAGTAATTAGGTTAGTGTTTATTAATTAAACATCAAATAAAAATATCAAATATCAAATAATTAAAAAACATAAATAAAACATATAAAAACATATATAACAATAAAAAAATAATATAAAACAAACTAAAATCAAATTCATATTAAATAAACAAATACAAAAGGTAATAAAAATAAAATAACAAGTAAAAAATAAAACAAATAAAATAAAAACATGAGTAAAAATAAGCATAAAACTTAAATAACAAAAATTAAAAATTAAACGACACATAATAAAACATTAAATATAAGAATTAATATATATATATATATATATATATATATATATATATATATATATATATATAAACAAAACAAATTAAAACAAAAATAAAAAATTAATTAAATCCTAAGTCTACCCACCACACTCCCCGTACATATCAGACCCCCCCCTCCCTCACGTCACATCAACTCAAGGGGGTCCAATAAGTGGTATTGGGAGGGACACTTGTCACCTCCTGGTGAATTCGGACCCCCCCTCCCAACACCACTTACCACCTCATGGGCGGTTCGATATACATCTTATCTCTCCAAAACTGCCCTTCCCCAATTTCTCAAAACTACCCATTTTTACCAATTTGACACTTCAACTTCCAAAGCAGATTCCAAGCAAATGGAAAACCTCAAGAAGTATTACTCATAGCTCTTCTCTACCTCAAGAAGTATTACTCATAGGTGGGCCGCCTTGGGTGACTTCTTGTAACATATGTATAGTATTATACATTTTCTTTTTAGTTTTTGTCCTTTTGGTTTTATGGACGTGTCATTTTTGATGTCATCTTTTTCACTGTGGCAGATGTCAAGTGAATAATAGGTGTTCATTGGGTTTGTAGACAGCGCTAGTCAAAACACTCGGAGGCTTGCTTCCACATCTTGGGTGATTTTCACGCCTCAGGGCCAATTTCTATCTTTTGGAGGTATCTGTTTAGGTGACGCCACAAACAATGTCGTTGAATACAACACAATTTTAGAGTTTCTTTGTGAATCTTTGTCGCATAGTATCTCTCACCTCCAGGTCTACTTAGACGCTTAGCTAGTTATGTCTCAGTTAAATGGGGTTTACCACATTTACGATCCTACACTACACCGACGGTTCCTTAGGGTACGTCTCTTAGAAAGAAGATTTGATTATATTATGTATATCCATGTTCCTAGGAGATTGAATCAAATCACAGATACTCTAGCTAATCATGTATTAGATTGGCATATTTCACACATGTAAGAAAAAGCACACACACGCACATGTAAATACTTTTGTAAAATAGATGTAATTCATAAGACATAAAAATATGTAAA
>ML795553.1:82253-108507 GCA_009831015.1 Picea engelmannii
TATATATATATATATAATATCAAAGTACAAGGGTGGGCGCAAGTGCCTCAAAAATATGTCCAGTAAGAGTCATGGGGCTTATGCCCTCAAAAATATACAAAAATGGCTCTCGACACATAAGTAGTCTAACCTAGATAAGGGGCTTGTTGGCCTTGACATAGTGAACAACAACGTTTGCCAAATGCCGGAAGAGTTGGACAAAGGTCCGTGGCACCCAAACTACATGAGGGACTATATGAGTGAGCGTGGTAAGGTTCCTCTCTACTCATCTCAATACTCTCTCAGCCTCTTCAGATGGAGGCCCCCTTGCTGTTGTTGTTGGTCCCGTTATCTCCTTAAATAACACAGTCAGTTTTGTTGAGTTAGGTGATAAGAAGTCATTGAAAAATCCAGTTCTAAATTTTTCAAAGTTCATTTTTGAGAACCTTATGTTTGTAATAAAGTTTTGAAAAATTCAGGTTTGATTTATCTTTTAAAAAATTTCAAAACACAGGTTTTGGTGGCTAAGTGCCTCGCCAAAAACGCTTCTAAGCCATCGAAAAACTTAGATTTTGGTGGCATAAAACCAAAATTCGGGGCTATTAAGCCACCGAAAGCGTAGGATCTTGGAAAAAGTCATCACATCCTTTCACACGTTAGAACCATCGATTTGATATGTTATGATTGCAATTAACCGTCGAAAAGACAGAAAGAAAGTCGTTTGAAGACTTGGATCTTATCTTGGCGTGATACATCGAATATTTTTAAACTTATGTTTCATTAAAGAAGGTGGTTTTGTGCATTCCCATCATTCAAGTTTACCAAATCATGATGACTTCAAATATTTCATGTTCCTTGTAATTAGGGTCTTTCCTTAATGCATATCTCACATTTTTCATTTCTGTTGCAGCTAATCCAAAGCTCCCTAATTTTGCGCTGTCTGTTCTCCCTCCAAGTCCGACTTTCCAATTGCAGGTATATAGAAGTATTCCAGCAAATGAAGAAGGGAGGACCAACTCTAAGAAAGGAACTTGATGTTATTCGCTACCTAGAATCACACCCAGATGTGTGTCAACTCTTCAAGGACGTTGGTTTTTACAATTTTTGTGAAAAAATTATGGAGCTCTCACCAACAGGTGGCAAAAGATTTTTCTCTGACTTTTTATGGAAGAAAATAAGTTATTGTCCAAGATGAATTCCAAGTGGATGAAGCCCTCATAGATGAAGTGACATAACTTCCAAGGACTGGAGAAAACTGGTTCAAAACCACTGTCACAAAAGATGTTGAATTTAGTTCATACCTGAAACCAGAACACAAATGTTTGGTATGGAAGAAAGACATTCCTATGTCTTTTCTTGAAGAGAAATGGAAATATTTATTGAAATCCATATTTGTTTATGTAACTTGCAAAGGTAGATACAATAGGGTTATAATCTATCACTTTAAACTCATGAACCATTTCACTGGTAGAAGCCCACTCAATCTACCTTATTACCTCCACAAAAACTTAACTAAGATGGCTCATCATGTCAAGTCTAAGCCAAACAAGGTTGCAGGTAGGTTATCTCATCATGGTTTGATTAAACTCTTGGTTTATGAGTTGTTGTAGAGAAGGAGAAAGGAATGGAATTACTTCTTATTCTAGAACGATTTTCAAATTGATGTAAAGCCATAGGATAAGAAGAGTCCTTCTTCAAAGAAGTTTTCTACTCCCAGAAGTGGAAATAGGAGGAGGAGAACCATCTCTCCAGTTCCAGTTGATCAACCCTCTCCATATTTGTTGTGGTTGGGAAATCCCTCCTATGGACTAGCATTAAGGGTTTTATCATGCATGCAGAAATGACATAAGGATTCTTACTTTTTACCATCATCCCATGCCTAAATCCCCATTACTCATATGTAAATACAAGGCTCAAGATATCAATTTGGCGCACCTTATTTTTCATGTTTGATGTAGATCCCTTTTCATGCTTGGTCGTTCTTTGATTGCAACTCTCCTCCCAATGATGACCTACATTCACTAAAGACAAACAAAGAAATCCACATGCATTTGATCTATGAACTAACGGGTTAGATATTTAATCAATCATACAATCAATATTCCAATAATGACAATCTCATATGGTGGGACAGGAAAATAAATTCTTTTATTAACTTCACAATGATACCTTACAATGATAAAGTCGGCTACTGCTCCTCGATCCTGGTCCTGGGCTCTTCTTCCACTGTCTTCCAACTGCTTTGATCTATACTTCACTTTGCACAAGGATGGCCAAAGGTTGGGACAAAGGGAATGCTTAATTGGGTATAATTTCTTTACTATGATTCTCCTCCTTTCAAATGGGACACCTAACCCTTCTTTTATAGGCTAGAAGAAGCTAGGTATTTGGTCGAGTGACCGACCATACATGGCTGAAAGGTTTAGTTAACTTACCCAAAGCTGCGTGTTCTGTCAACAAATTTTCTTTTTCCATGATTTTTTAGGTACACTCGGGTTGTCTTGGGTCAGCTAGCATGTACACGCATGTAGTAATGGAGTAGGGCACATGGGTTTTTATAAAGGGGGTTTTCAAGAAGAGTTGTTCAGCAATGTTTTGGCAAAGAAGGAATCTGAGATGGCATGATTCCAAGTAAGCATGTCTAGTGCAAATTAGGTTTATAACAGATGCCCCCTAATGTGTGAGGTCAGAAGAGCATCTGATGGTCAAAATACATTAACAATATACATCGTTGTTCCGAACAAGTGAGCCCAGGGACCAAAAATCAGAAGTTGTCATCTACAAAATAATAATTGTCTCACCGAGGCGGGCATACCCATGCTCAAGATAAAATAAAATTATGGCTACCAATCAAATACACTATAGATCCATGTCATATAACTATATAAAGTGTAGCCACAAAAAATACATAGCAGAGCTACATCTCGAAATAAAAAAGATATACATATAGAGTATCCATCTTCTAGAAGATGATAAGGCCTGATGGTTGGAGATGAGGTCTTCAAAGCTCGAGAAATAACTTCAAAATATTCAAAACTCAAGTAGGAGTGTAATATGAGTGTATGACTTTGCTACCCAGACGTCTTCGACGACTCGTTGGTCATGGACTAGAGAATATTGATTATCAGACTAAAGGCTTCATTGATTTCAAACAAAGACTTGATTGGACTTTCGGGATGGCTGGGCATGAGGGCAAGAGACAAACTGCAGAGGGGTCGACTCAGGCTTGGTAAAAAATTCCCTTGGACAATAGGATGACAAATGATGAGACTCAGGCAGCATGGCATTAACATAATTTTACGAGGCAGGAGGTAACACAAACTCTCCATATGTTTGGAAGAATAACCAAACGAAGGAGTACACAACTCAATGTAGCAGGAAAAACTTCCTAAGGTCATATTAAATACTAGTCTTTGACGAACAAACGAACAGATATGCTTCATCCAAGGGTGACTCATTGTGCTGCTAATACAAAAAAAATACTTTTCCCTTCCTCTTTTTGGGGCATATTTGATTTTTTTGTCCTTCTAATAATTTTGAAAAAAAAATAAAAGAATGTTACATTACAAAGGAGGGATGAGTGTTGCAAACATACAAGTTCAAGACGCAAGGACAAGACTAATGTTCAAAGTAAGGATACTTGGGAAAAATCCCTCTGGGGGCCAAAGGTGTCAGGACGTAGAGGCAAAGTGCTACAGGGCTTGTGTATAAGGCATGCTTCAGATGGTTTAGTTGAGAGCAACATGGAGCTGGCATTAGACCAGAGACACAGGTATGCAAATCTGATTAATAAGACACACAATGGTAATGTCCTTCGATGTAAGTTTAATGAGCCCAGAGAAGGTAAGCTAGGCGGTTTTTCATATTTAGAGAGTTTGAAAAACGTAAAAGGAGACTCCACTGGGGTACCTTTTTCAAAGGTAGTCTAGTCGGTTCGAAAAAGGGGTAAACTAGCACTGACAAGTCATCTATTCAAAATCATTTTAACGAGTGCGATAAAGACAAGATCACTCGGCCATTTTTTCTTTTTTAAGGAGTCTAAAAAAATCTTAACTATGGACTCCGTTAGGAATTTTCTTCTGGACCATTTTAACGAGTGTGAAAAAATAAGGTCACTCGACTATCTTTTCAATCTTAGGGAGTCTGGAAAGAGCTTAACTATGGACTCCGTGGGGGTTTCTTTTTCATAAATTTAGTCCCTCGGGCCCAAAAAATGGTTAAAATTATACCTGAGAGTACTCTTCTAGGGATCCGAAGCTTCTAGAGTATACCTTTGTTCGTAAAATTGATCATCCAGACCGAAAAAGTGGTAAACTATCGTCGGATAGACGTGACTTCAAATTTCAATTTAACGAGCGTGAAAGGCCACAAGATTGCTCGACAATCTTTTCATGTTTAGAGGGTCTGAAAAGGGCTTAAAAGAAGACCCGTTATGTTTTGGGAGTCCCGTAGGTGAGGTCAAGAGTGATAAAGAGTCATGCAAATGAGGCTCAAAACTCGTAATCAGGAAAAACTAAAAGAACTCTCGAGCCTACAGTCATTATTGACAACATGGACACCATAATGCAACCAGGATCTACCTAGGGCATCCATGTTCCGGTAAGCTATACCACCAAATCATAACACTTCTAAAGCAATAATGATGGTTTTGTGTCGCAAACTGATGGGATCGATCCTATGGGAAAGGGATAAAGACAACGAGATACAAAAGTAGGGGTGGAAATATAACTTATATGCTCAAGTTGACCATCTGAGGTTTTTTCCACAGACTGTCAAAAGTGACCCAAAACTCCAAAAAAATTCCTGATACCCAATCGTAAACTTCCAAAGCAACTCCTGAATCACTCTAAATGGTTTTCAATTCAAATAAAATGATAAGGGGGGCCAAAAAAGTGCCAAAAAAGGGCCAAAAAGTCTATAAATAGAAGTTGGCATCTCATTATCACCATTGCTGATTTGGAAATTGACTCTGGAGCAAAAAAAACCCTTTGATAAAATGGTGATTCTAGGAGCTACAGTGGACGAATCGACCATCCGTCTGGACCAAGTAAGTATAAAATACCTCCCTTTTCTTCTTAATTCTTTATTTATGCATTTAATTTGGTTCCTTGGGGGTTCGTCGACCTTTAAAAGTTTGGCCCTAGGTCCATGCGAGCTGACAGCCCGCGTGTACACTCGCTCTGTCTGATGTCAGAGTGTGTGTACACAGGACTGTCATCACAGCAGCCCACGTGGACCCTCCCATGAGTGAAAAAATGTTTTAAAAAGCAAGGCCTATCCCTCTAAAAAATTTCCCATGTGCAGGATGCATGTGGAATGGAGAGAACGAGAGCATGAAGATATCAACGCACTAGTTGGAGAAGACCCTAACACTATGGCAGTGTTAATGCAATGTGGCTTGCTCAAGTTTTTTCTGTGTCCTTTCATGAGATCACAACCTAGGCTATTGAATGCCTTGGTTGAATACTGACACCCTGATGCAAAATATTTTATGTTAGAGGGGCAGTCACTGGTGCCTACTATAGAGGATATATACTTTTTGACTGGCCTCTCCAGGAGAGGAGAACCAGTCAATTTTCGGACATTTCCTTCGGGGCCTCATAATATATCAGAATTGATAGGACTTTATTGTGAGGATGGTATAGAACGATTGAGCTCGTAGGTGCCAATAAGAAAGATCATCGATTTCTCACTGCAGGCAATTGTGTTTCTTATTAGGTGGATGACTAGTTATGTGGCTCTACATCAGGTGTCCCGTGCACAGATGAATTGTGCAATCTAGTGATTAAATGAACAGATATTTGACTGGAGCACTACACTGTTGGATTGTATGAAGAGGCAGCTGACAGATTGTTGGTTGCGGATGCATAGAAACTTCGGGTTTGGGATGACTCTATGCTCTTTATTCTTTGAAAGAGTTCCTAATTTCATTCCTTGAGTGGTGGTATGAGGAAATCAGGCCTCTCTTCCTGCGGTTTACAAATGGGTAGTGTTGTTGCCACGATAGAGTGGTGGAAGGACCAATGAGTCCTTTGATGACGACTTCTTTGCTTGGTTGTCACGGTAGATCCTAGCCATAAAGGATTATCCCTATGCTGGGATTTATTTCTCGAGAGATCCTGAGATCCCTATACCTCTAGGTGAGGAGCGAGGCGAGATGGGTAAGTTTTCATCATTTTGTTTTTTGAAACATATATAATTTTTATGTTTTTTTTTTATATATCATTTTTTTATATCAGAGAATTTGATAGATATGTGTCTATTGTGTGAAGATGTGGGACCCTCCCGACCTATAGATTATGCGAGGAACAGGCGTCATCCTCATCCAGGGGTTGCACTTGCCGCCGCAGGGGGACCAACAACAATAGGAGAGCTTCCAACCGGTGAGGCTGAGAGGGTTTTGAGATGAGTTGAGTGAAATTTTACCTCACTCACTCACACCATACCTATGGCAGAGATTGAGGATCTTCCACCATCCATGCAGCCTCATGTAGTGGGGGCACCACGGACGTGGGTCCGACTGTTTCGACATTTGGAAAATGTTGTTGATTATTACAACAATGCCCAGAGGCCCTAACTTTAGTTAGTCTAGACTTTGATAGCTCCACCTGTATATATTTTTGAGGGCATAATCCCCATGACTTGTTACTGGTCATATTTTTTTAGGCACTTGCATCCACCTATGTACTCTGGTGCTTATGATATTATATATGGATTTTTATTTCTTTTTGTGTCTTATGGATCATATTTTCCTTTAAAAATGTATTTACATGTTTATGTGTATGTCTTTTTATATTTGTGTTAGATGCCAATATAAAATTTTATTAGCTAGAATATCTATAACTTGGTTTAATCTCCTAGGAACATGAAAATATGTAATATAATCAAAGATTCATTCTAAGAGATGTACCCTAAGGAATCGTCGGTGTAAATTCAGATCATGAACATGGTGGAATCTATTTAACTGAGACACAACCAACTAAGCATCTAAATAGACGCGGAGATGAGAGATACCAAATGACAGGGCGTCACAAAGAAACTCAATAATTGCATTGTACTTGGCGACATTGTTTGTGGTGTCACCTAAGCATATACCTTCGGAAGATAATAACTGGCCTTGAGGTGTAAAATATACCCAAGCTGTGGAGGCAAGCCTCTGAGTGTGCCGGCTAGAATCGTCTACGTACCCAATGAACACCTCTGATTCACTTGACATCTGCCACAGTGAAAAAAGATAACATCAAAAATGACATGTCCATAACACTAAAAGAAACTAGAAAGTAATAGTAAAAAGACTATACATATGTTACAAAATGTTACCCAAGGTGACCTACCTATGAGTAATACTTCTTGAGGTAGAGCCCATTTCTAGGCTCTGCCAAAGCATTTCCCTCAAAGTCAACTAGATGATAAGTGCCTTTTTTAGAACCTCTTTTATGATGAAAGGTCTGAACCGCATGGGTTTGAATTTTCCTACCCCCAGGAGGTCCTTATATTGGTCATAGACCAGGACAAGGTCACCTTCAGAGAAAACCCAAGAAAGAACGGACCGATCATACTGACACTTGAATTTATGCTTGTGAGCCTCGTTGGTGAGGCCCGCATTACGACGTTGCTCATTGAGCTGCTCAAGGTATAATAATCATTCTTCAAGTGGAGAAGTGTATGGAAATAACTGTACTGCTAATTTTAGGGACATGATCTAACATTCTATAGGCAAGACTGCTTCCAGCCCATAAACGAGTTGAAAAGGTGAGAAGCTAGTTGCAGTCTTAACAGATGTTCGATAATCCCATAATGTCGAGTATAACATCAAATGCCAATTTGACTTGGCCGAGTTGATCGTTTGCTGTAGGATGGTGTTAAGAGATTTATTTACAGCTTCCACCTGACCATTTTCTTGGGGGTAGTAGGGTGACGAATGTTCTTTCCGCAAACCAAGATTTGATGTTAACTCGGTCATCATCTAGTTTTGAAAGTGACTTCCATGGTCAGTGAAAATATCTCTCAGGATGCTAAACCTTTCTATTATCTGGTTGAATAAAAAGAGAGATGCAGTCTCCCCATCATCTTTAAATGTTGGGATAGCTTCGACCCACTTTGTGAAGTAGTCTACAACTACAATGATATAATGATGCCCCCTAGCTGAAGGAGGGTTTCATGTAGTGTAATCAATCCCCCACTTGTTGAAGGGACCAATTGTGATGATAGGAAACATGGGAGTGGGATGTTCCTTCATCTTTTGAGAGAAGATCTAACACATGCGACACTTCTTGACTGATTTGATACAATCTTTGATTAGTGTCGGCCAAAAGTAACCTGCTCGTAAAATCTTTTGGGATGTTTCCAACCCATTCAAATGACCGTCACATGCTCTAGTATGGAAATTGTTAAGCACGATAACTGCTTCTTTGTGAGTGAGACATCGGTGTAGGATGCAATCTACACCTCTTCAATACAATGTATTGTTGAGTATGAGATAATTCTTGTCCTGATGGTGTATACGGCGATGCTCATTACGAGAAATAGAGGTGGGACACTTCAAAGTCTATATATAGACAAGTATATCTTTGTACCAGGGATCTGATGATGTGATCAAAAAAAAATATCCTCTGATAGGCGACTCTTTAGGCATAACATCACCTGACTCGACCGAAAGTTTTGAGATGAGTTCTATGAAGACCAGTGACTTTTTGGATTTCGATGAAACGAAAGCTAAGTCAAATTCCTGGAGGATGACTATCCATCTACTGATCTTTCTACCTATTACCCGTCATTTCAACACGTATTGAAACGAATTCAAAATGGCAATGATAATGGTCTTGCGAAATAGAACATAATGATGGAACCGTTGAACAGCATGGGCTGTTGCCAATGCAATTTTTTCGATATGAGAATAATTGAGTTCTGGTCCAATTAGGCCTTGGCTCAGGTAATAGATCACATATTCTGAGAGAAAATCATCTTCTTGAACTAAGACCATGTCGATGGTCGACTCTATTGTAGCCAGGTATAATAAGAAATCTTTGTTATAGTTGGGTGGCTGAAGTAGAGGGGCAGTTGTGAGGGTATGTTTCAACACTTCGAAGGAGCATTGAGTGGCATCATCCAAATAAAAAGGAACGTCTTTCTTCAATAAGCGCATAAATCCCTTTTTGATCTTGGCATAGTTGGTGATGAAACATCTTAAAAAATTCGCCTTGCCTTGTGGACTTTGAAGTTGAAGGATTGTACGTGGGTGAGGCAACCGAATTATTTCCTCAACCTTGATAGGATCGATTATGATCCATGTTGTTGACACTATGAAACCTAACAAACGTCCTAATGTTACACAAAAGTTGAACTTGTTTGGATTCAAGCGAATCTGGAAGTAGCGACATTGCTCAAAGATAAGTCAGAGGTGTGTGGGATGATCCATTCTCTTGTGATATCGAGATGCTAAATCATCTAAATAGGCCTCAACTATATGCTTGAGATCATGGAAATCAAAATACATGGCCCACTGAAAGGTTGCTCCATCATTTTTTATACCAAAGGGAATCTTACGATACACGAATGTACCCCAAGGACAAATGAACGTCGTTTTTTGTTGGTCTTTGGGTTTTATTTGTATCTGATTATATCCCGAAAAACCATCCATGAAAGAAAAGGCCTTGCAACCTGCACATTCATCAATTATCTAGTCGATGAATGGTGTGGAAAAATTACCTTTTGGACAGGCCTTGTTCAAATCATGGAAGTCCATACATACATGAATTGTGCCTTATTTCTTATTAACTGGCACAGGATTTGACACCCATTGGGTCAAATGGATAGGATAGATAAAAACAACTTTTAGTAGTTTCTCAATTTCAAACTTAATGGCTACTACTTTCCTGGGATTAACCGGACGAAGATTTTTACGAACAAGCTTGGCATCCACATAAGTTGTGATTTCATGTTCAACTATTTTTGGATTGATACCTGGAATTTCCTTGTAAGACCGAGAAAAAACGTCACGAAATTATTTAAATAGATCTGTGTAGATTTGAATCTCTCCAGGGGAATAGGCAGCTTTGACGAAAACATTCTCCATGATGCTAGGGGTTCTAGAGATATTAATTGGTATGGTTTCAACGATAGTTTCCATATTACCCTCGGCATAAACCTCATGTGTAGCTAAGGGATTAATAGGACAAGACCTATTTCCAGTCATAGTCAAGGTGAATTCTCCTGCTTTGATTCTGCTTAACTCTGGGAGGAGGTATGATCTGTGATGGAGATCGTCTCAGGGTTTGTCCGGACTAGTCATTGCTTCAATTATTTCTTCGTCGGAGGGAAATACTAAGTCTAATGAATCGGTATCAACGAGAGAGACTTGAGCCCAAATAGGCTCTAGAATTGTATCTAACTCTTGTGAAAAAGTTGGATCTGTGTCAGTCGAATATTGTTGGACTAAAGAGTACGCTACTTCGGCTACGAACAAGGGCATGGACATGCCAGGGTGCCCTGTCCCTTCCATCGTGGCCGATGGGGAAGAAAGTATCCATAGATCATTGAAGTAAGTCATGAAAAATGATGAAACTTGGAAAATCTCAACCTTATGGTGGTTATATATGAACTTGACATTGCCTTGAGGGGGTAGGTAATCGAAGGTACCCATCAAATATGGGCACAAACCAACCCCTATGTTGACTATGCCTGGTTGGGGATTATCAATCATCGGGACCACGGATACCCCCAATGAAGGGTCAGGTCTGGAGAAGGATAATTGATCAATGGTCACAATCCGACCCTCGTGTGGAAACAATAAGACCCGAAAAATTGTAGAAACCACTGCTTACATAGCATAAGTCCAACTCTTACCTAACAAGAGATTATAGTCAAGGGATGCATCGACTACTTATACCTCGATGCACACGGTATTCCCTCCTAGCTTCACGGGGAAAGAGGGAATGATGCCATGTGGTTGGAACGAATGACCATCTAAAGTAGTGAGAAGAGTAGGTGATGGAGACAAAATGGGCTGGCCAATGGCTTTCCAAAATTATAACGACATGACACATGTCGAGGCACCCTCATCAACCATCGTTCATAAAATGTTCTGAGTAAAAGTTTTCATGGGGTAAGCCACTACTATCTGAAACACTACGTGGTTAGGTAGATGCGGTTTTAAGTCGGTTGTATCCAACATGATTGTACCCAGATTACAAGTCTCGGTAGATCCTAAAGCGGCTAACAAAGCTTTCCTCTGGGAAGGGAAGCTCTGGAGGACCTCCAAAGTGGACATCACACAAGGGTTTTGAGACAAATCCTCCACCACAGAATAGTTTTGGGTGGCCCTTGCATTTGGGTTGTGAGAAGCTTTCTTGACCACACCTTTTGGGATGCATCTCATTTTTTCGCCCAAAGTCTTCTCGATATGGACAGGAAGAAGTGGGATTTCATCTTCTTTTCCCTTCTCAGAAGTGCTTGGTTTACTATAGTCGTGCGCTATAGTCGATATAAAAGCATCACCTTTCATCATATACACATTCGTGGATGCAGGATTATTCGAAGATGGAGAGGGTCCTTGAATGCCCCCTTCCGCACTTGTAGAGGCTTGGGTTAGGTTTTGCCCATGTTGAAATGCATTGGTTAACACGACAGGCTGTTGCTGTGTCACAAAATTTTGGGACTCTGTAAGCCGAGGACATTGCTGGGTCAGGTGGTCTTCCACGCACAGGTTGAATGGATACCTCGCCTTTCATTTCTCAGTGTTTCCCCCACCAACATTATTAGTGGGTTTCTTATCCCCCTTACCCTTCTTTCATTGTTTTTTCTTTCCATTAGGTTGTTGGGTGGCCTTTCGATTTGTTAATTGCATTGTGTGTACATCTGAAGTTTGGGTTGGGGGAGCATCCAAAATAGTAGGTTGGTTGGTTGTTGTGTGTTGTATAGACAATTGATGCAATTGCTTCATCGGTTGTTCAGTGGGCTTTGTTTGTGTTGAGACAACAATACCATTGGCATGTGGTCCATCTCTCTGTCTGGTTTTATCAAGTATTGAGCATGGCACATATGGAAAGATCTCATATAATAAACTGGACTGAGAGTATATTAGCTCAAGATGTTGAGCTCTCATGATGGCATGTTCTTCGAAAAACACTCCCGGCATCGCGATGTCTCTGGATAACTGTGGGACCAAAGACTTAAGGAACCACTCTAGTAGGAATGTTGGTGGGACTGGAACCTTAATTAAACTCTTCTGGCATCTCCATTATGAGATGTGATCAGAGATATGGTCCGCTTTTGTCTGTTTGAAATTGGACA
Organism: Picea engelmannii; assembly: GCA_009831015.1. Classification (NCBI taxonomy): domain Eukaryota; kingdom Viridiplantae; phylum Streptophyta; class Pinopsida; order Pinales; family Pinaceae; genus Picea; species Picea engelmannii. The sequence continues at coordinate 94,524 of ML795553.1, forward strand.
ACGATTTTGTGCCATCGTCGTATCTCACAAGTAATTGGAAATGGTTTAGGAAATCCATTTCCAATTTGCCGAAGGAAGAGTATCTTGAGCGGTCGAGCTCAATGTACCATTTCGTGGCACTCCCAATGAGAGTACGTTGAAACAATCACAACTGTACAGAGTCGTATTTCAATGAATTAGATGAGCACCAAAGATGGAAGGTGGTCACATGATCTCCTAGATATTCATTAGGCTTGGCCTTGAACTTTGGTATGTCTGAAGGAAACTTCATCGACATAGGGGGCCAACGTGGATCATGACAGATAGGGTCATTCAACAACCTTGTCAAGTTTGGAAAATTCAAGGTTGCCAGGAAAGGTAGTTTGGGTTGTTGGTGATAACCATGGAAAAAGGGACCTAGAGTTTGACTGGCCCCAAGTTGCCAGGAAAAGTTCAGCTGCTGGCCTGGGTTCTGGTAAAAACCATGGCCATGACCAGCGTACATATTTTTCATGTGAGGAGACATCATCGGTTGATTCCCAAAATAGGACATAGATGGTTGGGCGTGCATTACATTTGAAGGACTTTGGGAAGGGTTTCCCCATGTTGATCCCATGGGCATAAACATAGCACCCTGTCTGGGGTTCCATTGGTTGTGAAAATAATTTCCCTAGATCAACATTCCTGATGAGGGAACGGATCCCTGCTAAGAACTCGAAGGTCCTGCTGTGGAAGAAGTTCCTAGGTTTTCCCACTATGCAGGAATAGTACCTTGCATAGGAATAGGTTGTCCATAACTGGGGTTGCCTCTAGTCAGGAAAACAACTAACAAGAAATCATTTTTACTAAATGCACTGAACAAAGAAAACAATGTCAAACCTACCGGCATATTATGAGAAGGTGGTCCTTGACTCCCTGCTCCAAATAAACTATGGTGTGTGGGTGGCCCGACGGATTGCTGGTGGGTGCCACTGAGCGAAGGAGACGAAGGAGGTACATGACCTCCCCCATAAGGAAAAGCATTAAAAGGAGTTGAAGTGCCCCCCATGTGTCCTTGCAGAGGAGCGTTAGATCTCCCTACCCCCAGACCTAAAGTCTGGAAAGTGGTGTAGGAAAGTACAGGACTTGTACCTGAGCTAGGCATCCCATATGAGAATGGAGGGCCTGTCACACTCAGTGTGAAAGGGGTAGTGGCTGCCGCCATAGACAAGATTGGACCACTGATTGAGGTAGAGGTGGTTGAGACCATGGTGGCTCGGACCAGTGATAGTGGGTTAGGAGGTGGAATATCCCCTATGGTGACAACCATAGTGGGAATTGAAGAATTCCCAGAAGAAGTGGCAGCATTTGTTTCCTTTGTTGCGTGCGACACTGTCTGGCACTCGTAAGGGTGAATCTGTATGATGATGGGTGTCTAAAGATCAATGGTTGGAGTTTTGGATGGACCAATATCTTTTTCTCCAAGGTCTAAAATGGTCGTTTCCTCCAGATGTTGTTCGGGTACAGTTTCGTGTGACCCAGTTGCTTCAAAAGACCCTTGTTGGTCTAGCTTTCACCTTAGAGGTGGCGGAGGTGGCTCTAGTGTAACCAGTGATAGGCCCATAAGCCTTCATGACCAGTGAATCTCATGATCCTCCACTGTGAGAAGATCAAAGACACACAAGGGCTTTCTATTCGTTCAAAAAACAACACAAACTAAAAAGGTCCCTCCAAGATAAAATAGGCAAACACTAAACTAGTTGGAAGAATAGTTACAACAACCAACACTAAAGAAACTTACCAGTGAAAGTGCAACTCGAACACGGAAGCACCCTCCAGGTATACTCTGCAAAGCGTGGCCCTATGTCTGTCCTAGGTATCGCAGTATACCCCCGCAGTCACCTGTGTATGTCTCTAAAAAGATAGGCAACTAGGTTGCCAACGCACGAACAGTCACCAGGCGGGTCCAGTCGAAAGTCGAGTAGACCACAATGAGCAGGGTATTGAGCCCAAAAACTGTCAAGGGTATCGAAGGAAAGTGGTTTGGAAGACAAATAAGGACCTCAAATGGATTCAAGACCCACAAAGCTCCATGGCAAATGCAATCGACAGAATCCCAAGACAAGCCCTCTATATGTGTTCTCCACTACGATTGGTCCAGCTTTGGAGGGGTTATCTCTTCTACCTTTCCGCACGCGACCTCGTGTTTATCCCCTGTGTTAGAGGGGGGTCCTGGATAAATTTCATGATATTGGACTTTGACACTCCCTAACTCAGACTCCAATGTCTGATTTAATGGCCTTGAAGAGTTTCCTCTCCAACCTAATTCAAGGCCCTAACCCTAAACTAGTTGATTGACCCTACAAACATAAAAAGTCTAATGAATTTTATATTTAGCATTAATTTTTATGGCTTGTCTTAAGCCAAAGGTCATGAAAGTGAAACTAGTGATATTTGAAAGACGAAAGCAAAATAAATAGAAAGTTGGAAACAAAATAACTTCTCTTGACTCAAATCTTAAACAACTTTTCAAACTAAAAATTTTCTAAGATCTTTGAACAAAAAACTCAAAGAAAGATTTCACTCCACTACGAGCTACTTATGATCTAAGTAAACCATCAAGAACTTATGAAAGCAAAGACTTTTCCCTAGTTACTAATGCAAAACAACACTATTTAACCAAACAAAGAAATAAAAGATTTTTTTTTATTTGAATGCTCACAAAGCAAAAAGGAAAAATATCAACAAGTAAAAACTAAGAAAACTTCTAGCCTAAGCGCAGATCACAAAGAGTCACTTTAAAAATAACACACAAGCAAATTAAAACTAGACTCTCACACTTGTCTAAAAACCCTATAAAAAGAGAATTTTGAGGAAATTTTTTTAATGAAAAAGAAAGCTATTGCTGTGATCAAACCTAAGTTACTGACTGCTATGGAAAAGACCCAAAAACCTGAGAGGTATAATTCTTGTCAAAGGAAAGGATGACTGCCTCACCTTAAAAAAAAAAATTCTCCACAGGCACGCTACTGACAATTCAACATCGAGCATTTTCACACGAGCTGTATAAAGTCAAGGTGCATGTACATGCATGCTAGCCTTATACAGGCCACATGTATCTATGAAACTCTAAGACAAATGAAAGGACAAGCAATCTAGCCTAGGCAGAGGCTACTAGTATTGAGAACCAGAATCTCTTGGAAACTCAAACACTTACTTTAACAGAAAAAAGAAAACCATTCAAGGAAAAATTCATAGAAAAAACCAATTTGTGGTGAAACCTAAGCTATAGACTGCAAACAAACAAGACTAGAACGAGTTCTATAAAACCCCTGAGAAGGATTGTTTCTGTCAGGGGAGAGGATGACTACCTCTCTAAAATATTTTTTTTGGAATCATACACGCGACTGACACTTCCTCAGCTAGCGTGTACATGTGGACTGTGGGAAGGTAGGGTGTGGGTAGACACGTGCAGACCTTATACAGGTCGCATGTACCTCTGTGGGTCTCGAGAGAAGAAAAAAAAAATGTAGTCAAGCACAGAAACAAAGATAGATGGTATGGAAGACAAGAATCTTTGTTAGCTCAGAATTTTTCAGAAACTTTAAAAACAAGAAATGAAACCAGTTTTTACAAATACCCAAGAAAAAACATACCCCAAAACCCTAGAGATGCCCAGTATGGTCACCAATTTTTTTGTGGATGGGAAATCCCTCCTACGAACTAGCACTAAGGGTTTTATCATGCATGCAGAAATGACCTAAAGATTCTTACTTTTTACCATCATCCCATTCCTAAATCCCCATTACTCATATGTAAATACAAGGCTCAAGAGATTAAGTTGACGTACCTTATTTTTCATGTTTGATGTCGATCCCTTTTCGCACTTGGTCGTTCTTTGACTAAAACTCTCCTCCCAATGTTGACCTGCATTCACTAAATGCAAACAAAGAACTCCACATGCATTTGATCTATGAACTAATGGTTTAGAGATTTAATCAATCATACAATCAATATTCCAATAATGACAATCTCATAGGGCGAGATGGGAAAAGCAATTCTTTTATTAACTTCACAATGATACCTTACAATGATAAAGTCGGCTAATTCTCCTCGATCCTTGTCCTAGGATCTTCTTCCATTGTCTTCGAATTTCTTTGCTCTATACTTCTCTTTGCACAAAGATGGCTAAAGGTTGGGACAAAGGGAATACTTAATTGAGTATAGTTTCTTTACTATGATTCTCCTCCTTTCAAATGGGACACCTAACCCTTCCTTTATAGGCTAGAAGAAGCTAGGTATTTGGTTGAGTGACCGGCCATGCATGGCCGAAAGGTTTAGTTAACTTACCCAAAGATGTGTGTTCCATCAACAAATTTCCTTTTTTCGTGCTTTTTTAGGTACACGCGGGCTGTCTTGGGTCAGCTAGCATGTACACATGTGCAATAATGGAGTAGGGCACGTGGGTTTTTATAAAAGGGGTTTTCAAGAAGAGTTGTTCAACATTTTTTTGGCAAAGAAGGAATCTGAGATGGCCTGATGCTAGGTAATCATGTCTGGTGAAAATTAGGGTTATAACAATCTTCTAAGCCTAAAAAAACTAAGAAGAAACTAAATTTTAGCAGTGAGGCAGAGAAGGCAGAAGAACCCCCAGTAAACAAAAGGATTCTTAATCTCCCTTATACAGAATCGGAAGATGAAGAGCACCGGGTTGAAACAGACCATGAAGATCCAACTACCACAGGGTATGAAGGTATAGTGTATGTAAATCCATTCACAACAAGGTAGGAATATCTTCCATCACCTACGCCCAAAGAAGAACAAGAGCTGCAAGTTGCAGATGCCTCATCTAGTAGAAAAGTAAAGTAGAGAAAATCAAAGAAAATCAAGAAACTTAGAAAGAAGTTAGCTCATCAAGAAGTGATAGAAAGGGTAATTAAAACCATATATGAAACTCTGTCAAAGAATTTTGTAGAAGATAGTTCGGCCTTAGAAACATTAGCACATGAAAGCATAAAGGAAAATAAGAAGAAGAAGAAGATTGTAAAAGACTACAACAATTTATGGAGAGTAGCTATGCACTTGAAGAAAAAAGCCAGGGATTTAAGGTTGTGAACTATGTCTTCAAGAACCCTATCTCAACCACATGCTACTCTTGAAACCCTAGAAGAGGTATCCACTCATTACAATGATCCAGAGGTAGCCAACAATCCTACAGCCACTCCAAAACTTGAGCAAGGTGTAGAGGCTTCAGAAGATCGGACCTAAGGTTTTTTAGAGTTAAGACTAAAGGTATTATGAATTTTTTTTTAAAACATAACTTTTGGTGGCTTGGGCTAACATTTCAACTGTTCATTAGTCACTGAAAGAGGGGTTTTTGGTAGCTAACTGGCCCAAGTTTTGTCTGTTCTAGCTACCGAAATCACTGATAGGGCAGAGAGGTATTGTTTTTGCACAGATCCATGTTTTTCTTATACAAATTCCTCAAGAATAGTCTCAATCAATATATAATAATTAAAGGCACCCTTATCAAGAGTCTGTTTTGATTTTGGAGAAGCTCAACAAGGTGGAAAAGTTTAATCAGTTACCTATTTTGTTTTTTTTTGTTGTTAGCAGGTGGAAATTTTGAATTATCTTGTATCTCAAGAAGACCTATCAACCTTAGAAGGCTTATTACACCTTTCAAAGATGTTAAAGGATGTGAAGATCACTTGAGATAAGCGGTTGACCTATTATATAGGATTTATGCCTATTTTCTTGGGTCAGTTGTTGACTGTCTATTTTTAGAAAGTTCAATCCAGTATTTTAGGATATGGAGAATCTGATGTAAAGGCTATAAAGCCACAAAATTTTGATAAACATGGGTTCAAATTTGAGTTATAAACTATAATTCTATTGTGATAAGACACTTTCTTTAATATATTCAGTTGGCAAGCTTCTTTCATTGTTATTGTCAGACTTTCTTTTCATCTTTGTTCTATGCCTATGAGTTGAAATTATTTCTTTGTCTCTGTTTAATGTCTTATGGTAACTATCATCTTACCTTTGATTATTAAGAAAGGATCATAAGCATTCACTGCTAGTTTGTTGACCCATCATATATATTGTTTTATGTATGTTCTGGTTAATTTATTAGTTTCTTATCCATCTGATTCACAACCTATCTGATAATAGCTCTTGAAGGCCTTGTATTGTTTGAATATACCTAGACTGTCTTGAGGATACAATCTAGTGAGTTAGATATTCATATTGATCCAACCCCACACCCATTATTAAGTAAATCATTACAAGAATAGTTAAGTTACCAGGCATCTCTAAGATACAACCTAGGAGAGTTTCCTGGAGTGATAACAAATTGGTGTCGTTGTCGGGGAAGAGGTTGAAGATCATGTTTCCTGGGAGATGCCACAGAGTTGATCCTTGATGATAGACAAGGATTATAAATTACATTGGTTGTAATAATCTATCTGGTGACTCCACATGTTCATCCTGGCTCCAAAGAAAATCAGTACTAGGGCGAATCCACAAGAATCACCTGTCACACCGGTGCCCAAGCCAAAAATGATTCTTAGAAGAGGAAGATCATTTCAAGGTTAGACTTAAAAACCAAGAATTAAAAGTAACCCGCTTTCTCATTCTAAGGAATCAAAATCTGAAAAAAATGATTCTTCTTCCTCTAGGATTATCAATGAAAAATCAACTGTAACATCCACAGAAGGATCATTTTCTGAAAATATTTCTCTAGAGCAACAAATTGTTTCTTATCAAGAGGAAAATGTCATTACAGAAGAAGTGATAGGCTCTAATTTGGTTGAAGAAGCATCTAAGTCTTTAGAAAGAAATCATAGCTCATAAACAGTAGGAAGAAGACCACATAAACATTCACACTAACCTTCTTGTTGTAGAACATATTCTGCAGGAACTGTCTGCTAAAGGTGAAGAAAAATTGGCTAAACAACTTGCAAATTTCTATATAGATTCATATCAAACATATTTCCCATCAGAGAGTTCACCCCTTTTCAATTAAATCCCCCCAACATTGAATAATCTGAGAAAATACCATCACCTCTCTCACCAATAGTCATTATGGTTGCACCTCCTCCATTGACTAAAATGCAATGAATTCTAGTTGCTAGATATGCACCTCTTGTGTTGCCAAATCAACCTGCATATATGCCCACTGGTGACTACTAGAAGTATATGCCAAAATTTACCGAAGAAGGATATGTAACTGTAGAGGAACATATAGAAGCCTTCTATAGCTATGTTGAGAACCTAAACATAAAAGATACTGATGTTTGGACTAGATTCTTTGTTCAGAGCTTGGATGGTCATGCTAGAAAGTGGTTCAAGGAACTTCCTGTTGGTTCTGTAGCCATAATATAAGAGTTGTATGATGCCTTTTTAAAACACTTTGGATATAGGAGAGATTTCTTGTACTATATCACATAATTTCGAAATCTTAAAAAATAAAATGGTGAATCTGTGTCTGATTTCACCAAGAGATTCAACAGAATGTATAGTAAAATACCTGCAGAAATAAAATCTACAGAGTCTTCTTCCCAAATCACTTATGCCAACTCATTTGATTCTGAATTTTGTTTTCTACTGAGAGAGAGAAGGTCTTCTACACTTTCCTTGATGCAAGATGTTGCCCTTGAAGTTGAGTCAAATATCTTAGCTGCTCATAAGTTAAAGTGAAATGTTGATAGAAAAAGGAAGAAGGAAGAAGTCCCTTCCTCATCATTTCAAAATCCCAAGATAGACAAATTGGCTAAGATGCTAGAGTCATTAACCTCATAAATTTCCAAGTTAAAAATTGAAATTAAGTAGCCTGCCAATGGAAAAGGATCCTATGAATACCCTCAAAGAAATCCAAATCAGAATCCTAATACTTTCAGGAGGAATATCAACAAACAAATATTTTGAGAAGAGAGAGAAATCCCACAGAAGATCAGAAGGTAAGAGCCCCTCTCCAAAATACTATGATGGATGAAGATGAAGATGATTTTCCAGAAGAAGAAGAAGATAATATTCATTATGTTGGAGATGATGCAAGGAAATCTTATTTGACACAACTTGATTATGAAGAGGCATTAATGACTGAACAAATAAATGAAATTGTTGATGATAATGGTGTTTTTCAAACCGATGATGGGAACAAATACAATCTAAGATCTAAGTCAAATACTGCCAAGTAGAGTGCACCAGCTCCTCCTTCCAAGAAAATAGCTATCCCTGCCAAGCCACAAACTCAAAAATATCATATTCTTGATGACCAACCAATTGCTCTGAAAACCCCTTCAAAGGAAAATGCACCATCTCCTCCTCCTAAGAAGACTGTTGCCCCTACCAAGCAACAAATTCAAAAAGAGAAGATTTCTTTAAAATCCCCTTCAACTGAGGTAAAAATTTCTGATGAAACTTCTTATTCTTTCAATTTTGAAGATGAAATATAGAAGATCAAAATCCCCATCCCTTTGGTCGAGTTAATAAAAAATGAATCATTCAAGAAAGATATCCTCAAGACTATTGATCCCAAATACATATCTCCCTCTGTTGATATTCTCAATATATATGATGACAATATCACCGTTGTCTTAGGTCAAATGATAGAGGATAGAGATGAAAGTTGTCCACCTTTTTATATCTCTCTGAACATTCATGATAAAACATTGCACAACTGCCTGCTAGACTCTGGAGCCTCTCACAATATAATGCCAAAGGAAGTTATGAATGAGCTTGGATTAGACATTACTAAAACTTACCATGATCTTTTCTCATTTGAATCTAGAAAACTTAAATGTCTCAGGATGATCAAAGACTTGGAAATGACTTTAACTCAAGCACCTATGAAAACTAGTCTCATGGATATAGTTGTAGCAGACATACCACCCAAATTTGGATGTTTGTTATCAAGATCATGGATAAAGAGGTTAGGAGGAACTCTTAAAATGGACCTTTCATATGCTACTATTCCTGTTTTTGGAGGAGTAAACAAGAGACTTTACAAAGAGTCGCAGCTTTCTTACATTATCAGTGACGAACAAAAAATCCAACCAATCATCCTATTTACTCAATTGACACAAGTATGGGAGCTTTCATCTTACAGTTCGATGATTCACTGAAGGATTCATTGTTTCTTAAGAAGCCTGTGGTTCAGTGCATAGAAGTAGCAACATATGACCTTTGGACCATGTTCTTTGATGGATCTTGTATTAGAGAATCAGCTGGATAAGGGGTAGTATTCATGTCACCTTCAAAAGAAACTACTCACTTTTCTTTTAAACTTGATTTTAAGGTGACCAACAACATTGCATAGTATGAGGAATTGCTCCTAGGATTAGATGCAGCCAAGGAGATGAAGATTCAGAAATTGCAGGTATTTGGAGATGCAAATTTAATAATTTAGCAGGTGAACAAATCCTTCCAGGCCAAACATGTTAGGCTGAAATCCCATAGGGATGAAGTGCTAAGGATGATTGCTACCTTTACAAATTTCAAGATTTTATATGTACCTAGAGCTATGAATGAATTGGTTGATTCATTGGTTGTTTCAGCCTGTGCTTTTATACATCCTCTACCCCCCAAATTGAATTATGAAATCCAAGTGAGCTATAGGCCCTCTCTCCCTAATAATGTGAAGTTTTGGAAAGTATTTGAAGATGATGCAGAGTTGACTAGATTTCTTGGAGTGATTGATGAATTTGCAGTTCTACAAATTGATTTGGAAAATCAACATGATGAAATAACAGAGAAACCTAAGTTCAAAAGTAAGATCGGAGCACATGAAATTGTTCAATTGTCCACCAATAGAATTCCTAAAGGTTTGGTCCCTTTAGATATACTTTTTGATCATAATGAAGTTGTCCTTAAACTAGAAAAGAAAGAGGAAGATTCTGATGTGTTCCAGTTTAATGTAGCAAATGAAAAAATCCCTAAGTATGTTAATCTAGCTTCTCATTTGATTGATAAACATAAATCTGAATATGGTAAGTTGTTAAAGGAATTTTATGATATATTTGCATGGAAGTATAGTGATTTGAATACATACAATACAAATATTATTCAACATAAAATCCATTTGAAAAAATACACAAAACCTTTCAGACAGAAACTCAGATCGTCCAGTCCAATGCTGTTGCCTATTATGGAGAAGGAAATCAAAAAAATGTTGGATGTCAAGATCGTCATCCCTCTTAGATACTCTAAATGGATTCCCAACCTTGTTCCTGTAAGAAATAAAAATGGTGAGATTAGATTATGTGTAGACTTCAGGAATCTAAACAAATGCTCTAAAAAAGATAATTACCCATTTCCGAAGATGGAACATATTCTACAGAAAGTTTCGGGAGCTAGTGTCATGTCATTCATTGATGGTTTCTCAGGATATAACCAAATTGAAGTCCATCCATATGATAGGGAAAAAACAACTTTTACTACACCATGGGGTACATTTATGTAAGAAAAAATGCCATTTGGACTGATGAATGCGGGAGCAACATTCCAGAGGGCAATGAATATTGCATTCATGGGGGAAATGAAAGATTTGTCTTGATTTATCTTGATGATATCACAACTTTTTCATATAGACATGAAGATCACTTGCAACATCTAAGAAAGATTTTCTTGAAATGTAGTAAATATGGTATTTCTTTAAATCCCAAGAAATCCCATTTTGCACTCAGAGAAGGAAAGTTGCTTGGTCATATTGTTTCTACAGATGGAGTGAAGATCAATCCAACAAGAGTAGAGGAAATTCAGTAATTGTCTCTCCCAAGATCCAAGAAAGATATCCAATCTTTCCTTGGAACCATAAATTTCATCAGGAGGTTTATTTCAAATTTTGTTGAGCTTACCAAATATATCACATGCATGTTGAGAAAATATTCTAAAGTAAAGTTGACAAAATAAGCCAAAAATTCTTTTGAATCTATCAAAAAAGATATGATGACAGCCCCTATCTTAATTAGCCTGAATTTCGGTAAAGATTTTTATATTTTCTCATTTTCCTCTAATGATACAATTGCAGCAGTGTTGTTACAGAAGAATGAAGATGGGAACGAGAAACCAGTAGTATTTTACAACAAAGTTTTGAGAGATGCTGAAATTAAATATGAACCAATTGAAAAATAGGCCTATGCACTAATAAAATCACTCAAAGATTTCAAGATCTATATACTACAAGCCAAGGTAATAGCATATGTACCCTCAAGTTTTGTGAAAGATGTTCTTGTTCAGCCTAGCATTGATGGTAAGAGGAGCAAGTGGATAGCCAAAATGATTGAATTTGATATAGAGATCAAGCCAATAAAACTGATCAAAGGCCAAGGGCTTGCCAAACTTCTTGCACAAGACAATTGTAGAATGTTAGAGATAAATTTTGTTGGGGTAAATGCAGAAAGTGATCAACATCAAATTTCAGCAGAGAAACTCAACTATGATTCGTAGGTATCCTCTCACTTGGCAGATTGTGAATGGTACAGTCAGATAATTTATTTTTTTCATAATTTGACAACTCCACTAGACATGAGAAAGACACAAGTGAGAGATTTGAATCTTAAGGCCATCAAATTCTGCATAAGTGACAAGATGTTTTTTTGGAAATATCCATCAGGGGTACTCTTGAGATGCATTAACAAGGTAGAATCAATTAAAACAATGACATAATTTCATAGTAGTAAATGTGGAGGACACCATTACTGGAAAACCACTACTCATAAAATTTTGAGAGCTGACTACTATTGGCCTTGTTTATTTTTCGATGTGTGTACGTTTGTCAAATCATGTGATAAATGCTAGAGGTTTTCAGGTAAGCAACAGTTGAAATCTATGCCCCTTAAACATGTTATGGTTACAGGTCCCTTCCAACAATGGGGGTTAGATTTCATTGGAGAAATACATCCACCTTCTAGGAGTCAACATGGATGGATTCTTGTTGCTACTGATTACTTCACGAAATGGATTGAAGCCATTCCCACCAAGAATGCCAATCATACAGTAATCATTAGCTTTCTATATGATCATATTTTTTCTAGGTTTGGTTGTCCCAAAAGACTTGTTATAGACAATGCAACAACATTCAATGATAAAGCCTTGGTAAAGTTGTGTGAGGACATGGGAATCCAGCTAGTTCATTATGCAACCTATTATACACAAGGCAATGGCCTTGCCGAGTCTTCAAATAAGAGTCTAATAAGAATTGTTTAAAAATTACTGGAGTAGAATCAAAAGAGTTGGGACTCTAAATTAAAGTTCGCTTTATGGGCTGAGAGAGTAAAAAATAAGAAATCTATTGACACATCTCCATTCAAGTTGATTTATGGCACATAAGCTATTTTTCCAATCCAGCTCGCATTACCAGTAGCTAGATTTCTTCAGGAGGTGGATTTCGAGCCAAATGATCTTACCAGGAGGAGTTCTCATTTGGTTGAATTACAATAGACCAAAGAACAGTTGGTTGAAATGATTGAATTGCATCAGATAAATATAAAGGACACTTTTGATAGAAAGGTAAAGGAAGATATTTTTAAAGCAGTGGATCTAGTTTTGAAATGGGATGCAGCAAGGCAGGAAAAGGGTAAACATGGCAAGTTTGATGCTCTCTAGACATGTCCATTTATTATATCATCAGTGCAATGGAAAAACACATTTGTTCTCCAAAATTTGGAAGGTTATGAAGTCACAGGTGGCCCATTCAATGGGTGTTTTCTCAAACTCTATTTTTATTGAGGCCTTCTCAAGCCTTAGTCTATTTGCAATTTTTTTAGTTTTAGTTTTTCTTTTTCATTCTATGTGTTACAATAACTCCATGCCTAATGGACTATTGAGTCAGTCAGTTTTGAGTCTTATGTGATAGGAAAGGCTATAGAGTCAATAAGGTTCTTGAAACCTCACAGGGAGGCTTTCATCCCCAGAAGGAGCCAGATGTTATTTCCTTAAATAACACAGTCAATTTTGTTGATTTAGGTGGTAAGAAGTCATTGAAAAATCCAGTTCTAAATTTTTCAAGGTTCATTTTTGAGAAACTTACATTTGTAATAAAGTTTTGAAAAAGTCAGGTTTGATTTATCTTTTAAAAAATTTCAAAACATATGTTTCGGTGGCTAAGTGCCTCTCCAAAAATGCTTCTAAGCCACTGAAAACCTTAGCTTTTGGTGGCATAAAACCGAAATTAGGGGCTATTTAGCCACTAAAAGCACAGGAGATTGGAAATTGTCATCACATCCTTTCACGCACTAGAACCATCGGGTTGATATGTTATTATTGCAATTAACTGCCGAAAAGACAGAAAGAAAGTCGTTTAAAGACTTGGATCTTATCCCAGTGTGATACATCAAATATTTTTAAACTTTTGTTTCATTAAAGCACGTGGTTGTGAACATTCCCATAATTCGAGTTTACCAAATCATGATGACTTCAAATCTTTCATGTTCCTTGTAATCAGGGTCATTCCTTAATGCAAATCTCACATTTTTCATTTCTATCACGCTAAGCCAAAGCTCCCTAATTTTGCGCTGTGTGTTCTCCCTCTAAGACTGACTTTCCAATTGCAGGTGTACAGGAGCATTCCAGTAAATGAAGAAGGGAGGACCATCTCTGAGAAAGGAAATTGATGATATTCACTACCTGGAATCACACCCAGATGTGTGTCAACTATTCAAGGATGCTGGTTTCTACAATTTTTGTGAAAAATTACAGAGCTCTCACCAACAAGTGGCAAAATTTTTTTCTCTGACTTTTGAAGGAAGAAAAGCAGTTATTGGCCAAGACAAATTCCAAGTGGATGAATCCCTCATAGTTGAAGTGACAGAACTTCCGAGGACTAGAGAAAACTAGTTCAAAACCACTGTCACAAAAGATGTTGAATTTAGGTCATAGCTGTGTTGGGACTCAGAAATGTCGTATTTTCATCCACCTTTCCCTTCACTATTCCTTACATTTTCATCGCCCCATTAAACCTTCATCATACCATTTTCATAAATACATTTGGGTTTCACATTATTATTTTCCACTTTATTCATTT
>ML795553.1:117919-145138 GCA_009831015.1 Picea engelmannii
GTTTGATTTCAGCAACATAGATTAGATTAGTTCTACTTCAGTCCTGCATATACAGTGCATGTGCTTCGTCAGTCTACGTACCCCGGGTTGACAATTAAATGGTTGGGCAAGTACTATAACGACATATATTTCGCCTAACAAGCTGAAACCAAAACACAAATGTTTGGTATGGAAGAAAGACATTCCTATGTCTTTTCTTGAAGAGAAATGGAAATAATTATTGAAAGACATCTTTGTTTATGTAACTTGTGAAGGTAGATAAAATAGGGTTATGATCTATCATTTTAAACTCACGAACCATTTCACTGGTAGAAGCCCACTCAATCTACCTTATTACCTCCACAGACACTTAACTAAGATGGATCATCAGGTCAAGGCTAAGACAAACAAGGTTGTAGGAAGGTTTTCTCATCATGGTTTGATTAAACTCTTGGTTTATGAGTTGTTGCAGAGAAGGAGCAAGGAATGGAATTACTTCTTATTCTAGAACAATTTTCAGACTGATGTATATCCAGATGGTAATAAGAGACCTTCTTCAAAGAAATTTTCTACTCCCAGAAGTAGAAAGAGGAGGAGGAGAGCCATCTCTCTATTTCTAGTTGATCATCGCTCTACATATTCTAAGCCTAAAAAAACTAAGAAGAAACTAAATTTTAGTAGTGAGGTAGAGAAGGCAGAAGAACCCCTAGTAAACAAGAGGATTCTTAATCTCCCCTGTATAGACTCAGAGGATGAAGAGCACCAGGTTGAAACAGGGCATGAAGATCTAGCTACCATAGGGTATGAAGATACATTGTATGTAAATCCATTCAAAACGGGGTATGAAGATATTCCATCACCTACACCCAAAGAAGAACAAGAGTTGCAAGTTGTAGATGCCTCATCTAGCAGAAAAGTAAAGCAGAGAAAATCAAAGGAAATCATGAAACTTAGAAAGAAGTTAGCTCAGTAAGAAGTGCTAGAAAGGGTAATTAAAACCAGATACGAAACTCTGTCAAAGAATTTTGCAGAAGTTAGTTCAGCCTTAGAAAAATTAGCACATGAAAGCATAGAGGAAAAGAAAAAGAAGAAGAAGATTGTAAAAGACTACAACAACTTATGGAGAGTAGCTATGCACTTGAATAAAAAGGTCAGTGCTTTAAGGTTGCGAACTATGTCTTCAAGACCCCTATCTCAACCACATGCAACTCTTCAAACCCTAGCAAAGGTAGCCACCCATTACAATGATCCAGAGACAACCAACAATCCTACAGCTGCTCCAGAACTTGAGCAAGGTGCAGAGGCTTCAGAAGAGCGTCCCTAAGGTTTTTTAGAGTTAAGACAAAAGGTATTATGCAATTGTTTTTAAAACAAAAGTTTCGGTGGCTTGGGAGAACATTTCAACTGTTCATTAGCCACCGAAAGAGGGGTTTTCAGTAGCTAACTGGCCCAAGTTTTGTCTGTTCTAGCCACTGAAAGCACTGACAGGGCAGAGAGGTATTTTTTTTTCACAAATCCAAGTTTTTCTTATCCAAATGCCTCAAGAACAGTCTCAATCGATAGATAATAATTAATGAAATCCTTATCAAGAGTTTTTATTTATTTTGGAGACGCCCAATAAGGTGGAAAATTTAAATCAGTTACCTATTTTCTGGGAGAACACTGTTTTGTTGTTAACAGGTGGCAATTTCGAATTATCTTGTATCTCAAGAATACCTATCAACGTTAGAAGGATTATTACACCTATAAAAGACGTTAAAGGATGTGAAGATCACTTGAGATAAGCGGTTGACCTATTATATAGTATTTCCACCTATTTTCTTGGGTCAATTGTTGACTGTCTATTTTTTAGAAAGTTTGATCTAGTATTTCAGGACCTGGAGAATCTGATGTAAAGGATATAAAGCCACAAACTTTTAATAAACATGGGTTCGACTTTGAGTTATAAACTAAACTGCTATTGTGATAAGACACTTTCTTTAATATATTCAGCCTGGAAGATTCTTTCATTGTTATTGTCAGACTTTCTTTTCATCTATGTTTTATGCCTATGAGTTGAAATTATTTATGTGTCTCTGTTTAATGTCCTATGGTAACTGTCATCTTACCTTTGATTATTAAGAAAGGATCATAAGCATTCACTTCTAGTTTGTTGACCCATCATATATATTGTTTTATGTATGTTCTGGTTAATTGATTAGTTTTGTATCCATATGATTCACAACCTATCTAATAATAGCTCTTGAAGGCCTTGTATTGTTTGAATATACCTAGACTGTCTTGAGGATACAATCCAATGAGTTAGATATTCATCTTGATCCAACCCCACACCCATTATTAAGTGAAAAATTACAAGAACAGTTAATTTATCGGGCATCTCTGAGATACAACCTATGAGAGTTTCCTGGAGTGATAACAGGTCTGGAAACTCCAACTGGTCCTGCCTCTGGTCGAGAACGTCGCCTAGTCCTTGAGAAGTCTACTAGATGCACTGGTCCCACATTTGTACATAACATATATGTAAGTGTCATATACTTTGGTATACAAAAAAATGATATATATAAAAAGACATAAAAATTAAATAACCTTGAAAAGAAAATTTACCCATCTCTCCTTGCTCTGCTCCGGGAGGTACAGGCATGTCAGGATCTCTAGAAAAAATGATCCTGGCATAGGGGTAGTCCTCTATTGCCAGAATTTGTCATGACCACTAGTCAAAAAACTTGTCATCAAAGGCCTCGATGGTCCTCCCTCCCCCCTGTCATGGAAACAATGTCGCCCACCTGCATAGCGCTGGGAGAGAGGCCTCGTGCCCTCGTATCATCTCTCAAGGACTAAGACTGGGTACCCTCTCGAAGAAAAAGGAACACAAAACAGTCCTAACCCTGAATTTTTGGTGCTCCCATATCCGACACTCTATTAGTTGTCTCTTCATGCAATCCAGCATGGTGGTACTCCAGTCGAAAATCTATGTATTTAAGCATTGTACTACACAATGCATGTGCGCTCAGGAAGGCTAATGTAAAGTCATGGATCCAGTGATCCACCCAATGAGTAGAACTATCACTTTGAGTGATAGTTTGTTGATCTTATGTATAGGCACCTGAGAACCTACTTTCTCAGTACCAGCCTCACAATGGAGTCCAATCAACTCCTTAATGTTGTAAGGCCTAGGGGGGAAAGTGCACAAATTGACTAGATCCCCTCTCCTCAAGAGACTAGTCAGGAAGTAAATTTCCTCAGTTTTTGGATTGAATGACTTCCCCTCAAGCATAAATGCCTCTACGTCAGGATGACAGTAATCTATCAATGCATTTATCAACCTAGGTTGTGCCCTCATAAACAGACACTGGAAGAACTTTAACAATCCGCATTGTGACAAAACAATGATAGCAGCAAGGTCCTATGAGACCAAAAAATCAATGCCCTCATGCTCCTCTCTCCAATGAACATACATCCTGCAAAAATGACAAATGTATGAAGAGTTAACTCTTGCATTTTCATTTTTTTTTCACTTATTTGAGGGTGTACATGGGCTGTCTTGGGGATAGTCATGTGTGCATGCAGGAAATTATCTTATGCCCACGTGTACATGCAGTCTGTTCTTGGAAAACTTGCATACACACAATGACGACCTTTTTAAAGGTCAGCGCCCCCCGAAAGAACAAAAATAAATGAAAAAATGAAAGATGGAAATGCAGGAGAGGTTAGTGTGTACTTACTTGGTCCAAACAGAAGTTCATTTCATCCAATGAAGCTCCCAGAATCAACTATTTCGGCGAAGGAATGTTTTTTGACTTTTGGTCAATTCTCAATTTACAATGGTGATAGTGAGCTGCCAACATTCTATTTATAGACGTTTTGGCCCCTTTTTGTCATTTTTTAGCCCATTTTCTAGCTTGAAAATCATTTACTATGGTTCTCGAGTTTCTTGGGGGATGTTACGATAAGTGTTGCTTTGGGTATTTGGGAAATTTTTTGAGAGTTGGGTCATTTTTAAAGGTCTTTTGGTAAAAAGTCATTTTTCCAACTTTGTGCATGTAAGATAGGATTCCACCTCCACTTGTTGCACCTCGTTGTATTTTTCTCTTTGCCATAGGATCAATCCCACTGAATTTCAACATGGAACCCTCACTCCTACTCTAGAAGTGTCGTAATTTAGTGGTACAACCTACTTTCACATGGATACCCTAGGTAGATCCTGGTTTCATTTTTGCGTCCATGCTGTCACTAATGACTATAGGCTTGGGAGTCCTTATTAGTTTTTCCTGATTACGAGTTTGAGCCTCATTTTCATGATTCATTATCACTCTTGAACTTACCCTCAGGACTCCCAAAACACAATGGGTCTTCTTTTAATCCCTTTTCAGACCCTCTAAATATGAAAAGATTGTCGAGAGATGTTGTTTCCCTTCACGCTCATCAAACTAAAATTAGAAGGCACATCTATCCGGTGGTTGTTTACCCCTTTTTTGGTCCGTATGGTCGAAAGTACGAACAAAGGTATACTTTAGGAGCCTCGGTTCTCTAGAAGAGTATTCTCAGTTATAAATTTAACCCTTTTTCGGGCCTGAGGAAATAAATTTATGAAAAAAGGAACCTCCACAAAGTCCATAGTTAAGCTCTTTTCAAACTCCCTAAAATTGAAAAGATGGCCGAGTGACCTTGTTTCTTCACACTCGTTAAATTGTACCAGAAGAACATCCATTACGGAGTCCATAGTTAAGATCTTTTCAGACTCCTTAAATATGAAAAGATTATTGAGTGATCTTGTCTTTTTCACACTCACTAAAATGGTTTTGAATAGACGTCTGTTCGGTGCTAGTTTACCCCTTTTTCAAACCGAGTAGACTACCTTCGAAAAAGGTACCCCAGTGGAGTCTCCTTTTACGCTTTTTCAGACTCTCTAAAAATGAAAAACCAATGAGCTTACCTTCTCTGGGCTCATTAAAATTATATCGAAGGACATTATCATTGTGTCTTATTAATCACATTTGCATTCCTACATCTTTGGCCTAATGTTGGCTCCATGTTTCTCTCAACTAAACCATCTGAAGCATGCCTTATATGCAAGCCTTGTAAGCACTTTGCCTCTGTGTCTTGACACCTTGACCCATGGAGGATTTTTCCAAGTGTCCTTTTCCTGCATATGTCCCCTTGCTCTGAGCATCAATGTGTTCCTTGCACTTGGAACTAGTATGTCTGTGACACTCGTTCCTCCTATTGACACGAAGTTTAAATTTTTCTACCCTTTAAAACTGAAGCTTCATCTTTTCCTAAGTCAGGGAGCCTCCCTTAGTCCAAAAAAGGGGAGTCAGAGTCTTCTGTTCCTTTTTGGGTTTCGAGATTCAGTTTTTCTCGAGGTATGTTCTTCAACCATACAAATTTCCCGGTGCCAAAATACCAGAGTTGTTTAACATATTAAAAAATAAAAAAATAAAAAGGAGGGAAGAAATAAATGTTACATTTTCTGTCACTTTCCACAAAGAACTCTTTAATCCGTAATTAATTAAACTCCTAAACGCAATCATCTTTCCCTTAATCTTTTGTGATTCAGGTTTCTTTCTACTAAAGCATTTTCGAACTCTCATCCTTCGAACTCTCAATCCTTGATTTTCCGAAAAGTAAAAGTAAAAAATAATTATTCACTAATCTTGATTAATTAAATCTTTAATACGAATGATTAGCGCCTCACTAATCCCATCCCAATTTCGCGATCCAGGGTTTTCTTATGACATATCTCCTAACAACGGGATCCCCAAAGTTCTGAAATCTGAAATTGCATTTTCTTTAAACAAAGTCTAAGATTAAGGTTAAGTTATTTTCGAAACATGATTAGTGATAACTAAGCTTCTTTTCTCATTTCGGGAATTGAGGAAGGCAACGATTTTCAGAATTCCAGTTTTGAAATCGCCGATATACGACAGTATTAATAACGGGTAAATGAAGATATTTTTTGACGGGAAAGGGTATGTCCAAGCATATCTTTCCATTAAAGCATTAATTTTTCATCGCATGCATCAGTACGCTTGTCATAAAATAAATTAAGGGTTAATAAAAGTCATATGTTTCGAACTTCATTCTTATCCTTTACATCTATAGAAAATCACATTTATCCAGTTTTATACACATTTTCTCTATAAACAAGTTTCTGGTCCAGTGAAAACATCATGGCACCTAAGAAAGAAGCCAAGAAAAGTGAGGAAGTTACAAAAATCTTGAGTCAAGACGGAGACATTGTATCTAATACAATACCACATGCCATCGATTTCATAAAGTCCTGGAGGAAAATTTTCAAAACTCTGGATTATGAAATTGAGAATTTTCCTCATGATGTCGACAACAAAATCCAAGACATAGCGGAGTCTAAACTTCACAAAGTAGCTACACGGTTGCGACTCATGAATTATAACGACATGATCAGTTGGGCCTTAGAGAAAATAGATGTGCAGACAAGAAGAATTCTGGACAGCCGAGGGGTTGTCATTGGCTCTTTCAGATAGGAGCATATACAAGTAATGTATAAATTGCCTCCCAGTCCCAAGTATATTTATAATAAAGATTTCGAGAGTGAGTTTCAAAGGAAATAATGTTTTGAGTCAGACAAAACGTATCCTGGCATAATCAAAGACTGGTGGAGACACGAAGTGATGCAGGAGCATCCCTCATGACAAGAAAAACCAATGTGGACGCAGAAGACAGCTGGAAGACGTCCGGCGCAAGTTGTTGAATTTTTAAAATTTTCCCTTGAAGTTGATGCGCTGAATATAAATGAGATAATTTATTTTAGGTACCTTGGTAAGAATGTAATCAGACCTCGAGCCATACGCTCTTGTCTGAGATAGACAGAGGCATTTATAGTAGTAGTTGCAGGTAGATAGAATTGAATTCTTAGATTAGACAGTTTTTAGAATGCAGGAGGGAAACTGGATATAGACACCCTCATTTGTATCATTGTAACATTAAGCAACAGGAGTTAGAAGAATCTAGAGCATAGGAGAATAACAGAGAGATGTAGAAGAACAACCATGTATAGATCTTGAATTAATAGAAGAAGTTGATTCAGATTCATGGCTGTTGTGTTATTCTCTGTGTATGTGTGTTGAATGCTCTAATGTTTCTTCCTGTTAGGCATTGTTGTTATGCTGTGCATATGATTTCATGTGTTAAGATAGAAGTATGAGAGGAGGTGGAGTGAGTTATGATTGTTTCCCTATCTGAGCCAGGAGATTCCTGCAAGGTGTGCAGTTGAATTCATCCGCAAGGAGTGCGTTGATAAGGGCCCAGTAGTTAAACTCTTGTTCTCAAAGCTCTCAGAAGTGAAAGTGGGTTGCTAAAACCATGCAAGGAGTGCGCAGGCTAAGTAAAGTATCGGTTGTAAAATATGAGCAAAGGAGACCTAAGAATGTTGCTGCAGGAAGTGCGTAGAGTCGGAAGGATTCAACACTTAGGAAGTTGTTGAGTGCTGAGCGCAAGGAGTGCGCGCAAGTTCCTCTAAGGAATCAGAGTGGAAAATCTCAGGAGGTATAGAACCTTCGTGATACCATTAAAGGAGAGCACATGAGTTGTGCCGAGGAAGGATCGAGCAGGAGAGTCCATGCCAAGAAGTCCTTAAGAAGGGAGAAGAGGAATCGACGGTCAAGATTCATAGAGGAAGATTGACAAAATCCCGTCAGTCATTAGATCTCGGGAAGTTACAAAGGGTTTAAGCCCTAGTGAGCAGACGAGGAGTCCCGGAAGAGTCATCGGGATATCAAGGTCATCAGGATTTTGTTAAGGAAAAGAATCAGGACCTTGTGGTTCTCGAAATCCTGAAAAAGGATCATAGCCATAGATCCTAGACGGGAAACATGTCAGCAATCCAGAGCGAGTCGGGGTTCGTCATTTCGGGGTTTTCGAAGACATAGAACTCTCGCCTATTGGAATCGCGATCCACGATTTTCAGACGGGAGTTTTGAACCATTCATCGATGAGGACGCATGACAGGAGATCCTGACGAGTCGGTGTTAGGAACATTGGGGTTTCCAGAGACAAGAGACTCGAGCATGTTGAAATCGTGATCCACGATTTCCCGATAGGATCCAAGCCGTCCAAAACCACGAGGACACATGGCGAGAGATCCCGGAGAGTCAGAGTTCGGGATATCAGGGTTCCAGGAGTCGTGAAACACTTGCAAAGTGAAATTGTGATCCACGATTTCCCGACACGGTCGGAGCCATTGATTAGGGGAACACATGTCTAAGGATCCAGAGTGAGTCGGGGTTCAACGTTTTGGGGTTTCCGCAAACAACGGAATCGTTGCACCAAAATAAAATCATGATTTCACGATACCCGATAGAGTCGAAGGAAGCAGTGACATGGGGAAGAGAGTTCACACGTGCATCGGGGTTCGACATTTCGGGATTTTTGGTGACAAGGAAATCACGCCAGGGGAAATTACAAAATCCCGAAACACGATTTCCCAATCACCACAGAAGTGTGGGCCCCAGGTTCTAGAAAAAAGGACAAGTGTCGAAAGGTCAAGCCTTTCCGTGAGTCCATGCCAGGTGGCATCGGAGATCAAAGAATCGAGGATTCTAAGGACGCAAGTTCTACACAGTTCAATCTCGCGAAGTCTAAATTTTCGATAGGGGAAAGGACCGTGGTCTTGTGGACTAGTAGGTCACATGCGAAAAGGAGTTAGTCCGAGGAGCTAAGGGGTGTAGAGAGTGCCATCATAGATTGAGATTCGGGGATTTGTGAGACCCGATCTCGTGAAGTGCAGGACTCGCGATCACGCGAGGCCCGATTTCCCAATAGAATGAAGGGAGATCATAAAGAATATTCTGTTTGTGATGAGAACTTTCGATAAGGGGGTTTGAAGAGCATTTTAGTTCTTCGAGCAGTTCGAAGAGAAGGTCCTGGTGAGAGCGGATGTGCCCTGGGTGGCGTGTTTGCATCAAGTGGTATCAGAGCATAAAAGAGTTTCTTTGCTTTATGTAGCAGAGGAAAAGGAGAATACACCATGCCGCCAAGGAGAAGAGGCATACAATCACCTGATCCAGAGGAGGAAAGGGAGTTGTCCAGAGGAATAGAAATGTACAGAGAAAGAGGTAGTCAAGAACAGAATCCAGACGTGGAAAGAGGAATGTGAAATCTTCGTGCCAGAATGGAGGACATGGAGATAAGACAAAGGTGAAACGCTGATGCAGGAGATATCAGTGAATCTGAGGATGAAGGTGATGCTGTACATGAAGAAGAAGAAATCCCAGTAGAAGACGCAGCCAATGAGCATTTAATTAAGTCTATCGCTCGAATGAGTTCGAAAACAAGGATGGACATTCTAGCTTATGAAGGGAGTTTGGATGCAGAAGAGCTTCTAGACTGGATTAGAGCTCTTGATACTTATTTCGATTATGAGGATATCGAAGATGATAAGAAAGTCAGACATGCTGTCACAAGATTAAAGGGGCATGCAGCCTTGTGGTGGGATGAACTGCAAGCTGACAGGCGTTGCCAAGGCAAGCAGAAAATTAAGAGCTGGGATAGGATGATTGCAAAGATGAAGGCGAAATTCATTCCTAGGGACTATCAAGTTTCTCTGTTCAAGAGGATGCAGAACCTGAGACAAAAGATGATGAAAGTGAAGGAGTATACTGAGGAAGTCTATAGGTTGAATATCAGAGCAGGTCATCGCGAAAGCAATGACAAAAAGGTGGCCAGGTATATGAATGGCCTGAGGTATGAAATTCAGGATGAACTAAATTTGGCGACCATCCAAACTGTGGAGGATGCTTACCAATTGGCTCTGAAAGATGAGGAGAAGCTAAGCCGTAAACAAAGTCAGAGGGGCAGAGGCAAAAATCAGCCCAAAGGCAAATCGGTTGCCCAAGATAAATACCAAAATCCCAAGGATGACTGGAAGAAACCTTAGACTCAGACAGAGAGAGGTGGAAGTTCGCAGAGAGGGCGATATGCTGAGCCAAGAGAACAACATACTGAACAAAGAGAAGGATATGCTGATAATAATAGGTTTCCTCGTACCAGAGGTAGAGTAAGAGGAAGAGGTGGAGTAATCACATGCTTCACATGTGGAAAGAATGGGCACAAGTCAGTTGATTGTCCGGATAGGAAGAAGGATGGAGGAGAAGCTCACATCGTCGAGGCACAAAGGCGAGATGTTGAGGCAGAGTACGTTGAAGGCAGAAGATCGCTGGTGATGTGAAAAGTCCTTTTGACACCAGAGAAGGAGATGGAGAATCCAGCACAGAGGAACAATCTTTTTAGGACTGCTTGCAAGACCAAGGGTTGGGCATGCAAGGTCATCGTGGACAGTGGAAGCACCGATAATCTCGTTTCAACTGAGATGGTAGAAAAATTGGAACTGGAGACAACTGATCACTCGAAACCATACAAAGTTTCATGGCTACAAAAGGGAGATCAGGTAAGTGTCAATAAACAGTGCTTAGTTGACATTAAGATAGGAGGATATAATGATAAGGTTTTATGTGATGTTATTCCTATGGATGTCTGTCATTTATTGCTGGGTAGACCATGGCAATATGATAGAAGTGTAATTCATGATGGGAGGAAAAATACATATACCCTGGAAAAGAATGGGAGAACTCATATGTTGTGTCCAATTGAAGATAAAGAGGTGAAGCCGGAGGTAAACAACATAATACTTCTCATGAGTGGGAAGGAACTTCTTACAGAAGTTAAGAAGAAGAAGGATCCACAATTCTTTGTGGTCAGAAAGCCAAGAATTGTTCTGACTAGCACAAGAGTGGACGATTTGCCAGGAGAAGTTCAGGAATTGCTGGAAGAGTTCATTGATATTGTAGTGGATGAACTACCTCATTCTTTGCCATCGATGAGGAGCGTGAGTCACCATATAGACCTCATACCAGGAGCTAGTCTGCCAAAT
Source organism: Picea engelmannii (assembly GCA_009831015.1). Lineage (NCBI taxonomy): Eukaryota > Viridiplantae > Streptophyta > Pinopsida > Pinales > Pinaceae > Picea > Picea engelmannii. Next base: position 128,805 of record ML795553.1, read on the forward strand.
AAAGCTGCGTACAGGTTGACACCACAGGAGAATGAAGAGGTTAAAAGATAGGTCCAGGAGTTGTTGGACAAAGGCTTGGTCATGGAAAGCTTCAGTCTGTGTACTGTTCCAACAGTACTCAGTCCGAAGAAAGATGGAGGCTGGAGGATGTGCACTGATTCAAGGGCGATAAACAAGATAACTATCCGGTATAGATTTCCATTGCCAAGAATGGATGATTTGATGGATATCTTAAGTGGAGCAATTTTTTTTTCAAAAATAGATTTGAAGAGTGGATATCATCAGATTCGTATGAGAGAAGGTGACGAATGGAAAAAAACATTCAAGACAAATGAAGGTTTGTACGAATGGCTTGTCATGCCGTTTGGCTTGATGAATGCACTGAGTACCTTTATGAGGTTGATGAATGAAGTCCTGAAGGAATTCATCGGGAAATTTGTCATCGTGTACCTGGATGACATATTGGTTTTGAGCAAGACGAAGGCTGAACATTTGAAGCATTTGGCTATTGTGATGAACAGGTTACAACAAGAGAAGTTGTTGATAAACATGAAGAAGTCCTAATTCATGAAGACATAACTCATCTATTTGGGGTTTGTTATATCTGCAAATGAATTAAGGATGGATCCAGATAAGGTGGAGGTAATCAAGAATTGGCCATCACCAAGGAACATGTTTGAAGTGAGGAGTTTTCATGGACTGGCTAGTTTCTACCGGAAATTCATCAGAAATTTCAGTGGAATTAGCGCAACAATGATGGATACAGTGAAGAAAATACATAAATCTTTTCACTGGACGGAAGAGGCTGAGAAGAGTTTCAATTTGTTGAAACGAAATATTACAGAGCAACCGGTTTTGGTGTTGCCAGATTTCCAGAAAACATTTCAGGTAAAATGTGATGCAAGCGGGTTTGCAATTGGATCGGTCTTGAGCCAGGAGGACAGGATGATTGCATATTTCAGCAAGAAGTTGAATGAGGCAAAAGAGAAATACTCCACATATGACAAAGAGTTCTATGCCATCATACAGACATTGAAGAAATGGAGACACTATTTAATTCCAAAAGAATTTGTTTTATATAGTGATAACCATGCATTACAATTTGTGACTCAACAGGAAAAGTTGAATCAGAGGCATGCTAAATGGGTTGAATACATGAAAATTTTCACTTTTGTGATAAAAACATATTTCTGGTACTACTAACAAAGTTGTTGATGCTTTGAGCAGGAAATGTTTGTTGTTGCAGGAGTTCAAAGTCAGGACTTTAGGCTTTGATGATCTTAAGGACATGCATGCAGATGATTTAGACTTTAAGGAATCTTATGAAGCAGCTGAGAATCCAGTTCTCAGAGACAGAACCCAGTGGATAGAGTGCGTGATCCAGGACGGATTGTTGTTCAAAGGCAATCAACTATGTATTCCAAATTGATCCATGAGGGAGAACTTGTTGAAGGAGAAGCATAGTGGAGGACTGGCTGGACATTTTGGCCATGATAAGACATTTGCAAAGCTGAGAGAGTCATACTTTTGGCCAGGGATGTGATTAGAAATCAAGAAGTTTGTGGATAGATGCAGAATTTGCCAACATTCAAAGGGAAGGAAACAGAATGCGGGTTTTTATCAACCATTACCCATACCTGAGAGGCTGTGGGATGAAATTAGCATGGATTTTGTATTGGGATTGCCGAGGACACAAAGAGGTGCTGAGTCAATCTTTGTGGTAGTTGATAGGTTTTCCAAAATGGCACACTTTATTCCATGCCAGAAGACCAGCGATGTGACTCACATCGCAAATTTGTTTTTCAAAGAGATTGTGCGACTCCATGGATTGCCGAAAAGCATAGTTTTGGACAGGGACACAAAATTCATAGGGCATTTCTGGAGAACATTATGGAAGAATCTAGGAACTAATTTTATGTTTAGTTCTGCTTATCATCCTTAGGCGGATGGACAAACATAAGTGGTCAACAGAAGTCTAGGAGATTTGTTGAGGAGCTTGGTGACAGAGCACCATAGCAGCTAGGATAACATATTACCACAAGTGGAGTTTGCTTACAATGACTCGGTAAATCGAAGCATAGGAAAAAGTCCATTCCAGATTGTATATGGAACGCAACTGAGAGGGGTTTCTGAATTGAGGGATTCAGGACAGACTGATACTAGTAGCGCTAGTGTAGGAGAATTCGCTGAAGCGATGTTGGAACTTCACAGCCAGGTGAAGGAGCGACTATTGAAGTCAAGCCAGGAGTACAAGCACAGAGCATATCATCATCGGAGACAACTTCAATTCGAAGTTGGTGATCTGGTTTTGGCACATTTGAGGAAGGAAAGGTTCCCGAGAGGAACATACAACAAGCTGAAAATGAAGAAAATTGGGCCATGCAAGGTCTTGAAGAAAATGGGACAGAATGCTTATGAAATTGAGTTACCAGATGGTATTGGAATATCTCTGATATTTAATGTTTCGAATTTATATCCATATAGAGCTGATGAAGCAGGAGAAGAAAGTGATGATCAACCAGAAGTCCAGTGGCAGAAGCAGATGCCAGTTGCAGAGAAGCCACAGATGGAGCAGATACTGAACAAATGAGTGGGTAAGAAAACCATGAGGAAAGAATATTTTGAATATTTGGTTAAGTGGAAGGGTCATCCAGTTGAAGATGCCAGCTGGGAGACCGAAGAAAAGATTCAGAAGCATGGACATATTGTGTAGGAGCTCATGGAAATTTTCAAGCAAGGGAGTATGATGCAGGAGCATCCCTCATGACAAGCAAAACCAATGTGGACGCAGAAGACAGTTGGAAGACGTCTGACGCAAGTTGTTGAATTTTTAAATTTTTCCCTTGAAGCTGATGCACTGAATATAAATGAGATCATTTATTTTAGGGACCTTGGTAAGAATGTAATCAGACCTCGAGCCATACGCTCTCGTCTGAGATAGACAGAGGCATTTATAGTAGTAGTTGCAGGTAGATAGAATTGAATTCTTAGATTAGACAGTTTTTAGAATGCAAGAGGGAAACCAGATATAGACACCCTCATTTGTATCATTGTAACATTAAGCAACAGGAGTTAGAAGAATCTAGAGCATAGGAGAATAGAAGAGAGTTGTAGAAGAAAAACCATGTATAGATCTTGAATTAATAGAAGAAGTTGATTCAGATTCATGGTTGTTGTGTTATTCTTTGTGTATGTATGTTGAATGCTCTAATGTTTCTTCCTGTTAGGCATTGTTGTTATGCTGTGCATATGATTTCATGTGTTAAGATAGAAGTCTGAGAGGAGGTGGAGTGAGTTATGATTGTTACCCTATATGAGCTAGGAGATTCCTGCAAGGTGTGCAGTTGAATTCATCCACAAGGAGTGCATTGATGAGGGCCCAGTAGTTAAACTCTTGTTCTCAAATCTCTCAGAAGTGAAAGTGGGTTGCTAAAACTGTGCAAGGAGTGAGCAGGCTAAGTAAAGTCTCGGTTGTAAAATCTGAGCAAAGGAGACCTAAGACTGCTGCTACAGGAAGTGCATAGAGTTGGAAGGATTCAACACTTAGGAAGTTGTTGAGTGTTGAGTGCAAGGAGTGCGCGCAAGTTCCTCTAAGGAATCAGAGTGGAAAAGCTCAGGAGGTATAGCACCTTCGTGATACCATTAAAGGAGAGCATAGGAGTTGTGCCGAGGAAGGACCGAGCAGGAGAGTCCGTGTCAAGAAATCCTTAAGAAGGGAGAAGAGGAATCGACGGTCAGGATTCGCAGAGGAAGATTGACGAAATCCCGTCAGTCGTTAGATCCCGGGAAGTTGCGCATGGTTTAAGCCCCAGTGAGCAGACGAGGAGTCCTGGAGGAGTCGTCGGGATATCAAGGTCATCAGGATTTTGTTAAGGAAGAATATTGGGACCTTGTGGTTCCCGAAATCCTGAAAAAGGATCATAGTTGTAGGTCCCGGACGGGACACGTGTCAGCAATCCGGAGCGAGTCGGGATTCGACATTTCAGGGTTTTCGAAGACATAGAACTCTCACCTATTGGAATCGTGATCCGCGATTTTCCAACAGGATTTTTGAACCATCCATCGACGAGGACGCGTGGCAGGAGATCCTAATGAGTTGGCGTTCGGAACATCGGGGTTTCCAGAGACAAGAGACTCGAACATGTTGAAAATGCGATCCGCGATTTCTCGATAGGATCCAAGCCGTCCAAAACCACAAGGACACGTGGCAAGAGATCTCGGAGAGTCAGAGTTTGGGATATCGGGGTTCCAGGAGTCATGAAACACTTGCAAAGTGAAATCACGATCCGCGATTTCCCGACACGGTCGGAGCCGTTGATTTGGGGAACACATGTCCAAGGATCTGGAGCGAGTCGGGGTTTGGCATTTCAGGGTTTCCGCAAACAACGGAATCGTTGCACAAAAATAAAATCGTGATTTCGTGATACCTGATAGAGTCGAAGGAAGTAGTGACGTGGGGAAGAGAGTTCGAACCTGCATCGGGGTTCATCTTTTCAGGATTTTTGGTGACAAGGAAATCACGCCAGGAGAAATCATGAAATCCTGAAACATGATTTCTTGATCACCACAGGAGTGTGGGCCCCAGGTTCTAGAATAGAGTACAAGTTTCGAAAGGTCAAGCCTTTCCGTGAGTCCACGCCAGGTGCCATCGGGGATCGAAGAATTAGGGATTCTGAGGATGCAATTTCTACGCATTTCAATCTCGCAAAGTCCGAATTTCTAATAGGGGAAAGGACCGTGGTCTTGTGGACTAGCAGGTCACATGCGAAAAGGAGTTAGTCGGAGGAGCTAAGGGGTGCAGAGAGTGCCATTGCAGATCGAGATTCGGGGATTTGTGAGACCCGATCTCGTAAAGTGCAGGACTCGTGATCACGCGAGGCTCGATTTCCTGATAGAACGAAGGGAGATCATAAAGAATATTCTATGGGTGTTGAGAACTTCTGATAAGGGGGTTTGAAGAGCATTTTATTTCTTTGGGTCGTTCGAAGAGAAGTTCCTGGTGAGAGAGGACATGCCCTGGGTGGCACGTTTGCATCACAAAGCAAAATTCAGGTCCGACACCCATGGTGTTTACTCTACAGCCTCTTTAAATGAGTATATGGTCTATGTGGCAATGATGTTATGTAGAATTTTCGGGAAGAAAAGTCCTACTCATTTCCCTGCAAAATGGGTACCTCTTTTGCACGAGGCAACATAATGTTACAGCTTTAATTGGGATAATATTTTATCTGATAACATAGTGAAGGAGGTCCTGGAAAATCAGACTGGAATATCCAAAGGCCAACCAATAGCCTTTTGTATATTTGCATACATCATGGATTATATATGCTTCACAACTCCTTTCTCTTTAATGAATTGGAGTTGGAATTCGACTTACTTGGAACCTATTCATGAATATCATTCTAAAATTTGGGAAGAAAATGACAAGGACTCATTCTATGAAATTTGTCATTTCGTGGTGATACCACTACATCAGATGCTATATGGTTGTGCACGTCCCCACATTTCATAGTTGGTCATAGGAAGCCTCAGGGAAGTTGTTGACTAGTTTATAGAGGAGAATTTCTCCTACATCAGAGTTTTCAAATGTTCAATCCCTCCACATGCGCTCCCAAAATTCCTCCCTGACAAACTGGTGTGCAGGGAGGTATCTCATCAAATAGTAACAGGAGGAATTGGGATAGAACTAAATATGGCTCAAAAGAAGTCCTGGCTAGTTTTTCCCATTCAAATTGGGAAATTTTCACTTCTCAACTTGGGTCATTCCAAAGTTGAAGTGGCAACACTGGAGGAGGTCAAGTTGGTAGATCTCAAACACAGGAAGCATGACCCTTACTAGTTAGTGGGAAAACACATGGAAAAATGTAATATGAAGGCTTATGAACATGAGAATTCCCCTTGTGATGACATGTTCAAAGGGACTAGGACCTATGAGGAGGTGTTAGAGAGGGTACATACATTGTTGTCTGAATTGCAAGCTAGTTTTCAGACCTTCCAGAAGCATAGACGGAGTGGTCTTCCAAAATTACTAGAAGGATAAGCAATCACCCTTCCTCAGAAACAAGAAGATACTCCTCTAGGCTTCGGACAAGAAGCACAGGATAAAGTCAATCCTAAAGAATTTCCATAGGAGATTGAAATATCTTCACAAAATGAAGAGGCCTTACAGATAGAAAATCTAGAGACAGAAGCGAAGAACAGGTCTGGGACACCTCTCGAGTTCAGTAAGTCCACTCCCCCTTCATCACCTGTTTTTGATGTCAATATACCTAAGGCCATAGGAGAAACAAGATCTACAGAGCTAGGAAGTCTCATAGCTTCCTTAACCCCTTTACAGTCTGCCTTTGGACTCCCATAGATGGGAGCCATATATGTTAGTGATCTCACTCCTATTTCCAGAGATGAGATCCCTCCTTTTGATTATTTTTTCAGAAAAAAGAGGAAGGTTTTCCTAAAACAAGAGATGTATAGGAGAGAGGGGAGTATGGTGAAGAAGCATAGGGCCTTGGTAGATGGCCAGAATTTGGAAGAGGAGGATTTCGCTACAGAGGTAGTAGGCTCCATGGGAGCCATGGAAAAAAAAAACCTTTTTACTGTGGAGAACATGAGATCAAGGATAAAGAAGATTAACCACACAATAGCTCAATTGCAAGACCAATTAAAGAATGCTGAGAAAAACATTAGAGAAGAGGTGAATAAAATCTTGGAGCAGGCCAAAGCTGTTGAAAGGCAAGAAATTCAATCAGTCAAATCAAACTTGGATGAAATGAACTAGAGGATACAAGAAAGTCAGGTGTAGGTTACTGAGCAAAAGGAACTCATAAAATAGCTATAGGCTAAGTTAAATTTGACAGAATGATGGGTTGTAGACTTAAAGGCTTTCCAGACCCTCTCTTTGGAAGCACATACAAAGATAGAAGTCGAGCAGTAGAAATTAATCTCCAAAATAGAGATCATCCATAATTACTTTCAAGAGGTAAGAAAATCCCTTGATAATATTATTTTAGTGGAAAAGGAGGCTAAAGCAGGAAGGAATACCTTCCAGAAAGTAGTTGCATGTTCAAGGAACATAGAGATGGAAAAAATCTAAAGCTTTCTGTCACCGAATAGATAAGAGGAGACATCATGCTCAAGGTATGGGAAACAAACATATCCAGAAACAAGAAGATAGTCAAAGAAATCAAAGATGACTGTGAGGGAATCATTGATTCTTTGGATAAGAAAATGTTAGGTATTGAAAGAAATGATTTCTCTGAGCCACTAGGGTAGATAAACATTATGAAACAATAGTTGAACTGCAAAGAGGGCTTGAAGGAGATTCAGGTGGAAATTTCACAGTTGAAGGAAATCGATGCCAACCTAATAGATAGATGGTTGGTATAGCCCAATTTAAAGTTGCAAGTGATCAGGTTTGCTGATAAAGGTTTTGAAGACCAGTTTCCAAAGGTACAAATAAAGTTTTATCTGTTTGAGACTAGGGATCTTCCGACACCTCCTAGAAATTTTGTTCATTTTCTAGAGAAATGTATTGAATGTATAGCATCAAAGGAGGGAGAGACTTCAACTAAACAATGAAGTATCATTTGAAATCTTATACTATTGAAATGATAGACAAACAAAAATTAATCATGCAACGGTTAAGGTTGCAGTTTTGTAACTATTTTTCTCCTAAAAAGTAGGAGATTGTTAACCATCAAGTATTGATGACCTTGTATAAATACAAGGAGTGAATACTGAAAGGTGGATTTTTTTTTTCTCTAAAAAGGCATTTTGACAAAGTAATTTTCAAGAGACTCTGAATTAATAGAAATGCAGATTGAAGATTCCAGATTTTGTCATGTCTAAGTTATGTGTTCCCCTGTCTTTTCAACTTCCTTTCATATATCTAATTGATGAATGCTTGGATACAATTTAGTACAACCTCTACTATGGGAATTATTATTCTTTTTATTTAAATCATTTACAATTTTTCCTCTGTATCAGTTATCAACAGATACAAGACCTATAAATGTTTAGATTCCAATATCATATGCTTCATTAATATTTTTCTTGTTTCATAGACTTATGTTACAATGTGAGCTTCCTCTTAAATTGATGCCTCACCTTGTTAATAGATTTATGTTTTTCCTCATATCATGCATGTTTCCTTTCCTTTAAATTTAACTCAGATACAAAAAAAGACCTACAATTTAGTCATCCTATTAATTTGTGTTCTAAATCATTTTCTTTACATTGTGAAATAGAGATAATGAAGCCTAAAAAGAAAACATAGAATTGTATCTTCTTTACCTTTATCCTTCATGATAGTACCAATTTCAAGGGAGTCTAACATCAAACCCAGTCTTTCGGATCAAACCAGCATCGCTCTAAATTTATTTAACACTATCTTACAAACAACAAATAATCGGGTTGAGTTAGAACATTCATGAGCAGCAATTGAGAGAGATATCAACATTCAGGAAAATTGGAAATTTCAACAGAGATAGTTGAGAAACCAATTATAGCCCTCACCTTTTAATCATTGTTTTTTATGTCCTCAAATTCCTCTATCTTTTCATATTCCTTGACAGTATACTTTAGATCCTTAAAGTATAAACTCGGGAACAACATCATTTTGGTGCCATTGTTGGGGAACAGAGAAATGAAGCTTTTTCCCTGGGAAGAACGACACTGACACTTTCCTTTGATAGTGAATAAAGTTTGAAAACCTTCTAAGGATACCTTTATCTTTCAATTGGGGACTCCGCATTGTTTAAACTGGCTCTTAACCAGAAGAACACCAGGAAGAATCCAGACGATAAGAAGATTTCACCTTTTTCCGACCCAGAAAAAATTCTAAAATCAAGAAGATACTTCCGATAGACTGTCTCGTCGACAAATAAAAATTATCAAACTGAATTTATACAGTATGACTTTGAAGATCAACACGGTGAATCAAGTATTCCACCTCCTTACAGGAAATACTCCACTGATAAAGTTACATCCCCTGAATCATATTCGGTTCTGCCTATTTTTAACACTGAAGCTTTCTCAATCATTTTCCACACCAATAGAAAATGAATATCTGCCTCACTTCCTGTTGCGACCGATTCTCCCTTGCTTCTCGAGTTTTGATTTCCCACCTCTCATAACTCGAACAATTATCCTATATATCTCGACTCAAATTTTGTTGATTCTCCTATATTCTCACCCTGTGATTCTGAAGGAACCAATCCACATTCCACAAGATCCTCTTTCTCAAGTTTCCTCCCCATCGATAACCGATTTCTTGAAACCTTTCCTTATAACCCCCAACATTTAACCGCTAAATCCACAATGGTCACGACTGGATTAGGTGGGGCAGGAGGTGCTACCGTAGGTGGTCTTGGAGGAGGAGCAAGCGGCCAAGCACCACCTCTTCAGATATTTGTAAAGAATGTTGCAAGATATGCCCCTCTGGTTCTACTAGTTCCTCTCCATCATTTACCATAAAATTACATGAAAAACCTGCCCAAGTTCACAAGAGAGGGCGATTTAATGACAACTGAACACATACATTTTTTCGATCAATTTGTTGACATTCATGGATTGGAACATGAAGATGTTTACTCTAGACTCTTGGTTCAAACCTTTGAAGGGAAAGTAAGAACCTGGTTTCGAGGCATAGCAGCTGGATCTATACCATCATGCGATGAACTTGAAAATGCTTTTATCAGACAATGGGGTGAGCGGAAAGAGCATCTTTATTATCTAACCGAATTTGGGGCTCTTCGAAAGAAAAAATATGAATCAGTTCTTGATTTTACCCAATGATTCAATAAATTGTACAATAATATCCCAACCAAGGTCAAACCCTCACAACCTATAGCGGAAGTGACTTTCACTAGATCCTTTGATCTCGACTTCTCCCTATTATTAAGGGAGAGAATATCGGTAGATCTCACCAAGATGCAAGATGATGCCTTGGAAATTGAATCTAACATGATGGCATCAGGGAAGCTTAAAGCTAAATTTGAGACTGGAAATAAATAAATTAGGACATACAAGGAGCAAGGAGGACCCTCTAGATCAGGAAGATCTTCAGAAGACAAAATGGATGATATGACTATAATCATCAAAGAATTGTGAAATAAAATATTGAGAATGGAACCAGATCAAGCTAAGAACAAACATTACCATAGAAAGGAGTTCAGGAAGAACCCTAATCCTCAAAACCACCAAAAAAAAATTAAGAATGAAGATCAAAAAATCCAAACCCCTTTTAAAAGCGAAAACTTTATAGGAGGACAAGACTTGGAGAATTTCGAGGAGTTAGAAGAGGATATGAACAATATTGGTGATGACTACCTACAACCTTATATAACAAGACACGATTACAAAAAGTCTCTGACTACAGAGTATAGGACTGAGAGAAAAAAGAATAGTAGTGCTTCGGAAGATTTGACCTTTCAGGGAATAGTGGATGGTATAATGGCCGAGCTCCACCAGAAGTACAACCTAAGACCTAGAAACAGGGTTTCCACAACCGCTCCAGTTAAAAATATATTGCCGAGGTTTGAAACTGATGAAGCAGTTTCAAAAATCACTGAAAAATAGACTGAAGGGACTAAGACCGCTAACATAGAGTCTATTAAAACAAAGACAATGGAAACGTCCCCCTTAAGCATGCAAAAACTAGACACCCTTGTTACCAAAACAAAGGCCCCTCAACCAAGGAAAGATGAAAAGAAAGGGGTGGAGACTCAAACAATGGAAATAGACAAAACCGTTGGAAGTTTTAATCTAGAGAATGAAATAAATAAGATCAATATCCCTATTCCCCTTGTCGAACTGGCCAAAAACCCGATATACCAGAAACAAATTGCTAAAATGATTAGTTTTTCGGAAAATGAAAGTCAGGCTGATGTTATAAACTTAGAAGATGATACGCCTAACATAATTTTCGGCCCACACTTCAAAGGTGCCAGAGACACTGTTGCCCCTTTCTACATCACTTTGATTGTTTTCGACCATCTGCTCCATTACTGCATGTTAGATTCTGGGGCCTCTCACAATGTGATGCCTAAAGCAATCATGGATAGACTCAGCCTTGAAATCACCAGGCCTTATGGAGATTTATATTCATTTGATTCGAGGAAAGTCAAGTGTATAGGCATGATAAAGGACTTAGTTGTAAACCTTGCACAAGTACCTACAAAAAGCGTTTTAATGGATATAGTTGTCGCAGATATACCCCCAAAATATGACATGCTCTTGTCCCAGTCCTGGGGTGCTAAACTTGGAGGTTCCCTTCAACTTGATATGACGTACGCAATAATTCCAGTTTTCAAAGGACATTTCACGTGATTGTACAGAGAAACCAGGTTATCATTTACGGTTAGTGACCCTCTCAGCCCAAATAATTATCATGTATATATTGTTGATCAGGATTTAGGTAATTGTATATTATCTATAGATGATGATGTTGATGCATGTATAGAAGAAAGTTGTACAGGAAATAAAAAAGAAAAATAACAAATAGAACAGGATGTATATAGCACTGGTATTTGGAAAATGTTTTTTGACGATGCCTCATCTTATATTGGAGCTGGGGTTGGAGTAATTTTTGTGGCACCTGATAACCAATTCGTTATCCCTTTCTCTTATAGGCTACAGTGGAACATTGACCACACTAATAAAGTATGTGAGTATGAAGCTCTAGTGTTAGGGTTAGAGTCCGCTAGGAGAATGAAAATTAAAAACTTGGATGTTTTTGGTGATGCAAAGTTGATCGTGAAACAGGTTAATCAATAGTACCAGGACAAACATCCTAGGTTAAGGTCATATCGAAATTGTGTCTGGGACCTAATCGAATTTTTTTTCTCCTCTGTTAATATTCACTTCATTCTGAGAACATAAAATCAACAGGTGGATGATTTAGCCAAAGTTGCTTCGAATTTTTCACCTCCCACTGCTTTCAAACTAAAATATCACATACAAATGAGACATAGGCCATCCATACCCAATAACATACAACATTGGCAAGTCTTTGAGGATGATGAACAACTCCAAAAAATTTTAGAAACAGTAGACAAGTTCGTTGAAACGCATGCTGACCAAGAGAACCAAAATCATCCTATTTGGATTATGTAGGAAGGGGAAGACCCCCACGAGTTCTAGTATAAGATTGCTAGTCACCATATGCTTAGTTTAAAAAATAATTAGATACCCAAGGGCCCAATTCCCTTAGAAAGGCTCTTTAATCATGATGACATCCCTTTGAAGACTACCTTACAGCCTCAGCCGGAAGAGGTCAAAGATTGCAATATAGGTACCAAAGAGAGTCCTAGATTAGTTAAAGTATCCAGGTACCTGTCTCCCAAAATCAAGAGTAAATATGTTGAGTTGCTTAAAAAATAAAAAGATGTTTTTTCCTGGTCTTATGACGAGTTGAGAAATTATGATACGACTATCATGGAACATAAAATTCCATTAAAACTAGGCGTCAAACCTTTTAGGAAGAAACTCAAGCAGATTAACCCTATCTTACTACCAGTGATAGAAAAAGAGGTCAAAAAACTCGTGGATGATAAAATCATAGTTCCGTTGAGATAATCTAAGTGGGTAGCTAATTTAGTCCCAGTGAAAAAGAAAAATGGCGAAATCATACTGTGTGTCGATTTCAGAAACCTGAATCGATCATCACTAAAAGAAAATTACCTGTTACCCAAGATGGATCACATTTTAGAAAAAGTAGTTGGAGCTAACAGAATGTCTATGATTGATGGTTTTTCAGGTTACAATCAGATCGTAGTGCATCAGGACGATAGAGAAAAAACATCTTTCACTACCCCTTGGGGTACTTTTATGTATGATAAAATGCCTTTTGGTTTAATGAATGCAGGGGAAAATTTTCAACGAGCCATGGATATTGCTTTCATGGGTGAAAGAGATAAGTTCATTGTTATCTATCTTGATGACCTAACTGTATTCTCCAAATCTAATGCAAAAAATCTAATGCACGTTAAACAAACCTTTGAGAAATGTCGAAAATTTGGTTTTTCACTCAATCCTAAGAAATCTCATTTCGAAATGCAATAAGGTAAACTCTTGGGCCATATTGTGTCTAAAGACGGAATCAAAATCGATCCAAAAAGGGTTGAGGCAATAGATACTATAAATTTTCCTAGAAACGTAAAAGAAATTCAGTCTTTTTTAGGAAAAATAAATTTCTTGAGGAGATTCATCCCTAACTTTGCTGAAATTGTAAAATTGATAACATATATGCTCAAAAAGGACAGTGAGGTGAGATGGATCAGTGAATCCAAAGCGTCATTTCAACGCATCAAGAAAGTAATAAGCGAAGCATCGATCTTGGCAAGTCTAGATTACACAAAAGAGTTTTTGATTTTTTCTTTTGTTTCAAAACATACTATCACATTTGTATTGTTATAGAAAAACAAGGAAATTTTTGAGAAGCCTATTGCATTTTTTAGAAAAAGTCTCAGAGATGTTGAGTTGAAATATGATATATTGGAGAAATAGGCCTATGCAATGGTGAAATCTCTCAAGGCTTTCAGAACTTACGTGTTGCACTCAAAGATCATTTATTATGTACCCTCTAGCTCTGTTAAAGATATCCTGATGCAACCAGACAATGATGGAAGAAGAGGTAGGTGGTTAGATAAGATCCATGAGTTTGACCTAGAAGTCAAACCAACTAAAATTATCAAAGGTCAGGGTTTGGCCAAATTTCTTGCCGAATCAAATTTAAAAAAACTTTGGATAAATTAGCTACAAGAGAACGCGGGATTTCTAAAAATAGACGAGCTTGATGTCACTACGCCTACAACCAAAATTCAAGACAAGTTTTCTACGTCATCCTAGTATCGTGACATCGTCCATTACCTACTTACAATTCAATGTCCTAGTGAGTTAACCACGTCTAAATATAGGACACTAAAGGTACATGTTGTAAAATACTGTATCATAGATGCTAAATTGTATTGGAAAGACCCCTTGGGTTTCCTACTGAGGTGTTTAGTTGAAACTGAAATAGAATGGGTTATGGATGAATTCCATGTCAGAGTGTGTGGAGGACATCATGCATGGTGAGCAATATCTTATAAAATATTAAGAGGCAGATACTACTGGCCCAAGTTGTTCATAGAAGTGAACACTAAAGTTAGAAATTGTGTATGCGCGGCTGTGGGGTTCTAACTGTATTTATCTATCTTGATGACCTAACTGTATTCTCCAAATCTAAGTTAGTGGGGGCCCCATTGGCGGGTTTCTGTATGAGGTAGATGATATGAAGATCGGTTCGCAGATGGGCAAACTGATAGTGGGTGGGATGGATGGTTCATGAGCCTGCGGGTGTGCAGGTACAATGATCTGCAGCATAAAGCGATGATCTGGGAGTCCTCATGGGAAGCTAGCAAATATGAAGAGAAGAAGTATGTGGTTGATCTGCAACATGATGAAAGACTACTGGGACTCCCATCCCTAAAGGGTGGTGAAGAACAGCATGAGTGTCAAAAGTGGAAATAGGTGCTAGGAATGGGACAACTCATGTAGGTGAGGATGCTACCGGGGGACAGTACCCGTAAAAGAAAATGCAAAAGGAGGTGTGAGTACTGCCGAGCCAGGAATGTGTATCCTAAAGGCCAACATCAGAGGGTGTGAATGGAATGTAAATGCAATACAATGGGAGAGACTACATTCCAGTGCTGAATATATACCTGAAGGAGTGACTTGGAGAAATGTTGACCAAGTACCTGCACATAGAACAACCAAATACCCAAAGTGAACAATATCTGAAGAGGATAACAAATATGAACATGTATTAGATAAATGTGACAATGCGCATGCGTACCTAGCCCTGTGATGAAAAAAAAGGGGCGCCCCGGGGGCCTGGGATGAAAAGTGGCCCAAGGATAGTCATGATGTAGGTGGCGGGATGCGGATCCCGTGGCTGAAGACGGTTTGAAAAATGGACGTCCTGGGCTCCCGAAATGATGAGTGGAAGTTTGGCAAAAACCCTATATATAGCTGTGGGGCCCACATTGCCACCTCATTTGTACCTGCTGCTACAGTGATCCCAGAGCGAATTGAGAAGAGATTCAGCGATTCGGAGAGCACGAGACACCCGGTTCCCGACGTGCGAGTTGCAGGTTGGTAGTCTGAACGTCCTGCTTAGTTGTAGGTGTCAATTTTTTTGGGTAGGGTAGGTACGGGGGGGTGTAGGTTAGTTGTAGGGGGTTTGTGGGTAGATGGTGGGCCCACATGCGCGGGCGACTCAGTGAAAGGCGCGCGTGAGCGCGCGCCTATTCACTGAATACGTGCGCATGTGTGCGCGCTTGTAAGGTTAACCGGCGCGCTCTGAAAGCGCGCCTGTCTGGTAAACAGGCGCGCTTATGAGCGCGTCTGTATGGTAAACAGGCGCGCTTATGAGTGCGCCTGTGAGGAAAACAGGTGCGCGCTCAAAGCGCGCATGTGGGACAAACAGGCGCGCGTGTATGTGCGCCTGTATAATGAACAGGCGCGCATGGGAGCGCGCCTGTGGGTGGTAAAACCGCGCCTTTGAGGCAAGGTTTCTGGATGAAAAAATGAGCTGACTGGGATGTTTGGGATGAGTGCCTTTGGCTAATATAGGTTTTTTGGTTGTGTGCAGGCAGCGAGCAGTGATTATGGCCGTGAGGTGGCGTGAGAGGGACTGGGAGCTGCTGCGGGAGGAGGTGGCAGAGGCGAGGCCCGCAGTGCGGGCGACTTTGGCAGCGAGTGGGCTGTTAAAGTTTTTTGAGTGCCCACTGTTACGGGCCCAGGAGTACTTGCTCCACTGTCTGATCGAGATGTGGAGCCCTCGGCAGCATTGCTTCTTCATACGAGGAGAGCGGGTGGAGTTTACTGCGGAGGAGGATATCTATTTCCTCACTGGGCTCCCCTTTCGGGGAACGCCGATGTTGGCCGCGCCAGTGATGCCGAGAGAGACTGACCTGGCGGGGTTCGCTCGACGATTTTGCTCAGGTGCCCATTTTATGACTGGCTCGGCTGTGCGCATTAATGCGCTTGATGTGTTGCTGCATCGTTGCGTTGCATCGATGATAGTGCGGATCTATGGATCCATGGCGCCTCACCGGATCAGTGGTGGGGAACTGTCGTTGATGGAGATAGTGGTGGTGGGCCATGAGCAGTTTTCCTGGGGGTTGGCTCTCCATTCTCAGATGATTACTTAGTTGGACCGATGTCGGTCGGCGGGCCGGGGAGAGTTTACATTTGGCTCTATCCTGGTGGCCTTTTTCCTAGAGAGGGTGTCGGCATTGCGGCCGAGGGTGGTGCTGGAGGTGCCAGCTGTGCGACACCCGCGTCTGAGGCGG
>ML795553.1:154028-195765 GCA_009831015.1 Picea engelmannii
TATCACCAATGTATTAGCTGGTCTGATAGATGAAATCCAAAGACACAATGGAGAAAGAGGACTTGGGTCCCTTCCCTCTCCAATGGAAGGCTCTTTGAGGCCCTCAACTGATTTGCTCTCCTTACAAGAAAAGATGAAATGTGAATGAAAGAACTCCTAAGCTTCTCCACTCTAGTGAGAGATGGAAAGCTTATGAAATGGTGTTGATTATGTGAATTACCAAAGAATGAGTCTCTAGTAATCTCAACAACATAACAATACAAAGAATTCCTTGAAGAAATGATGGTCATTCATGGCTTTTTATAGCCAAGCTTTGAGCTATTATGCAACCCCTTTTGAATGTGAAAAGAGGCCCTTTAGGGCACATTTAGGTCTTTGACCAGCCTCCTCATGCAGATTGAGCTCGGATTTGATGTCAAATCGACTTGGGAGCCGATCCATTAGTGGTTGGGAGGCCGACCAGCTTCATAAATGCGTCGTTTGGCAGGCGCGTGGGTTTTGCACCCCACAGCCGCGCATACGCGCCCTGTGTACGAAGGTATGGCGCGCATGCGCTTGTTTTCCATGGGCGCGATGCGCTTTTGAATTTTTTAGCCAATTTTGTATAGTTTTGGCCCTTTTGTTGTGCTGCGGAGTTAATCCTTGTGCCGTGAATGACTGTTTTTCTGTGTTGATGATGCGGAGTTCTTGTCGCCCTGTGCGGACGAAATTTCAGTGATAACAAGTTGTTCACAGGAAAACAGAAGGTCCCAACTTTTCCCCTAATCCCAGTTAAAACCAAAGCCCCATTTTAGCAATGGGGACTTGATTTCATTGGATAAATCCATCCACACTCCAGTGCGCAACACAAATGGATCCTAACTGCTACTAATTATTTCACTAAATGGGTGGAAGTTATCCCCACAAGAAATGCAACTGATTTGGTAGTAATCAATTTTTTGGAAGATAATATTTTATCTAGGTTTGGTTGTCCTCGAAAGATAGTCACTGATAACGCGCAAGCATTCAATTCAATGGCCATGATAAAAAATTTCCAAAAATATAACATCATACTAGGACACTCCACAACTTACTATCCACAGGGTAATGGTCTGGCTGAATCATCCAACAAAAGCCTGATTATCGTGATAAAAAAGGTTTTGACTGAAAACAAGAAAGCATGGTGTATCCATTTAAAATATGCTCCATGGGCCAACAGAATAAGTACTAAAAGATCAATTGGGATTTCCCCTTTCCATATGGTATATGGCACTGATGCCATTTTACCAATAAACCTTGCTCTTCCAGTAATGAAACTCTGGCAGGATTCAAATGAAGAACCCAATGACGTTACCAGAAGGATAAACTAGTTGGTCAAAGTTTAGCAAAATAGGGATAAAGTAAATGAAAGGGTGCAAAGATATTAGGATAAAATGAAGGCCTTATTCAATTAGAAAGCTAAAGATAATGAATTCCTCCCTAGCGACTTGGTCCTAAAATGGGAAGCTAGGAAAGAAGACGCTGGAAAACATGGCAAATTCGATCTGATATGGTCTGGCCCATACAAGATTTCGTCCTTTGAAGGAAAAATGCCTGGTTATTAGAAAACATGGATGGAGACATTCTTAATGCCCCTGTAAATGGGCGACATCTTAAACACTTCATGCAATAATGTGTTTCTAAATCCTTATTGTACATACCAATTTGTTTTCATGCTTTTTGTATAGATTCCATATGAGAGAGAGAGAGAGAGAGAGATAATAATAATAATAATAATAATAAATAGAGGTTTCTTTCATGATGTTTCCTAATGATTATAATGTTATGTTATTCGCAGGGAAAATTTCTCACGAAACAATGAACTTGAGGTACTGAAAGGTGACATGCGCAGGTATTCCTATCAAGTATCTCACAATTAGAAAAGGTAATGAACAAGTAATCTTTGGGATGGAAATATAAGAGCCAATAAAGGAATGAAATCCCATTTCAAAATTCAAGATAAAAGGCCTAATAAGTACAAATGAATAAATCATCGATTCATTTTTGTCGAAATAATAATTAAAAAAAAAAAAAACAATCAAAGAAGTTCTTGAAGTACTAAAAAAGGGGACTTAAGAAAAGGTTATAAAATCCAATTAAGAAAATCTCTAAGAACATTCATATGTACATCAGTTTTTCTAAAACCCCCTCTACCCTCCCCTTGACCATATTAAATCCTTTTCCCGCCTGACCATGGATGTCTAATCATAAAGTTTTCTGAGAACAAAGGGGTCTCGCTTTGGTCATGAAAACTCTCGAACAAACTTTCAAGAAAAGAGAGTAGGTTGTGTTTTTAATTCTTTGAATTTAACTGGATGAGAAGCATGTCTAGGTTAATCCTAACCTTATTAGTTATCCTAACAAGAGTAACTGATCGGTTTTTCTCAAGGAATTTCCCTAGACTAGATGTCAAAATGTTTCCCTTAAGAATTTCCTTGAAGCCCATGATTTTTGAAGGCAGGTGAGAAGATTAACCCAAAGCTATTTAAATAAGTTGACAGACTTTGTCATTTAAAAACAAAAAAGGGTATTTTCAAACAGATATCTTCCCGAGTGTATGGTATACTCATTGATTTCCCCCACTTCAAAAAAAAAAAAAAAATTGAATATAGACAAATGGTGAAAGGAAATTCGTTATATTGATTGCCCCAATCTAGTTCAAAGAGATGAAGAAAGGAAATTCATTATATTGATTGCCCTCATCTCAGCATTTAAATGCTCAGAAGGAATGAAGTGGTGAAAGAAAATTCAATGTGGGAAGTCAGATAACTTCACCGGGGTACTGAACAGACTCACTGGAAGCAAAGAAATATCCTCATATCTGATAAAAGTTGTTATACATGAGTTACAAGATGCTCTGGTAATTTCTCTTCTTTTCGGCTAGATTTTCAGCATAGATTTCTAGGATCTCCTTACCAGACATAGTGCAAATACTTACCTTGATGCAAATGGAATCACATGAAACTTGAGAGGATGGTTAATTTGGTTTTGATTATCTTACACAGATTTGAGTTCGGTTTCAGGGGAAGAAATCTATTGAAAACCTAGCTCAAGATAGTCAGAATTTTTGTTTTTGAAGAGTTTTCATGGTTAACGTTGAGACCCTAATATTGTTCGATTTTTCCCCTAATTTGTCTCGCAGAGCCAAATCATTGACTCCATTACCCAATGAAGGCACTTGGTATATATGTTCTACTCATCCCACAAGGAGACGAGATCCCTAGATGGAGCCTAATGTTGACATAAAGTTTAAATTTTTCTACCCTTTAAAACTGAAGCTTCATCTTTTCCTAAGTCATGGAGCCGCCCTTAGTCCAAAAAAGAGGAGTCGGAATATTCCATTCCTTTTCGGGTTTCAAGATTCGGTTTTTCTCGAGGTATGATCTTCAACCATCCCAATTTCCCAGTTCTGAAATCCCAAAGTCGTTTAACATATTAAAAAATAAAAAAATAAAAAGGGCGGAATAAATAAATGTTACGTTTTCCTTCGCTTTCCACAAAGCACTCCTTAATCCGTAATTAATTCAAATCCTAAACGCAATCATCTTTCCCTTAATCTTTCATGATTCGGGTTTCTTTCTACTAAAGCGTTTTGAAACTCTCATCCTTCGAACTCCCGATCCTCAATTTTCTGAAAAGTAAAAGTAAAAAATAATGATTCAACAATCTTGATTAATTAAATCTTTAATACGAATGATTATCACCTCACTAATCCCATCGTAATTTTGTGATCCAGGGTTTGCTTATGAAATATCTCCTGACAACGGGATCCCTGAAGTTCTGAATTGTGAAATCGCATTTTCTTTAAACAAATTCTAAGATTAAGGTTAAGTTGTTTTCAAAACATGATTAGTGATAACTAAGCTACTTTTCTCATTTTGGGAATTGAGGAAGGCAACGATTTTTGGAATTCCGATTTTGAAATCGTTGATATATGGCAGTACTAATAACAGGTAAATGAAGATATTTTTAGATGCAAAAGCATATCTCCAGGCATATCTTTCCATTAAATCATTAATTTTTCATCGCCTATATCAGTACGCTCATCATAACATAAATTAAGGGTTAATAAAAGTCCCGCGTTTCGAACTTCATTCTTATCCTTTACATCTGTAGAAAATCACATTTATCCATTTTTATACACATTTTCTCTGTAAACATGTTTTTGGTCCAATGAAAACATCATGGCACCTAAGAAATCACCCAAGAAAAGTGAGGAAGTTATAGAAAGATCGAGTCTAGACAGAGACATTGTATCTGATACAATATTGCATGCCATTGTTTCCATAAAATCCTGGAGGAAAATTTTGGAAACTCTAGATTATGAAATTAAGAATTTCCCTCATGATGCCAACAAACTCCGAGACATAGCGGAGTCTGAACTTCACAAAGTAGCTACACAGCCGTGACTCATGACTTATAACGACATGATTAGTTGGGCCTTAGAGAGAACATATGTGTAGATGAGAAGCATTCTAGACAGCCGAGGGGTCATCATTGGCTCTTTCAGACTGGAGAATATACAAGTAATGTATAAACTACCTCTCAGTCCCAAGTATATTTATAATAAAGATTTCGTGAGTTAGTTTCAAAGGAAATAATGTTTTGAGTCAGACCAAATGTATCCCGGCATAATCAAAGACTGGTGGAGACACGAAGCAAAATTCAGGGCCAACACCCATGGTGTTTATGCCACAGCCTCTTTAAATGAGTATATGGCCTATGTGGAGATGATGTTATGTAGACTTTTTGGGAAGAAAAGTCCTACCCATTCCCCTGTAGAATGGGTACCTCTTTTGCACGAGGCAATAGAAGGTTACAACTTTAATTGGGATAAGATTTTATCCGATAACATAGCGAAGGAGGTCATGGAATATCAGACTGCAAGATCCAAAGGATGACCAATAGCCTTTTATATGTCTGCATACATCATGGATTCTATATGCTTCACAACTCCTTTCCATTTAATGATTTGGAGTTGGAATCCGACTTACCCAAAACCTATTCATGAATATCATTCTAAACTTTGGGAAGAAAACACTAAGGACTCATTCTATGAAATCTGTCATTTCGTGGTGATACCACTACATCAGATGCTATACGGTTGTGCACCTCCCCTCATTTCAGAGTTGGTCATAGGAAGCCTTAGGGAAGTTGTTGACTGGTTTATAGAGGAGAATTTCTCCTACATTAGATTTTTCGAATGTTCAATCCCTCCACATGCGCTCTCGAAATTCCTCCCTGACAGACTGGTGTGCAGGGAGGTAGCTCATCAAATAGTAACAAGTGGAATTGGGATAGAACTAAATATGGCTCAAAAGAAGTCCTGGCTAGTTTTTCCCATTCAGATTGGGAAATTTTCACTTTTCAACTTGGGTCATTCTAGAGTTGAAGCGACAGTCCTGGAGGAGGTCAAGTTGGTAGACCTCGAACAGAGGAAGAATTACCCTTACCAGTTAGTGGGAAAACACATGGCCCACTGTAATATGAAGTCTTATGAACATGATAATTCCCCTTGTGACGACATGTTCAAAGGGAGTAGGACCTATGAGGAGGTTTTATTGAGGGTACAAACACTGTCGTCCGACTTGCAAGCTAGTTTTCAGACCTTCCAGAAGCATAGATGGAGTGGTCTTCCCAAAGTACTGCAAGGAGAAGAAATCACCCTTCCTCAGGAACAAGAGGATACTCCTCCAGGCTTTGGACAAGAAGCACAGGATAAAGTCAATCCCGAAGAGGTCCAGGACACCTCCCGAGTCTAGTAAGTCCACTCCCCCTTCATCACCCATTGTTGATGTCAATAAGCCTAAGGCCATAGAAGAAACAAGATATACAGAGCTAGGAAGTCCCATCGCTTCCTTAACCCCTTTAGAGTCCACCTTTGGACTCCCACAAATGGGAGCCATATATGTTAGTGATCTCACCCCTATCTCTAGAGATGAGATCCCTCCTTCTGATTATTTTTTCAGCAAAAAGAGGAAGGTTTTCCTAAAACAAGAGATGTATATGAGAGAGGGGAGTATGGTGAAGAAGCATAAGGCCTTGGTAGATGGCCAGAATTTTGAAGAGGAGGATTTCGCTATAGAGGTAGCAGGCTCCATGGGAGCCATGAAAACAACAAACCTTTTTACTGTGGAGAACATGAGATCAAGGATAAAGAAGAGTAACCACACAATATCTCAATTGCAAGACCATTTAAAGAATGCTGAGAAATACATTAGAGAATAGGTGAATAAAATCTTGGAGTAGGCCAGAGTTGTTGAAAGGCAAGAAATTCAATCACTCAAATCAAGCCTGGATGAAATGAACCAGAGGATAAAAGCAAGTCAGGTGCAGGTTACTCAACAAAAGGAACTCGTAAAAAAACTACAGGCTAAGTTAAATTTGACAGAAGGCCGGGTTGTAGGATTAAAGGATTTTCAGACCCTCTCGCTAGAAGTACATACAAAGATAGAAGCCGAGTAGAAAAAATTAATATCCAAAATAGAGATCATCCAGAATTACTTTCAAGAGGTAAGTAAATGCTTTGATAATATTATTTTACTAGAAAAGGAGGCTAAATCAGCAAGGAATACCTTCCAGAAAGAAGTTGCATGTTCAGGAAATAGAGAGATGGTGAAAAATCTAAATGTTTATGTCAGAGAACAGATAAGAGGAGACATCATGGTCAAGGTATGGGAAACAAACATATCCGAAAAAAAGAAGATAGTCAAAGAAATCAAAGATGACTGTAAGGTAATATTTGATTCTTTCGATAAGAAAATGTTAGGTATTGAAATAAATGATTTCTTTGAGCCACTGGGTCAGATAAACATTGTGAAACAGTAGTTGAACTGCAAAGAGGGCTTGAAGGAGATTCAGGCGGAAATTTCACAGTTGAAGGAAATCTATGCCATTCTAATAGACAGATGGTTGGTACAACCCAATTTAAAGTTGCAAGTGATCAAGTTTGTTGATAAAGGTTTTTAAGACCAGTTTCCAAAGGTACAAAGAAAGTTTTATCTATTTGAGACTAGGGATCTTCCGACACCTCCTAGAGATTTTGTTCATTTTCTGCAGAAATGTATTGAATGTATAGCATCAAAGGAGGGAGAGACTTCAAGTAAACAATGAAGTATCGTTTGAAAGCTTATACTATTTAAATGATAGACAAACAAAATTTAATCATGCAACGTTTGAGGTTGTAGTTCTGTAACTATTTTTCTCCTAAAAAGTAGGATATTGCTAACCATGAAGTATTGATGACCTTGTATAAATACAAGGAGCGAAGACTGAAAGGTGGATTTTTTTTTTCTCTAAAAAGGAATTTTGACGAAGTAATTTTCAAGAGACTCTGAATTAATAGAAATACAGATTGAAGATTCCATATTTTGTCATGTCTGAGTTATGTGTTCCCCTATCTTTTCATATTCCTTTCATATATCTAATTGATGAATGCTTGGCTACAGTTTAATACAACCGCTACTGTAGGAATTATTATTCTTGTTATTTAAATCATTTACAGTTTTTCCTTTGTATCAGTTATCAACAGATACAAGACCTATAAATGTTTAGATTCCAATATCATATTCTTTATTAATATTTTTCTTGTTTCATAGACTTTTGTTACAACATGAGATTCCTCTTAAATTGATGCCTCACCTTGTTAATAGATTTATGTTTTTCCTCATATCATGCATGTTTCCTTTCCTTTAAATTTAACTCAGATACAAGAAACGAACTACAATTTAGTGATCCTATTAATTCATGTTCTAAAATCATTTTCTTTAAATTGTGAAATAGAGATAATGAAGCCTAAAATGAAAACATAGAATTGTATCTTCTTTACCTTTATCCTTCATGACAGTACCAGTTTCAAGGCAGCCTAACATCGAACCCGGTCTTTCGGATCAAACCAACATCACTCTAAATTTATTTAACGCTATCTTACAAACAAAAAATAACTGGGTTGATTTAGAACATTCATGGGCAGCAATTGAGAGAGATATCAGCATTCAGGAAAACTGGGAATTTCAACAGAGACAGTTTAGAAACCAATTATAGCCATCACCTTTTAATCATTGTTTTTTTTTGTTCTCAACTTCCTCTATCTTTTCAGATGCATTGACATTATACTTTAGAGCCTTAAAGTATAAACTCAGGAACAACACCTTCTTTGTAACATATCATTCTTTTTTTCTTTTTCAAAACTTTCCACAATTATTGAAAAAGACAAAAAAATCAAATATACCCCAAAAAGAGGAAGGGAAAAGTATTTTATTTTTGTTGACAACACAATGAGTCACCCTTGGACACAACACATCCTTCTGTTTGTTCGTCAAGATCTAGGATTCAATATGACCTTAGGAAGTTCTTCTCGCTACATAGAGTTGTGTCCTCCTCCATTTGGCTACCCTTCCAACTATATAGAGAGTTTGCATTGCCTCTTGCACGATGACCTTATGTCAACACGATGCTCCCTGAGTCTCATCTTTTTTTGTGCTTTCGTCCAAGAGAATTATTACTAAACTTGAGTCAGCCCTTCTGCAGTTTGTCTCTTTTCCTCATGCCCGACCACCCCAAAAGACCAATCAAGTCCTTGTTCGAAATCAATGAATTTCTCTGCATTAATCACCAAGATCCTCTTGTCTATTCCCGATGAGTCATCCAAGACCTCTGGGTAGTGAAGTCGTACACTGATTTTACACTCTTAGCCAATTTTTGAATATTTTGAAGTTGTTGCTCGAGCTCTAAAGACCTCATATCCAGCTATCAGGCATCATTGGCTTATTGAAGATGGATACCATACATGTATATCTTTTGATTTTGATATGTAGATCCGTTGTGTACTTATCGTGGCTACACTTTATATAGTTATATGACATGGATCTACAGTGTATTTGAATGGAAACCATGATTTTATTTCATCCCGAGATGGGTATGCCCACCTTAGTGAGATAAATTTTTATTTTTGCAGATGGCACCTCCTAAACTATGGTCCTTGGGCTCACTCGCTTCATACATTGGTGAATATTTGTAATGTATTTCGGCCATCAAATTCTCTTCTGACCTCACACATTATGGGGCATCTGTTATAACCCTAAATTGCACCAGACATGCATACCTGACATCAGGCCATCTAACTTTTCATCTTTTCCAAGTCGTCACTGAACAAACTCTTCTAAAAACCATTGTTTTGAAGGTGTATGCGGCTTGCACTATTACTTCCCATGTACACACGCTTGCTGCACCACTATAGCCCACGTACACTCACATAATATCAGATAAAATGAAAATTGCAAAGGGATTCGGGTTTCTGGGCCATTACATAATTATTTGACTGCTCATATCCAATCACCCCAACAGTTACTATCTCTTCTGGCCTATAAAAGAAGGGGTTGGGGTCCCATTTCAGAGAGAAGCATGAGAGAATAAGAACTTTGCCCATTTTCGTATTCCCCCTTTGCCCCAATATTCGAAAACCACATTGTGAGTTTGAGCCAGAATTCCCTTTTTCTCCATTGAAATCCCTTGCCATTCCCCTAGAGAGAACTGAAGAGGAGAAGGAGACGTGGAAGCAATTGGTGCATTGTGAAGAGGAGCCCAGGACCGAGTTCGAGGAGTAGTGTCAGTCTCATATTGTAAGTGAATTTTGTGAGATTAGTATAAAGAAGTATTTTTTCCATCCCGCCAAATGACGTCTTAAACTTATATGATTTTTTTACATTTATTGTTTATGATGTCTAACCCACTAATCCATATGTATAATGCATGCTTGTAGTTTCTTGTTTGTCTTTTCGTGAATGTAGGTCAACCTTGGGAGGAGAGTTGTAGTCAGGAAACAACTAAGCGCAAAGGGATCGACACCAGATGTGGAGTTTAAGGTATGCCTACCAGATCCCTATACCTTGTCTTTTATGTATGATTGTGGGGTAATGTCGAGATAGTTGATAAAAAGTAGGAGACTTTAGACGGTTAGCTCTGCCTACATTTTAGAACCTTGGTGTAGTCCGTAGAGGGTTTTCCCGCTATAGCACCGACTGATGATGATAAGAAAGAAAAATGGGCTAATAGGAGTGATGAAGCATGTGCACTAATTAGAATGTACATCTCTCCTGATTTAAGATACCACCTCCAAGAAATTGATGACCCCGAAGAAGCGTGGGACAAGATTGAATCTATGTTTGGTAAACTCAATATTATTAGAGCACAAAAGTTAGAAAACCACGTACTGACCTTGATTCCAAGTGATTTTTCTTTCCTTGGAGACTATCTATCTAGGTTTAAAACACTCATGATTTTATGTGAAGAATGTAAGATAAAATGGAGGAAGAGTGTTGCATCTATCTTATTCTTTCTAAGCTAGGTAGTGCATATTTTGTGTTTGTATTTACCTTTTATTCCATGAGAGAGGCTCTAAGAAAAGCTTATGAAAAACCAACTATTGATTCCTTTTGTGTTGCTTTGATTAGAGAGGAACATAATATTGTACAACTTGGAGTGATCAACACTGTAGGTACCTCCAACAAAGCCTTAGTTTCCCAGCAGAAAGATAAACCCAAGAATCCTAAGAAGCAACATCCTTACCATAACAACAAGCAATATAAGGGTCCCAAACCCACTCAGACATCCTTTTCTACAAATGGAGACAAAGGAGAAAAATATTAAAATCAGAAGATTGACAAACATTGCAACTTTTGTGATAAAAATGGTCATGATGAGTCCAAATGTTTCAAGAAGATGGCAGCTTTAGAAGCAGCGATGAAGAAGAACAACATCAGTATTGATCCTACTTCTTCTTCTTCTTCTCATGGAAATGCACTTTTTGCTTCTGGTTTCTCCTTCAATACACCTTCTACTTCTACTTCTGATAAGTGGCTTATTGATTCTGGATCATCTTATCATATGGCTAAGGATAGAGACATATTTTCTAATCTAAATGAATGTAACACCAAGAAAATATTTGTTGGTGATGATAGATCTCTTAGTGTTGAAGGATATGGAATAGTGCAAGTAGAAAATGGCCATTTCAATGATGTATTATGTGTTCCAAGTCTTTCTTGTAACCTTTTGTCAGTATATCAAATCACTCATTTGAGTGAAGGTAAAACCATAGAGTTTTCACCTCACCAAGTTGTAATCAAGGATCTAAAAGATCCTAATCATGTTCCTGCAACTGGAATTGTTGATGATATTATCAAGTTGTACAAGTTTGACAACTTTGGGTCATCATCTTTTTCATCAATTTGTATTTCTCATAGTGATGACTTGAGAAAACTTTGGCATGAGTGGTTTGGTCATCTAAACTATCATTCATTGCAAAAACTATGTAATCAAAAGATGGTGACTAGTCTTCCTCTTGTTTCATGCAGAGATTGTGTTTGTGCCAATTTTGTTCTCGACAAACATCATCGGGATAGTTTTGAAAAATGTGCCTCTTGGCACGTCTCATGTCCTTTGCAGCTTGTTCACAGTGATCTATGTGGTCCACTTTCTTCTCCTTCTTTTTCTGGGTGCAAGTATTTCTTAATTTTCATTGATGACTTTTTGAGATGTACTTGGGTTTACTTCTTAAAACTTAAGAGCAAAGTTTTTGACAAGTTTTTGTCCTACAAGGCCCTTGTAGAAAATAAATCTGGACATCAAATTCAAAGGTTAAGAACAGATAATGGAGGCGAATATGTGAACAATAATTTTATAAATTACTGCATTACACAGGGAATCCAAATGCAACACACTGTTCCATATACACCACAACAAAATGATGTTGTTGAGAGAAAGAACGACACATTAAAATAAATGGCTAATTGTATGATCCAATCTAAGGGATTAAGTCTAAATTATTGGGTAGAAGCCATCAACTGTGAAAATTACATAGTAAATCACACTCCCACAAAGGTTCTTAAAAATATAACATCGGAAGAAGCTTGGACTAAAATTAAACTAGATGTAAGTCACTTATGTGTATTTGGAAGTATAGCATGGGCTCACATTCCTGATGAGAAAAGGAAAGAATTACAGCCTAAAAGTGAAAAGTGTATATTTGTTGGTTATTCTGAAGATGTCAAAGATTACATACTTCTTCAATCACATTGTAATGAAATTATTATTAGAAGAGATGTTAAATTTGATGAAAATATCTTGGCCTGCAAGCCTAATTCGACAGTTGTGCCTTCTTCAACCTATGAGTCATCTTTAGCGTTTGTGCCTTCTTCTGATCTAGTTTCTTCTTCAGATGATGACAGTGAGGATGAAAATTGACCTCTGCCTGCTCAACTTCCTCCAGATGAGTCCTTTGAACCTGAACCAACACTATCTCCACCACTTCCTAGATGGGTTCGTTCAACACGAGAAGCAACTGGTGATATTTTTGGTGATCCTTCAGATCAGTGTCAAACACGTTCACAGTTCAAGCGATCCTCTTCTCTTTTGGCTCAATTTTTAGAAACTCATGATCCAGAGACATTTGCAAAAGCTTCAGGTCATCCAGATTGGGATACAACAATGAATGAAGAGTATTTTTTTTAATAGAAAATGATACTTGAGATCTTGTACCTCTTCCAAAAGGAAGAAAACTTTTCAGATGTAAATGGGTCTACATAACTAAGTATGCATCATATTGAAGTGTTGAAAGACACAAGGCTCATTTAGTTTCCAAAGGATTTTCCCAAGTTGAAGGAATTGACTATCATGAAACCTTTGCCCATGTAGCCAAAATGAATTCCATCCACCTTGTTATTTCCCTTGCTGCCTCACATAAATGGGAGGTCCATCAGATGGATGTTAAATCCGCCTTCTTGCATGGAGATTTGCAAGAATAAATATACATGGAACAACCTCCTGGCTATGTCCAAAATGACTCTAGCCTTGTTTGTTGCCTTAAGAAATCTCTTTATGGTCTCAATCAAAATATCTCTTTATGGTCTCAAGAAATCTCTTTATGGTGTCAATATGAGCTTGGTATGCCAAAATGGACACATTTCTTATTGCCACTGGATTCTCTAGATTCCATTATGATCCTAATGTCTATACCAATAAAGTAGGAAGCCATCTCATAATCTTTTTCCTTTATGTTGATGACCTTATCCTTACTGGTAGTGATTCAAAACTTTTAAACCATGTGAAAACCAGCCTTAAGAAGAAATTTGAAATGACAGGCTTAGGATTTTTTCACTATTTCCTTGGCCTCCAAGTTTTGCAAACCAATGAAGGAATTTTTCTTTCCCAGTCTAAGTATGCTTGTGACCTTCTTCGTCACTTTCACATGGAATATTGTAAACCAACCCTCTGCCTTCTAGTTTGGAGTCAAGCTTACTGCCACCTGTACTTCTCCTAAAGTTGATGCCACCCTGTACCGTCAGTTAGTTTGTAGCCTCTTATACTTGACTCATACCCATCCTGATCTTTCCTTTATTGTTGGTCTTATTGCCCAGTATATGCAAATGCCCCATGAAAGCCATTGGAAAGAAGCTAAAAGGATACTTCACTATGTTCGTGGTACAATTCAATTTGGGATACATTACAGTTCAGGGGGGACTCCTTTATTGGTTGGTTTCACTAATTTAGATTGGGTCGGAAATCCTGATGATCAGAAGTCTAGTGCAGGTTATGTTTTCAGCCTTGGTTTAGGACCTGTCACTTGGGCCTATAAGAAACAATAGGCTATTTCACTTTCTTCAACAGAAGCAGAGTACTCAGCAGCGGTAAATGCAAGTCAGGAAGCCCTGTGGCTTCGACAGATCCTTCCAGAGTTTGGATTCCAAAACGAGCATCCGACCATCCTTTGGTGTGACAATCAAAGTGCCATCAATATCGCCAAAGACCCAGTTCAACATCATCATATCAAAAACATTGAGCTACACATGCACTTCATCAGAAATCTCATTCATGATCAAGTTATTGAAGTGATTTTTTCCCTACAGAAGATCAAGTTGCAGACATTTTCACAAAGTCTCTTACAGAAGTGATTTTTTCCAAACTTCGATCTATGTTAGGAGTTCAGGAAGTTGTCATTAAGGGGGGATAGCCTCTAATGCCTCCTTCCTTCTCCTATTGTGTCACTATTGTAAATCCTTAAATCCTATCCCATGACATGAAATGATCGTAGCCATAAAAAATACACAGTGGATATACAAGACAATAAGAAATAGACACAAACCAATACAAAGTGGATCTATGTGACAATATATGTGTCAATATTCAAGAGAAACTTTGTCACAACCTAGGAAAAGTACATATCAAAATGATTACTCAACCTAGGGTATTCTTACTGATCCCGATGCAGTACGAGTCTAACCATGTGAATAGATGTCATGATGTCAAACATGGTAGAAACCACTTGATTACTAGTCAATGAGGTAAAATGTTAGCAAGCGTGAGGGAAATCACCATTGATTTCAATGATTCCCAAGGTACTCTAGTACATTCCAGTGAATGTGAATAAATGAGATGAAGTCGAACATTCATGGAATCATCCGATCAGAGGTAAATAATGTAAACCTATTGTTAGAAGTGAGGAGGCCTACCATTAAGGAATGCAAGTCCCAAGGTACTAACAGGTTTCTAAGTCCAGCGCTTGGATAATGTGTTGGAGTTGACAAGAACAAAATCGTTGAAGGAGAGACTTGATGTCAACGACATGAAACTGACACAGAGATGTAAGTTGGTGGATCAAATGAACATGGACTAACATGGGTATTAAAATAGGAGATTTGTGATGGTTGACTCTCAAGGAAGATACTTCCCTTGAACACTAAGTCACAAAAACATAAACATGACATGGACCAAAACATGATGATGCAGTGGATACTGTGACTTTTGTCGGGTGACCCAAAGGAGTAATGAAACTTAGAATATTGGTTCAGTGCAGAGTTTCAGCAGATTAAAATGTATTCAAAGACAAAGTGTCTTGTTCAAGGGAAACCATAAGAGTGACTTTTGATGTTTTCAAAAACTGCTTGGCTTGTTTCCTTCAAATTTTTCCCCCATCTAGATAGACAAGCACCTCTTTTTATTTTGACGAGCTCAAGAAGGATAACACATGCTCGATATAACTCACCTTCGGTAAGTCCCTCTTCCTTTGTTTAACGAACTAGAAGAAGGCCAGTGAGCGCTAGCACTCCCTGTTAATGGGTGGGGGAGCATTACCCTTCAAAATTCATTTTTAAGTGGTTTTTCTCAAGGAAAAGGCTTTGTACTCTTTGTCAAATGATTTATTTTTCTTTAACCATTCTATGAGGGTGTCTTCAAGTGTTCCTTGTGATGTCATTTGAGAAACGAAATAAGAAATATGACTATGTGATGTATGCGACACTTGCGAAAATTGTGGCCAAAAAGCAACACTTGCGACACTTGTAATGATGACAATAGTTCATCATTGAAGTGAGTAATTTTGATGTGTAACAGATTTCCCCCTAAAGTGCGAAGTTAGAAGACAAAAACTGATGGTTGAATTACTTTGTAGACTTTTTCGAGAAAGGTTATGGACTCAGAGAACCTGGAAGAAGCTACACACAATAACCATCAAACAAATATTTTGATATGTTTCAAACCCAAGGCTACAACACTCTCCCAAAGAAGTGCTACAATGATACCAAAAAATGCACAAAAAATGCCAAAAAGGGGCTCGACGCTCCTCTAAAAGGCTAGGAGAGTGTTACTTGATTTTTTAGCGCTCTGATAATCTTTTTGGGATAGCATTGGCACTCTGATCAAAGGCTCAAGGGAGAACTAGCATAATCAAACAAAAATCAAAGCAATTTTAAAGTTTAAATTACCCAAAAAATGTTAATATGGCATGACTGATGGACTTTTGTTGATGATGATTACAGGTTATATTTGGAAAAACTCATGATTGAGTGGAAATAAAGAGAGCATGAGCTCAATGATCTGGCTTCTTTTCAAAGTCCTTGATCAAGGGCCGCATTGAGTAACTGTGGTCTCCTCAAGTTCTTTAAGATGAAAAAGATGAAGAAGGAAATTCTCCTTCTCGAGTACATGATCGGGTTGTGGAACACTATGGAATAGGGGTTCCAAATTAGGACACAACTTCTTACCATTGATTTGGAGGATGTGTATTTCTTGACTGTCCTCTCAAAGAGAGAGCTACCTACAATCTCGAAGATAAGTGCGAGTTGGTACTCCCTGCTAAAGTTGTGATGGAAAATATAATAGATCGAAGAGGTAGATCTCTAACATCTTTTATTGCAATTCTACCTCCCACCAATATCAATCCTGCGACACAATGATTTTCCAAGTACTCTTCTACATGCACGGGAAGTGCCCTCTATCTAGATAAGATAACAAGAGCCCCTCTATTTGAGAGGCCGGTCAAGAAATACACATCCTCCAACTCAATGGTAAGAAGTTGTGTCCCAATTTGGAACCCCCGTTCCATAGTGTTCCACAACCCGATCATGTACTCGAGAAGGAGAATTTCCTTCTTCATATTTTGCATCTTAAATAACTTGAGGAGACCGCAATTCCTCAATGTGGCCCTTGATTGGAGACTTTACAAAGAAACCACATCATTGAGCTCATGCTCTCTTTCTTTCCACTCAATCATGATTTTTTCCAAATATAACCTGTAATCATCATCAACAAAAGTCCATTGGTCATGCCATATTAACATTTTTGGGGTAATTTAAACTTTAAAATTTCTTTTTGTTTTTTGATTATGCCATCACTCCCTTGAGCCTTTTATTAGAGTGCCAACGTTATCCCAACAAGCTTATCAGAGTGCTCAAAAATCGAGTATCACTCTCCTAACCTTTTAGAGGAGTGTCAAGCACCTTTTTGGCATTTTTTGTGCATTTTTTGGCATCGCTTCCTTTACCATTTTAATATAGTGCTAACGCCCTATAGACAAGCTTACCAGAGTGCTCAAAATTCAAGCGGCACTCCCCCATCCTTTTAGAGGAGCATCAAGCCCTTTTTTGTCATTTTTTTGCATTTTTGGCAACGCTCCTTTTATCATTTGAGCAGAGCGCTAGTGCCCTCCAGATAAGCCTAGCACAACCCCTGACCAAATCGTTCAACAATCCCCCTAGACTTTTGAGGGAGTGTCGAGCCTCTTCGGTGCATAGAGACTCCCAGGGAATCATTTTTAAAGAAAAATAATTACCTAAAAATAAATTGTAAACCATGTAAAATGTTTGGAAGAAGAAGAGGACCAACCTGATCTAGACGGTGAAGGAAATGGATGATCGTAGCTCTGGCACTGATGAATCCAAGA
Source organism: Picea engelmannii (assembly GCA_009831015.1). Taxonomy (NCBI): domain Eukaryota; kingdom Viridiplantae; phylum Streptophyta; class Pinopsida; order Pinales; family Pinaceae; genus Picea; species Picea engelmannii. Next base: position 171,259 of record ML795553.1, read on the forward strand.
ATCACCCTCCAAAGACAGTTTTCTCCACTACAAAAGTCTTGGCACAAATGAATTGGTAAAAGACATTTTTACCCTATATTACTATTATAAAATTTCATTTTTGCCAAAACCATAGTTATTGTGGGTTTTTGAAAATCATTTTGGAGGCTTTTTTAATACCCTGGTATGCAGTTTTATCATTATGTGCAGGTTTCAGAGCATTTTTAATCGATTTTTATATTGTTGCATTAACGAGCATGATCTTAATTTGTTCTCATGCTCGAAAAAACATGAGAGTGCATTGAGTAAACTTTTATCTCTTTTTCAGACTCGTATGGATACATGGAAAATGAACCCCCTGGAGTCGTCTTTAAGATATTTTTAGACTCTAAACATCGAAAGATTTCCAAGTGATCTTGCTTTCTTTCCCACTCATTAAAAGGTTTGAAAGGGAGTCTTTCGAGTGATAATTTATCTATTTTTTTTGCCTCACAAGACTAACATTACGAAAAAGGACAACACTGGAGTCGTCTTTAAGTTATTTTCAGACTCTCTAAACATGAAAAATCACCTAGTTTACCTTCTCTAGAATCATTAAAAATAAACATTGAAGGGCCCATATGGGACCAAACCCGTACTTCTTCCAGTTTGTTAAACAAAGGAAGAGGGACATACCGAAGGTGAGTTATATCGAGCATGTGTTATCCTCCTCGATCTCGTTAAATAAAAAAGAGGTACTCATCTATCTGGATGGGGGAAAAATTTGAAGGAAGCAAGCCAAGCAATTTTTGAAAACATCACCAGTCACTCTTACAGTCTCCCTTGAACACAACACTTTGTCTTTGAACACATTTTAATCCACTGAACCTCTGCATTGAACCAATCCTTTTAGTTTCCTTACTGCTTTGGGTCACCTGAAGAAAGTCACAGTATCCACTGCATTATCGTGTTTTGGTCCATGTCATGTTTCTGTTGTTGTGCCTCAGTGTTAAAGGGAAGTATCTACCTCGAGAGTCAACCATCACAAATATCCTGTTTCAATGCCCGTGTTATTCCATGTTCATTTGATCCACCAATGTACATCTCCATGTCAGTTTCATTTCATTGTTGGGGAATACATCAAGGCCCTCCTTCAACAAGTCTATTCCTGACGAATTCAACACATTGTCCGAGAACTAGACTTAGAAACCAGTTAGTACCTTGGGACTTGCATGCCTCAATGGTAGGCCTCCTCACTTCCAATAGTGGGTTTACACATTGACCTCTGATTGTATGATTCCACGGATGTTCGACTTCATCTCATTTATTCAAATTCACTGGAATGTACTAGGGTACCTTGGGAATCATTGACATCAATGGTGATTTCCCTCCCACTTATTAACAGTTTACCTCATCGACCGGTAATCAAGTGGTTTCTACCATGTTCAACATAGGGATCGGTAGGAAGACCCTGGCTTGAGTAATCACTCTGTTATGCACTTTTCCCAGGTTGCAACGAAGTTGCTCTTGAATATTGACACATATACTATCACATAGATCCACTTTGTATTGGTCTGTGGCTATGTCTTGTCGTCTCATAGATCCACTGTGTATTTTATGTGGCTACGATCAGTTCATGTCATGGAAGTATAGATCCACATTGTATCTTTGGTGGCTATACTTTTTGTTCATATAATTATGGATCCGCAGTGTATCTTATGGCAGCCATACCTTGAAAGTCTTTATCACTCAAGCATAGGTATGCCTGCCTTGGGTTTGAAACATGTCATAATGTTTGTTTGATGGTTGTGTGCAGCTTCTACAAGGTTCTCCAAGACCATACCCTTGCTCGAAAAGTTTACAAATTACTTCAGTCATCAGTTTTCGTCTTCTAACTTCGCACTTTGGGGGGAAATCTGTGACACATCAAAATTACTCATTTCAATGATGACCTATTGTCGTCATTACAAGTGTTGCAAGTGTCACATTTTGTCCATAAGTGTCACAAGTGTCGCAGACATCATACATTCATCTTCCCTATGTTGTGTCTCAAACGACATCACAAGGAACACTTCAAAGACACCCTCAAAGACTGTTTTAAGAGAGAAATCACATGACAAAGAGTACAAATCTTTTACCATGAAAAGGACCACTTAAAAGTCATTTTCGAAGGGTAGCTCTCCCATACCCACTGTCGGGGAGTGCTAGCACTCCTTACCCTCATTTGAGGGAATTTTCCAACGCTCTATACCCCATTCTGGGAGATCGTTGGATTGTTTGAGGAAATCTTGGGTTGTTGAAGAAAATCAGGGAAAAATCCCCCTCATCTCTGGAGTTAGTTTGATTTTAATCTGAGGTCAAGGCTGAATCTTCGGGAGGATACACAACTGATGAATAAATATCCTCAACCTATCCCAAGAATCTCTAAGTTGGTTAGGCCTCTCCAAGCCTATATAAGGAGGCCTCCTCATGGTGAAAAAAGAGGACATTGAAGGCATCAAACTTATGATCTCATAAGGGATATAATCAATTAAGCATAGTCATTTTGTTTGTGGATCATTTGTGCAAGGGGTTGGACAAGGAGAGAATGGTGAGGCTTCTACACCTACATCAAATATCTGTAAGTATCTCTATTGAGTTCTCATTAATACATGTTCTTGGCCTGTTTCCTTCAAGATTGTGTATTCCTACATGAACTTGTGTTTAATGGATAGATCTAGTTTCAAACTAATCGTAGTAGAGTAGGAAGCATTCTTTGTCTTTTATTGGATTGTAGAACCTATTGAAGAGCTTGTGGATCAGAGCTCAACTTGGAATTGGGCGAGGACAAACATCATAAAAAGGTACATCTTCTTCCTCTTCTCTATAGATTAGTTTAGCTAGGTTTAAAGGGATGTCAGTGACCAAAGTTATCACCTTTTTGTCAGTGACCAAAGGTACTCCCTTATTTAGCAAATAAGTGATTGGGTTTAAAATATTTGAAAACCCTTTATGAATATTTGGTAATAACCATCAAGACCCATAAAATATATGACCTCTATGACATTTCTTGGCATTGGACATCCTCTAATGGCCTCTATTTTCTTGGGATCAACTACTATCTCATCTGCTGAAATAATTGTAAGTTTTAAACCTGTGAATTAAATAAATGCATATAGATTCTTAAGAAAAACAAAAATTGATCAATGGTTCATACACACAATACACATATATTTACACTGGAAACCCTTAACTGGGAGAAAAACATCCTTCCTTGGTGTTGCAACTTTCAACTCTTCATTCTATTAATTTCACCATTCATAATACAATATATACAATATTTTAGGTATTTTGTAGCTACCAAAAACCTAATCCCTTAATTTGGGATCATCAGACATAGTTGTCAAATATGACACTCCCACACACACACATGCAAATAATATAACACATACCCAACACTAATATTCCCCAAGTAATGAATCTTCTTTTGATAAAATATGCACTTACTTATCTTGTAATACAACTTATGTTCTCTCAAAACTTGCAACACCATTCTTAAATGTTTCTCATGCTCTTCTTATGTCTTGGAGTAGACTAGAATATCATCGAAGAAAACAATTACAAACTTGTCCAAGTACTCCCTAAACACTCCATTCATCAAGCACATAAAAACAACTCAGGCATTTGATAACCCGAATGAAACTACTATGAATTCATAATGCCCATATCTTGTTCTAAACAATGTCTTACTGATGTCCTCTTCCTTTATCCTCACTTTATAATATCATGATATCAAGTCAATTTTGGAAAATATCCTTGCACCTTTCAACTAATCAAAGAGATCATCAATCCTTGGCAAATGATATTTGTTATTTATTGTGACATTATTTAACTTATTGAAATCAATACACAACCTTAAGGTTCCATCCTTATTCATTACAAAAATAATAGTGGCTCCCCAAGGTGACACACTTGGGAGTATATACCCCTTCTTTAACATCTCTTTAAATTGCATTTGCAATTATTTTAATTATGGTGTGACCATTCTATAAGGTGTCTTGGAAACTGGGGAAGCTCCCAACACCAAATCAATAGAGGAATCAATGTCTCTCTTTAGTGGAAATCCTCGGATTTCCCCAAAAACATCTTCAAATCCTTCAAGACTAGATGGTATTCAATACTTGCCACTTTATCCCTTGTTTCCTCTTCCATATGGGCTGAACACATTTAAAATCCCTTCCTGAAACACTTTTTCCATTACACGACTGAGATTTCTCTAATAGTTATAACTCTTGGAATTCCTTGAATCTTTCCTTATTGTTCATCCTCATCAAGACACGTTATTGTCTTATTGTAATAGTCTAGGACAACATGGTGTTTCTCCAACCAATCCATGCCAATTATACAATCATATGAACCAAAAGGTATAATTTTCACATCCACCTTTGTGTTTATTCCATTCATGTCTATTTGAAAATCTTTAACCAATTCATTGAACTTTCTCTTAGCCCCTGTGGCTAACTGAACTAACCAATATTTCTTATGATTACTCCTTTGCAAGTGAAACCTTTCAATAATTTTAGAATTTATGTAACTATGGATAGCTCCATAATCAATTAAAATTGCTATGGTATCGTTATCAATCTTACCTTCCACTTCAATCACATGGGATTGATACTCTGCATGCTTGTTGTCTAAGGATACATAAATTCTTGGCATGATTCCTCCCATGTATTAAACTGTTCCAGCCTCCTGAATGTTGTGGATAGTCCTCATTCTTTCACCTTTTTGATGGAATTCCCTATGTAATTGATTTCCATCACAACCCCAACATTGTACAAGATGCTTCCTTGGCATTTTCCCAACTAAATATGTTGTGTTTTGCTCATTTTGGGTTGGTTGTCCCATGCTAATCCTTTCTACTATGGGATATAGATGATGTCACTTGCCTAACACTATATTCTTTCTTTGTGCTAGAATCTTTATTGTCTTGCCTCTGGAGCATGTTCATGTTGATTAAGGTTGCTTTTCATTCATGTCAATCCTTGAAGAAAGTCTGGTAAAGAATTTCGGTAGCAAAACGGTTTGGGTAATGGACCCAAGGTTGTTTCATGTATAATGGTATGAGTTTTAATATATTTTAAGTTACTACTATTATATATGGATAGTACATTTCATTCCATTTCTTTTGGTATGTGGAACATCACATAACTCCTCATGGTTAGAGAGTTATGGCCATGAGAAGTTAGAGAACCCAGGTTTGGGTAATGGACCCAAGTTTGTTTGATGGATAATGGTATGATTTTTTATATATTTTTAGGTAATAATATTCTATATGGATATTACATGTCATTTCATTTCTGGTGGTATGCAAAACATCACATAACTCCTCATGGTTTGAGAGTTATGGCCTTACGAAGTTGGAGGACCCTCATATGTCATCTAGAAGCCCCAAAAGGTCAAAGTAGTCAAAATGGTTTAAGAGATTTTAGAAGGTAAATAATAAAGTGAAGTGATGAGTGTACTATAATTCAAAGTGAATACAAAATAAATTATTTAAATAATAAATTTAATGGAGAAATTAGAAGTGGGTTAACCCTAAAATAAGGAAAGTGGGTTAAGATGGTTAAAAGGTAACCCCCTAAGGAAGTTACATGAAAGTATAAATAAGATGCAAGACTCTCTCATTTGATATCACACTTGAGAATACTGAATATCTATAGGTGAATGAGGTAACCAAAGGATATCTAAGCTGAATTTCAGAGGGAAGGTGAAGTAAAGAAGGTCCAAATTCAAGGGAGGATAAATTTTTTTGATGATGCTTTCTAAGGTATGTTATTTACAGGTCATCTCACCATTCTCTCCATAAATTTGTTTTTAGAATGCTTCAGACTGTGAAATTGATAGGACATTGAGGGAACATATCCAAGTATCTATGGTAACAAATTCACTTTCGGTTCGTTGTATTTTTTGAGTTACACGTCATGGAAAATAGGGTTTGTGGCTAGTCTTGAAATTAGTCTAAAATAGGTGTTTCGAGTAAAAAAATCATAACATATCCATAAAAGTTCCAAATTTAGTAAGACCAAATGTGTCAGTTAGAGTAAAGTCTCTAGTATTATTTCTAAAATTTTCATATCCATACAACAAATATTATGTGTGGGGCACGCTCTACAAGGTCGCCCTCTAGAATAAGCCGAATTCAACAAGGTATGCCATTTTTGCTATAACTCCTTTTCTGAAAGGTTCCAAAAAAAAACTGAAGAGCATTTTGTATTATTTTCAGATCTTCATTCATTATAGGTACATAGTTATGATTATTTCAATTTAGGGTTGTTGACTAATCCAAAACTAGTCATGTGAGAAAATGTTAGTCTCTTGTTGTTAAAGTTAAGGAAGGTTTGCAGGTTGAGGTATATGTTGGTGCATAGATGATGAATTTGTTCATGGTACATGTTAATTACGGGTCGTTTGGTACAGGTTGGTTCATGGTTTATGCACTTGTTTATGGTACAAGTTGATTGCAGGTTGAGGTACAGGTAGATGCATGGTTTAGGTTATTGGTATAGGTTGGTTGCAGGTCAGTGGTACAGGTTGGTACAGTTGTACAATGGTATATATCAAATTGATAGTGTGACAGTGGTTCCATCATTATACTTATAGTTCAGGGTGGTTGGACGAGGCAAGGATAGGTGGTTGTAGCCACCTTCTGGTAGTATCTAGAGAACTTAGGGTGTTGTAGCTTCCTTCTGGTTGTAGCCAATCCTATTGGGATAGCCCTCTCACATAGGGGTTATACACAAGATCATGTTCAAGAGAGTTACATATATTATCCCTCCGTGGTTTAACTGTTCGTAGTAGTCAGATCGTATATTGGGGGTGTTTCTTGAGGTTCAACTATCTTCATTTGGTCTTGGTGCTTCGTGAACTCTAAATCCGTTCGGGGTCCTTGTTGGCATAGGGGAAAAACCAAGGTTCAACGCTACAACAACACACCAACAAAACCCTAACTACCGACCTTTTCAGCAACAGCTATGGAGCATATGAAGTCTCACCCGAGGTAGAGTCAGGGGTGGTTGCAAGACTCAAGTGTCTACAACCTTATATGGGACACGGATCTATGATTATAATACTTAATACAACTCTTAGCACTGTCAGTTCATTAATATGTAATCACTATTCACTTCATTGATACAACTGAGCTTCACAACATTCACACTAATCTACAATATTCAAGCACTTACCATATACAAATGGATTAGAATGAGCATATCAAGCACTAAGCATGGCTATCTAGATCAGATATAACATTCTCACATAATCACAAAGAATAAATAGATCTATCTAAACATATAAGAGAACTTAGCATATAATGTATGAACACTTCAAGATGAAGCACAAAGCAGATAACACAGTGTTTACGTGGTTCACCCCCACCCTGGGGCTATGTCCACCAACACTTCTTCTTTATTGTCTTCAGTCAATTAGTTACAAGCACAAAGCCATCAAAACCCTTACTCTGCACAGGACAGAAGATCTGCGCAACTCGCTAGATCCTTCTTCTTTACGTTACAACACTAAGTTCTCCATAATCCACTATAAGAATCTGCACTTAGCTCTGTAAGTCTCTTATAGTCATGTAGAAAGAACTTTCAGACTCTACTCGCACTTAGCATGCATTCACATCACATATATGCACTATTATCTCCTTCTTATATTGCCTATCCTTCTATTTATACATACAAAATAGGAGTAAACATGGGTAAACCCATGGGAGGACATCCCATTCCCGTTACATATTCCCAAAAACCCAAAAAGGGGCCTAAAAGGGGGCCAAGATCCTGTGATCTCCACTTCATCTCACGCTCCTCCTTCAACAGGCTGTTGAAGTCTCAAATTAGGTCAACATGACCAATAAACTCCCAAAACTTGGTTAAGGGCCAACATGCCCCCAACACTCACCTGTGACTCATCACGATTCACTCTAGTCTGATTAGTTCAGCTTTGAATGCCTGGAGCTTGGCCCGATTTTCTTCGACCTGTGCTTTGCTATGGCCTCTTATTCGATGAACTACTAGATTACTGTGTCACTCACTAGCACTTCTAGGCGTTGTTCTACTGCGATGACAAACTGTTCTAGTTATTCTCCTTGGTTCTCCACCTCTGTAAACAATTGGCATGCCTTATCTTGCACAGGTTGAAGTTGTTGAGTGACTTCCATCATTTTTATTTGAAGCATATGGATCTGCTACTGAGCTGTATGTTGTTTGTGAGACCTCTTCATTCGTTCTATAGCTGACAAGGCCTTCAGCTGTGCCTATAGTGTATCTACGTGCTACTTCATTTCTTGGAGCTGTGATTCTAGTGTCTGCTTCTTGCACTCCAAGGCAAGAGCTTTTAATTTGTCAAATGCGTTGCAGGCAGTTGCTTCTCCCTGGTCCCTTAGGTCTTGGGGGGTCTCAGGCATAGTACGAAGCTCCAAGTCTTCTATGTGTTGTTGGAGCTACTGGACTACTTCTTTGAGTTGCGCCACCTGCTATGGAACTCTCTCTTCGACCTTTAATTCAAGTACTATCATAGAGCGAAGTGCTCTGTGAACCATTTCCTTAACTTCGAGTTGCTCGGTGAGAAATTGTTTCTTTCTTTGTTGTAACTGTACTTTTTCTTCATCCCACTTGTCTTGCAGAGCAAGATTTCTCATTTTGTAGCACTGTGTTTCTCCTCAAGGTATTTTTGTACTTGCACTAAAGCCTAGGATGCTTGTGTTGTCTCTTCCTGAGCTCATCGAAGACGAGATTCGACTGTATCAATAATGCAGTGTATTTGAGCTAGATCATCACCTACTTTTGATGATTCAGCTGACAGAGGTGCAATGGAAACTGTGTGGCTAGACTATACTGCCTATTTCAATCCTTGGAGCTCATCCTTAATCCGACCGAACACCTCCTCCTGCTTATCTTCTTGCTTCTCTTCTATCTCCAATGAAGCATCATTCAATGTTGCGACGATGAATTCAAAGTCATATGAGGTGAGGGTGGTCTCAGATTTGGTCCTGGTTGCTTTCATTTTATTTCTTGAAGAAGGTTTCAGAGGGTAAACCTTCCTTTTCTTTGAGGGGTCTACCTCGTCTCTAGGCGGTGTAACCTTGCATTTCCTCGGTTCAAATTCTGCACCATCTATCTCTTCATCATCTCCTCCTTTATCTGCTGAGATGGAAGCGGTCTTCACGAATGCGCTGTCTAAATCATGGACCTCTTCGGTCTTCTTTGTATTGCTAGGTCCGGGTATATCCATCGCAGTTTCTAGACTGTCAACATTGGATATCTCTGCAGGGTCCACTAGAACAAGGAGGTCCGCTGACCATTCCTTGGTAATCTCTTCCAAGTCATCCTTTGTTAACTTGTAGTATGATTGCAGCTATTGTTTATGCTCATCAGCGTGCACTGTGATATAGATGAAATGGTGGTCCACCCTAATTTCATCAAGGTCCTTAACCTATGGAGATTGTTCGGGGTTATACGAGGTGTATATTGGATGTCTACCTTCAATTGGTTGTAATAAATGTGGAAGATGACATTTGATTGCCACAACTTGCTCATGTCATTCAAGTACCATAGTTTACTAAACTTCGCGGCCAGAGGTTCAAATGGATCGATGTCTGGGAAGGTCACACCTTCCAACATATCCCATGTGATAAAAGTGATCAAGATGAGAAGCCAACAAAAGTGGAACTCATATCCTTGATCTTGTGCTTCCCTACAGTCCAATTCTAGTTGGTTTACTAGGTACTTCACCCAATTCATATGTAGGCCCTCTGCGCACTTCCCTGCGAGGTCGACTACAAATCCAGTCACTTGGGTGGGTTGGTTCTTGTGAACTAACTTCCTTGTGATCAATTGACAGGCTATGCACACTACGCCACTTTGGATAGGGGATACCTTGTAGCCTTGCATTCCCTTCTCGACATCTCTGTAGGTTTATTTAATCTTCTATGTAAGAAGGCGATCCATGGTTTTCCCAGGATAGAAATCATGTGGGTCAGGGCCTTGCATGCTCAGCCTAGTGATCCGATTGATCAATGCAGGATCCACTGTGATGCGGTGGTTCAACCACAGGTATCCACCATGGTGGCAATACATCAACAACTTGACGCATTCATTCACTTCTTGATGCCTTCCAAAGTGCGGGATGTTCATAACATTGAGGAGGGTGGACTACGCGAGGTTCATGGTTCATGACTGGGGTATGATATTCAAGTTCTTTCCCTTGGTTCTGGTCAGATACTTGTGCGGGGAGAGCATGTTGTACACCTTCCTATCGCTGAGGTTGAATTCACTAAACTTCAATGCTGCGATCTTATCTTGGTCTATGTGCACTATCCATATCACCTTCAGGAGGTACACAGTGACCAGTTCATATTCAAAGTCTCTGGTCACATTGTCTCGGTTTATTGTTGTTGGTTACTATTTCCCTTCTTAGGTTGTTTGAGTTATTGACCCAGGGTTCATGTCATTCAGGGTTCCAACAAAGTCTCTAAAACTATCGACCCTCCTGGTAAACCAGAAGGCAACACAACACCCGAAAGGTACTATGCAGTCTCACCCGAGATAGCTTTAAATGGGTGACTGTAAGACATAGGTGTTTACAGCCTAGGACAGAGTAGGGGATATGAGTTTCTTGATTAAAGTCAGCTACCATCAGTTGTAAGGTAAACTACTTATTCCTTGAAGTCGCATACATATATTCCAGAGTTTAATTCCAACAAAGTATAAACAGATTCATAACAATGTATTAACTCATTCATCAATCTCATTCATAGGTATGGCGCCCAGCTCATGGAGGAGACTTCTGCACACTGAGCTGCAACAAAAATGACTCCTCCCGGTACTTCATGTTTGCAGCATTTTCTTATCACTTTGCAGGCTAATATTTTTGCACCCAATTGCATCGCGACATTGTTGATCTGTTTAATTATAATGCATCTTGTTCCCCTATCGGTGCCATATTTCTTATTCATCTCTTTTGCTGATGTTTTTTCCTTGGAATTATCGTCAAGAATCAACACAGGATCCATACCTTGGGTGGGTAGGCTTGTTATCTGTGTGATAAGTTCGATAGTTATAGGGACGGGTTTTTCTGGCCATACATCCCCTCCATGTGTAACTGCTAACAGTTTCTTGATGCATGGAAATGCATATTGGCCTCTACCAAAGTGTGGTATCTTCAACAATCCTAGAATTCCTGTTCTGTCTAGTCCAGTTTCCCACTGGTGTGGCTGAGTGATGGTTTCTCCGAGTTGGTTCACGACTATTTTCTGCATGAATACCTATGGTGCAAGCTCTGAATATTTGGTTTCATATGCTACATCATGGTCAGAATAATTGAGCTTCCCGACGTGACCCAATACCTACGGGTTCACCTATACTCCCTCTGATATGCGAGGTAGCACAATCTCTACATACGGCTTCTTTCGAGGTGAGCTCGGTATCTAAACTTCGTCCTCCTGCTGTGTTGGATGGATCGAAGTTCCAACAACTCCTGGTTGTTCCCCTATCATCCACTCTGGCCATGCTTAGGTAGTTCTAGCGGTCTCCTTCGTTGGTTGATCTAAGTCAGGTGCTTGTGTCTCGTCTAGTTTCTCCTCTGCTCCCAGATGTTGTGTCGTTCCATTTACTTCCATGGCTACTTCAGTATTTTTCGGTGGTATTTCCTGGTGGGTTTATTCATCTTTGTTATGAGGCCCATTCACCACTACTGGTGTATCCAGTTCCATGGCCTCTATTTTTGGTTTCCAAATCTCCTCTAGTATTGGTATGGACTCTACTGGGATTTCCTCTGGTGATGAGATTTCGTCAATATCTATGATCTCTGGTGGCTACTGCTTGTTTTCTTCCAATGGTCCCCGTGACCTATTCTGAAACCTGGTTGATATGGCTATCTGGCCTGGTTCTGCAAGCTTCTGTGGTTCCATAATGGTGTCTGTTGAACGTTTGTTGAGTTCAAATGGCTTCGGTGAGCTCTGTGGTTTCACTCTGTTAATTCTAGTTGTTGTTTCTCTTTTTCTATTCTCCTTTCATGAATAGACTAACTACTTCTGTGCTCGTGTGTTGTATGGGCTCATCATGAAGCTTGTCGGGAAGGCTTCCTCCATCATGCGATTAATGCACCAAAACTGTGGGTTCAATGCATCCGTGATGGTTTCGTACTTGCCATTATGCCTACTCTGTCGTCTCCAGTTGGCATGTTTAATCTGACATCCCATCCATCCTTGCCTTTCTTTAAATCTGCCTCATGTTGTCCTGTTAGCATGCTTTTGTCGACTTTCTTTTTCCCGCTTGTTTCCTTTTTCAATACGGATGTTATCGTTTCCCTTGCTAGCTTCATGTTTCATATATGGATTCCTTTTTCTTTTTGTTTTACTACACAGTGGGTGGTCGACTATCCTTGTACAATTTCAGTTAGCTCCCATTGATCATTTCTCTAAGGTCTAGGCCTGCTAAACCTCTTAACTTTAAATCTCCTCCATCCGTGACAAATTTTACTTTGTATGGTCCTAGCCAATGCATTCTCATCTTTCATGGGTGCTGCAACGATTTACTATCGTAGAGCAATAATGGATCTCCTTCGTTGAATGTCTTCCTCTTGATGTGGTGGTCATGCCAAGATTTATCTCTTGCTTTCCATACTTGTTGGTGGAGTCCTTCCAAGATTTGGTCTTCCTCCATCGATAATAATTGATTCAGTATTTCCTATATTGTGCCTTGTTCTTTCATGTGTGTGATAGTTGTTACACGTAGACTGGGTATTAAAACTTCTAACGACATTACTGCTTCTTGACCATAGACTAGTTTGAATGGTGTTTGGCCTGTCAACGTTTTGCATGTGGTTTTATACGCCCATAACAATGCTAGTACCTTGAGGTCCCAATCATCCCTGTTGACGTTACATATCTTTGTCAAGGTGTTCTCTAGAATTTTGTTGAAGGCTTCTACCGTGCCATTTTCTTGTGGATGCTATGATGTGATTTTTTGGTGATGAACTCCAAACTATTCAAGCATCGCTCGGATGGTGTTGTTTATGAAGTGTGTTCCTTGGTCACTCATCAAAATTCTTGGGCACCCAAATCTAGTAATTACTTTTTCAAACAGAAAGTGTGCAGTTGTCTCCGCACTGCAATATTTTACTGGTGTGACTTCCGCACATATTGTTAGGTATTCCATCGCAGTGATAATGTATCTCACCCCCGTTCTTTTGGATGGTGGGTTAATGGGTCCCACAAATTCTATCTCCCATTTGAAGAATGCCTGAAGTGTCACTTGTAGTCATAGTGGCATTTCATCCCTTCTGTTGGGTTTGCCTACCCTTTGACAGACATCACATTGCTAACAGTACTCTTTCGAGTTTCTATGTTTCATTGGCCACCATAATACTGTGCGTAGTACCTTCTGCATGGTATCTTTTCCTGCATAATTCCCTTGTGTTATTCCCTTGTGGACTTCTACTAAATTTCTTGGTGGTTCATGGTCTAGTAAGTATCTTCGTAAGATGATATCTACACCCATCTTGTATAGATGTCTTGAGATCAATTGATAGTTAGCTGTGCAAACTACCAGGTTTCTCTTCTACACAATGTTATATTCTTGCGGTGTAGTCCCTATTCTCAAGTAATAGATGATCTCTGCGAAGTAATCGTCAACAATCTGTATTGAGAATAGTTGTGCATCTGTAAAGTTGTCTTCTAAATTCATTGGTTCCTCTCCATTTGTGACCCTTGATAGGTGGTCAGGTCATGCATTCATTTTTCCTGGTTTAAGTATTACCTCAAATTCGAATTCTTGAAATAGCAATAACCATCGACAGATTCTCCCCCCGACACTGGCTTGTTAACTAGGTATTTCATGGCTGAGTGATTTGTAAACATCTTAAAGTGTTTTCCCAATAGGTAATGTCTGTATTTCTATAGTGCATAAACCATAGCTAGGCCTTCTCTTTCTGTCGTGTTATAATTCTGTTATGAGTCTGATAATTTTTTGATTGTGAACGCTATTGAGTGATCCAATTCTCCTGCTCTTGGTTGCACTAAGATAGCTCCAAGTGCTATCGTTGATGCATCTACATTTACATGGAATGTATTCTCCCAATATGGAAATACCAATATTGGTGCAGTGACCTTCTTTTCCTTCAGGGTATCTAGACCATATTGACACTCGTCATTCCATTGATACTTTGTATCCTCCCTTAACAGTTTTTCCATTAGCCCTATAATCTGTGCGTAGCCTTTGATGAATTTCCTTTAATATTCCATATGTCCTAACATTTCTCTTAGTTGGCAGACTGTTTTTGGTGCCGGTACATTAACAATGACTACGATTTTGGCTGGATCCACTAGCAAGCCCTGTTTGCATACTATGTGTCCCAATAGTATCCCAAATGGTGTTCCAAATATGAATTTCTTGATATTTAGTGATATTTGGAAGTATATGCATCATTCTAACATCAGTTGTAAAAGTTTCACATGGTCTTTTAGTAATCTATAGACTGTCCAATCATCCAGGTATACTTCGAGGAATTGATGGATGAATTCCTTAAATGCTGCGATGACCACTATAGAAAATATCGCAGGTGCATTCTTCAGTCCAAATGACATGAATGTATATTGATAAGATCCCCATTTTGTCGTGAATGTTGTCTTGTGTCTATCCTCCTGTGCTATCTTAATCTGATGATATCCTGAGAATCCATCGGTGAATGAGTAGGCTTCGTGGCCTTCTATGTTCTCGAGTACTTCGTCTGTGAATGGTGTGGATAATGGGTCGTGTAGGCATGCATCATTCAACTTCCTCAAGTCGATTCATATCCTGATCCCTCTTCCCTATTTCTTGTCCTATACTACCATCGGGCTTATCCATTTTGATTCTTCGACTGGTTCGATGATGCCAGCCTCGAGCATCCTGTCGATCTCTTTTTTAACTTTCTATTTATATACGGGGTTCAGTATATATGGTTATTTTTTAATGGGTCTCTCATCAGGTCTGAGTGGTATCTTCATTTCTCCTAATTCTCTGGCTATACCTTTCATCTCTATAAAGGTTGTGGGAAAAGGGTCGTTGTATTCGCGCAACAATTCTATGATGCTTTCTAGTGTTTGTTCGTCCCAGTAATCTCCAATGATGACCATTTTGGGCTTCTCGGCGGTCCCTATGTTAACGTTCTTTATCTTGATTGACACAGATATGACCTCTGATTCTAAGGGTGGTCCTTCCACATCTCTCTTGCCTTCAACTTCTTCGATCTGAATATCGTAAGGATCATCTTCATCTGGGGCTTCCTCCTGTACATGGTAGCATGACAGTATATCCTTGACTATCTTCTTATTACGTTGTTGTACCTCTGTGATATCTTCCACTTCTATTTCTTCAATGAATATGAAGTCTCTGATCCATTTCAGGGCCATGTCTATGTTGGGGTTCTCATTCTCGAATGAGAAAGTGACTGTAAAGTTATGTTGGAGTGTCACCCATGTCTTGGTACCTTTACGCATTTCCTGATCCGTATACCAATTCGATGGTATGCCCTGTAAAGTATGAATGAAGTGGTGAGACCATTCCTCTAGTGGCGTCATTTTCCATAGCATTTTACATGCCTCCAAGTGTTTCGCTAATGTGCCTAGTTCATCATATTTATGTTTGGTTACCCGTCTATTCTGCATCGAACCTTATGCGTAGTAATTACTTACATTGGTACCAATCTGTGATAGTCTCTTTGTGTTCACGCCACCATCTTGCGGGTGTAGCCTTTAGTGCTAAATCCAATGCTAGCAATATCTGGTTTTCTAATACTTTGTCTTCATATTGTATCATGAAAGTTTCCAAATCATTTAGACCATGAAAACTAGGTGGTTCTCTGATTTCTATGCCAATCCACCTTACTGCACGGTCTATTTTGGCACACCTTCTCATGGATACTTCGTGTAGTCTTTGCTGCCAGTTTTCTAACCCAGTGTCTGATTTTGTTGTACATGAAGTAATTCTCTGCCAAATGAGTACCCCGTCTGTAGTTGGGTTTATATAGTCTGCATCACGTGCAGTTGTTCTGTACAACTGGTCGATCTCTTCTAAATCCAAACAAGTGGGTTCTACGAACCTCTCACATTTTGATGGGTCAAGTGGGGCTATGACCCTATAGTCCCCCGACTCAAATGTCATTTTTCTAGTTTTTAAGTTAATTATGGCCTTGTTGTCGAACGCCGAATCCAGACCAAGTAGTGCCTGGTAAGGTGTTGTGCCATATACTATTTTGATGACTTCAAAGTCTTCCTTAGTGCGCACACCATCCATATCTACCGTCACTCCTTTCAGTCTACCTATCAGTAGAACTTTATGTTAATTTGCTATCTTTAATTGAACAGTTGAGTATCCCAGTGTAGGTTCTCCCATGCATTGCCACATAGCTTTTGGTAGTACATTCACTTCAGATCCTAGATCTAGTATAACATCTCCCATATTGAAATCCCCAATGTTATAATTTAGTCTAAATTCCCTACTTGTTCTTCTTCTTGTATGTAGGTGGTTGACAGTTTTCAATTATGGCTTTTGTTCCATGTCACTGCTACATTTTTATAGGATGTTTTGCAATATTTTGACAGATGAAGGATTACTTAACATTTTGATGCATGATTTCAAAAAGTCTTTGATAGCACTTACTTGTTCCTTGGGTTGTATTATGTTGGTATGTTCCAGTGATGGCATCATTTCATATTCTGGAGCTTCCTTGCTCTACTATGCAGTTGGCACAATGTTCTCCTTCTGGAATTCTTTTCAAGCTTCTATAAATATATCCTTCTCCTTATGCACGTCGAACTACTTCTTGGGGTCAGTGTTCTTCTTTACCCATTAGTTCTGCACTGGTTCCTGTCAAACTGCATCATTTCCTATTTTTGTTCCTCCTCGAATGACTATGTTGAAGTTTCCTCTGTCATCCCTTGCTTCAGCTAAAATCCACTGAACATTCTGGTTATTTTGATTCCTTTTTTCCTGGATCTCTAAAAGTAATGTCGTACATTCCTCTGTATCGTGGTCTGATGTCGTACAAGTCACTGGTGGCAGTGGGAACTCCCATGTATAATGTCTTGGTTGCTGGCAATTGTGACATGTGACTGGTCCTCTACTACATCTGAAACCTCCTCTGGCCCATCCTGCTCCTCTATAAGTTGCACGATCACCTCACGGTGTGTTATATTGTGGTCCCTGATTATACTACATGGTATTGTACTGGGGTTGTGTCAGGTTGTACTGTGTCTACACGTTATTGTATGGCTATGGCGTAGTATTATACTGCTGCTATGTGATGTTGTATGGGGCTAGGGATCGAGTGAACTATGGTGCTACCTGCCCAGTCATCATTTCTTCCTGTACCCTGTATGCGTCTGATGTTCTTTCCTGCATCAGCTCCATAGTTCTGCAATTTTTGTCATCATGGACGACTGACTTGCAAAAGGATCAATATGAGTTCTTTGAAACTGTTTGGTATTTTTGCATCATCGTGCAGTGATAAGGGTCATGACCTGATTTCTTGCATATTTCGCACCATAATCCTCCCTGTGGTAGTGGGTTTGGCATCCCCATCGCCATATATTGTGCGAATGTTGGGCATTCATTCTTATGGTGTTCTTCCGTCCTGCAAGTAGTGCACCAAATGACTTCTCGTTTGTCCTTGTTCTTATTCTGGTTCAATTGAAATGTTAATTTCTTCATATCCTCCTTTAGTTCTTCGATATCCGGGTTCATCTTCTAGTACTAATTCTCTTCCAATTGCAAGGCTGTCTACAGAGCCTCTACCTAGGTATGAAATTTCTATTGTCATAATGGATATTTTAAGTGTGGGAGTAGTGAGTTGACAAGTAGGTGCCAATGTTGCATATCGATCATAAGTTATTTTAACTTTCCTTTTAATCACTTGAATCTTTCATCAATCTCCCATACTGATTCTCCTGGTTTCTGTCTTATTTCAATCATCTAATTCATGTATTGATCCTCTGAGCTCGGCTTCTGGAAATCATTTATCAATAGTTTCTTAATGTTGTCCAGTGTCCTTGTCATTATGGGAACACTGTTTGTTTCTAGACTCATGTACCAGTCTAGTGCTTGGTCCCTTAGCATGATCGCTAGCTGCATGAGTTTGGTGTCTTCATCAGTGATCTTCTTTTCTTCCCATATCTTTGCACAAATGAATAGATGCTTCTAAGGGTCTTCTGTTGCTTCTCCTCGAAAATATGGTAATCTGATAGTAGGATCGTGTCCTGTCATTCCAAATACTGAGCTAATCCCTCCTCCGCATGGTGTAGACACTTGACTAAGGTTGCCTGAACTGGATCCTCCAGTTGTTTCTCTTTGTGTATATGTACTTCCTGCTATCGAAATTCCTTCGAACTTTGGTTGTCTAAATGGTGGTGTTCTCTTTGGTGTATTGGTCACACATGAGTTGATGGGTTCCACACAGACATCAATATGAAAGGGATGGCTATTGTCTCCTCCTATTCTTAGACCTCTTATTTTCCTCTCATATGTGGCACGTAGAATTTCCTTAATCTGCTCCACATCCCAGAGATCCTCTACCTCTTCCTCATCACTTTCCAAGCCCTCCCTCTGAGCTACGACTCTCTTCTTGGTATTCACCTTATACTGGTATGGTGCTCTGCTATGCATCATTCTTGATGATGCCAAGATCCACTTAATTTGGTCGTCATCCATCAAGATCAGGTCTAAGGATTCCTCCTCCTTCTTCTCTTTATCCTTCCTTCCTTCCATTCCTCCTCTCTCTGTCAGTGCTTCCCCCCTTCCCCCATGCATGCAGGGAAGTCTAGTTGTTTGATTCCATTGTCATTACACCTTTGTTATATAGAAATATATTGATAGAAGTATACAGTGATTTAATGTACCTTCCTCTGGGTCCTCGTAGGAACTCTTGCTCAGCTGCTCTGTATGACTTTGCTGTGTCTACCGCAAATTCTATGATAAATCCTGCCACATTACTGTCAAGCCAAAATTCAATTGTGTGGGTGAATTTGTTGTTCACCTGCCGCAGCTACTGGATCTGTATTGGAGTCCAATCTAGCTGTCGAATCTGGTTTTTCATGTCATTATCCTTTAACATTAAGATCCACTCCTATAGTATATGCAGAAAATCATAGAAAAAGACTTCGTATAAATTTGTAAATATGTGTTTATCCAGGTATTTACGCAACGTGATCCCAGGGTTTCTATTGTCTTTCTGTGCAAACTCTAGCTCTTTAGTTCTCAACCAAGCCTCAATTTCTTCTCTTGTGGGTTTCCAAGGTCTCAACATTCCCTTCTAACTGCTCATTTCTCTTCTATTTTTCTCCTTCGGTTCTTATTCATTCTATCTCGTCTACTTAGTCCTTTCTTGTTCCTGTTAACACAGAAACATAACCATTTTTTGGTTAGTATTTACCTTCTTGGGTTGTCTAATTTATTGACCCAGGGTTCATGTCATTTGGTTTCCAACAAAGCCTTTGAAACTATCATCCCTCTTGGTAAACCAGAAGGCAACACAACACCTGGAAGATACTACACAGTCTCACCTGAGATAACTTTAAATGGGTGACTGTAAGACTCATGTGTTTACATCTTAGAATAGAGTAGGGGATAGGGGTTTCCTAATTAAAGCCAGGTATCGTGAGCTGTAAGGTAAACTAATTATTCCTTGAATTTCCATACGTATATCCCACAGTTTAATTCTAGCAAAGTATAAACAGATTCATAACAATGTATTAACTCATTCATCAAGCTTAACCATTAATTGCTAAAAGAAATTAGAGACATGCATACATTCAACACATTACACAAGTATTACCATGGGTCACCCCCTCCTAGGATACATCCACAAATATTTGGCTCTTGGCTATTTTATTATGCCAGTTCTGCATTTTTGGCATCGTGCGCTTACAATTCTCCAAAAAACTGGGTAAGATCTATGTGAGATGAACTAAATCACACCAGGCTCTACAGCTTGTGGTCTAATCCTTAGATCTACCTTCCCTCGTATCTTATTTTCTCAACAACTTACAAAATTGGTTCATACAGATAAAAACATTACATATCGCCTATGCTCTTGCGTGGTTATAGTCTCCAAAAATTCACTCCAAAACCTAACCGTCAAAAACAACAATAATAAAAACAACCATCCCTATATGATACTTTCATATCTATCTTTATACATTTCAGGCTCTTCAGACTTTTACAGAATATTACCAAAACCCTAACCATTCTTACATTAGGTATTTCTCCCATACACATGTTGTTCTTCCTCCAATTGTCTCTTTCCTTTGTGCACACTTTCTTGCATGCGCGAGTGATGTTCTTTTGTTAGTTGTTACTTCAGTTTTCTGCATGCTTTATTTCCCATGATCATTCTTCTTTCCACTTCAGCCTGGTGCCAAAAATTGCACCATGTAGAGGTGGTAGATAGGCAGGTAGGATGGTCAGAATCATCTTAGCATTCACTAAGTCATCCTTGTGCTTAGTTATCCTTTCACAGGATGGTCCAGCTCCGTGAGAAATGGATGGAGATTCTTGCAGTATTTTTGTGGATGAAGCCTGGATACCTTCAGACATCGACATGGCTTTCTCATTCATCAAGTCGATCAAAAACTCTTCAATAGATTTCTCTGCAACGCTCAATGCTTCCGACATACACACTCAGGGTGAACAATTCAAGGGTTCAGGGAACAATTTAGACACGGTAATGAGATAGAGAGTGAGAGCAAAATGATCACTTTATAAACTCATCTTAGTATATCATCTTGAATTCTCAATTATCAAAAGTGTTCTCAGTGCATGGTGCGACATGATAAATAGGAAACTTGACAACTTTTCACTTACAATGGGTATGAGCCTCCATTAACTCCTGGTCGATCCGTTATGGCATGGCACAAAGGTCTGATGATGGACCTTTATTGATTTTATACCCATTTGAAGTGGGATTCGAATGGATATATTGGCCCCAATGACTATATTGCTTCATCATGGTGAAGTGCCTTATTTCGTTGTTTTGATATCCCAGCGAAGCTCCAATTCTGCAAATTTTCTCTCTATAAAGTTCCCTCTGGAACCTTTTACAACTTAGCTCTCTCTCTTTTTTTTTTCTCACCTTCTTTCCAGTGAGCTTCATCTCGGTAGTTCATTTTCCATTTTGATTCTTGTCTTCTATGGTCTTAGTCACATTGCACTGTTGAGATTCTTCCCTAGGGTTCCTAGCTAATACTTATTCTTTGTCTTGGATAAGTAATTTAATATTCTGTGGATTCTCTATTGTTCTCTTAACTTTGACCTCTAGGTTAATATCATTAAACATCTTTGATCTACTCCCTTGTTCTTCAATCAAGCGTGTGATATCTCTAGTCATAAAATATTTTAAGTCTTGTTTCTTCTACTCCAAGGCTTCTTCTTCTTCCTTTCGTCTAGCTTGAGCTCTGTCAATCCAAGGTTTTCCTATTAACATGGTAAACGGGGCGTTGTCTTCAATAAACTTAATAATTTCAAAATCTTCCTTTGTCGAAGTTCTATTAACAGTCATAAGTATTTGAGCAAGCCTCCCACACAGGTTTACCAGTTTCCCTTTGAATATCCCTAGTCCTCCTAATGAAGGGATCATAGCAGGCCTTCCTATAGGTTCCCAAGTTCTTTTTGTCATGATATTCACTTGTGTATCCTCATCTAGAACACAGTCAATGTCGAAGTCCCCTATTCTTTCTTCAATGCATTATTTTTCTTTAAAGATCTTTGATAGTCTAACATGTCGATGGTCATCCAAGGTGTCTTTCATCTGTAGTAATACCTTCTCTGATTCTTTATGGGGTTCTTCTATAGCCTTAGTTTCTGGATCTGTCTTAGGTTTTTCTTATCTTATGTTCATACTTTCAAACTGAGCAATCATTCTAGGGAAATCCAACACTTCATGGTCTAGAGGTTTGCAACAAAGACAACTAGGTCTTCCACCAGGGAATTCCTTAGCAAGATGTCCTAGTCTTCTGCAACTGTAACAGAGGGTTAATCCTCTCTTTATTTTAAATGATCTCTGACCTCTTATGTATTGCGCACTAGGATCATAGGAGCTAACCTGTAATAAATTATTTCTAGGATCCTACATCCATTTGTTAGTCCAAACATTATTTATATGCATTGGTATAACATATCTTTCACTGGTCTTATCAGATCTATTCATATCAAACCTTCTTTCATCTATTAATACCCTAGTTTGAAAACTAGGAAAGAATCTATTAAACATACCTAGATCCATACTCTAGAAACAAAAATTTCCACTTATCTTACTTCTATAGAGCACAAAGATTCCAGATCTAAAACTTTTTGCTATTTTCACCTTTATTAGAGAACAAAGCTTGTAGATCTTACCTCTTTTAATTAGAAATTCTTAATTTTACCTTTGTTAGAGTGCCAAGCGTTCATATATTGCTTCTTTCCTTCAAATCCAATCTTCTTTTCTTCATATCAGGCTTCTTTCTTTCAGATCTGACCTTCTTTCTTTAGCACGGAGATTTATAAGTCAAGTAGAATACTGCACACTAGGGCATATATATATTCACATAGCTTTCACAATTTCAGGATGAATCTTTGCACATAGCTTCTTCTTTCTCATTTCCCAAAAATTACAGTTTTAGGTCCCAGAAATAGAACCATTTTTTGGCACAGGGGCAAACCCAGGGTTCAACACTACAACAACACAACAAGAAAAACCTAACTACAGACCCTTTCGGCAACACCTGCAGAGCATATGAAGTCTCACCCGAGGTAGAGGCAGGGGTGGTTACAAGACTCAAGTGTCTGCAACCTTAGCTAGGACACACATCTATGATTATAATACTTAATATAACTCTTAGCACCCTCAGTTCCTTAATATGTAATCATTATTCACTTCATTGATACAACAGAGCTTCACAACATTCACACTAATCTACAGTATTCAAGCACTTAGCATATACAAATGGATCAGAATGATCATATCAAGCACTAAGCATGGCTATATAGATCATATCTAACATTTTCACATAAGCACAAAG
Organism: Picea engelmannii; assembly: GCA_009831015.1. Classification (NCBI taxonomy): domain Eukaryota; kingdom Viridiplantae; phylum Streptophyta; class Pinopsida; order Pinales; family Pinaceae; genus Picea; species Picea engelmannii. Next base: position 194,291 of record ML795553.1, read on the forward strand.
CATAAATATATCTATCTAAACATATTAGAGAACTTAGCATATAACCTATGAACACTTAAAGACAAAGCACAAAGCACATAACACAATGTTTACATGGTTCACCCCCACCCTAGGGCTACGTTCACCAACTCTTCTTCTTTCCTATATTCATTCAATTAGTTACAAGCACAAATCCATCAAAACCCTTACTCCGCAAATGACAAAAGATTTGCACAACTCGCTAGATCCTTGTTCTTTGCGTTACAACACTAAGCTCTCCACAATCTGCTATAAGGATATGCACTTAGCTCTACAAGTATCTTACAATCATTCACAAAGCACTTTCAGACTCTACTCACACTTAGCATGCATTCACATCACATAGATGCACTATTCTCTCCTTCTTATATTGCCTATCCTTCTATTTATACATACAAAATAGGCCTAAACATGTGTAAACCCATGAGCCGACATCCCATTCTTGTTACATATTCCAAGAAACCCAAAAAGGGGCCCAAAAGGAGGCCAAGATCCCGTGATCTCCGCTTCGTCTTGTGCTCCTCCTTTGACAGGCTATCAAAGTCTCAAACTAGGTCAACATGACCAAGAAACTTCCAAAACTTGGTCAAGGGCCAACAGTCCTCTGGAGTTCTACCAGTCCACTTGTCCTTAGTTCCCTTGAAGGATTTCAGACTTGATATCTGATGCAAGCACCACTTGCTATGTCGAAGAAGATCCTCGATTCCACAATTCACTGTACTGGAATCTACCTTGAATATGGTCTTTCATCATTCTTTGACAGAGCTAAACTTAGTTATCTGTCACTATGCTTGGCAATTCTATTCCATTTGACAAGACTCCTCTTGAATTGGCGGATTAAACATTTTTCCTTTTGTTTAGCACCCAATGGAAAATACTTTCCATTAGTTATTAAGCGCCATATGACTTTCTAATATGACCAAAGGTCCCAACGGAAATGACCATTGACAGACTTTCCATACTAACCTCCAATTTCCGCTTCCATACACCGATGGAAACATATCTCTCAGCGGAAAATGAAAAGTCTCCTCGAATTTCGAACCTTCAATCTTCGTTGCGATCTGGACCGTTAATCTCTTGCTTGCCGACCTCCGCTTTGATCTTATTCGTCTGTCTCTCATATGATCTGAACCATCAATCCTTCGACTCTTTGAACTCCGCTCTATTCTCCTCCGTCAATCCCAAGGTTATACACGCACAGACTATGCATAATAATCAGGGCTTTCCTCACTGTAAATATTTATGAAATCTCACTGTATCCCTCCTGAATTCAATTCTTTACTGATGAATCAGATCGATCACATCTTTCAAATACATGATATCATAAAAATCATAAATATTACACAGACGATCAGAATAATAATATACACAGAGTAATAATATCACTTAATATATCAATAATTGCAATACTGAAATTGAATTCAACAGAGTAATAAAACCTTCTTTACAAACTTGAA